>OX637532.1:52248882-52768882 GCA_951800035.1 Linnaemya tessellans | reverse complement strand
AAAGAAATAAAAAAAGAAAAACAAACAAAAAGAGCAGTAAATTGGCAACGGGATGAAAAGGTAAGTTAGTGAAATTTTAGTGCAAATGTCGAATAATATAAAATCTTTTCTTAGGATCTACTTTCCCAGATCGCTTTAGACAAGCTGGATATCATTGAGGACGCTAGAATCGACACAAACACAAATAAGAAGAAGAGAGATGCCTGGAATACAATTCATACCCTGTTCAATAAAGTTTCATCCAACAACAGAACGTTGGAACAAATCCAAAACCAATGGCGTAAAACCAAGTCACTTGCAAAAACAAAAAACTCTGCATTTATAAGACAGACAAAGCAGACGGGTGGTGGCCCTGCACCTAAACCTTTGGACACTGTGGAGGAGGAGTTGGTATCTCGACTACCTAAACATTTTGAAATAGACACCAATATTTATGACAGCAACTCGCAACTAAATAAAATATGTTCCCATTCAACCCAATTAAATGAGTCAATAAAAATGGACGATGAAATATTTAATATGGATGGTGACGCTTTAAAAGTTGAAAATCCAATCGCTTTTAATAGAAAGAAAAATGTAAAATCAGAGGTTGAAAACGAAAATGCAAAGAGAATTAAATTTTTAGATTTATGCATCAAACAAAAGGAATTGGAAATGAAATGCCTGGAAGAAAACCATTTAATACAAAAAAGAAGGAACGAAATGTTAGAAAGACAAGAAAAGGAGAAGCATATTCTAAAATTAGAAAAAATTAAATTAGAGATGGAAAATTTGAAGACAAGTGGGTTTTTCAGTTAGAATCGTTTATAACACTATGCAACAAATGAAGACCTTTTGAAAAGTGCAAGGTCGTGACTATATAGGTTCGATTCTACTATCAAATTGTAGGAAAACTCTATACTCAGTTTGGTCAATTTGGTGACCGTTTTGTTTTTATGGGCCTCCAAAGTTTCCCAATATTACCACCATGCCCAAAAAAAGGTGTCATCAGTTTTTGTCAAATAGCTAGTCAGTACTTAAAAATATCGCTTAACTATGTTCAGCAAAAATGTAGCCAAGAGTGTACTGAATATTTCTTGATTAAATTTTGTGGCAAAAATATATTTTATCCCAAAATTATTTTTAAAAAAAAGTAGACAAAAAAATTTTTTTTACAATTTTTTGATCATAACTTTTAGGAAATCCTGATTTTTCATACACTATATTCGGCAAAATTGTAGCCAAGGTAAAGCCGAACAACTTTTGTGAACATACCAATATAATCTGAACGTGTCTAGATACCCAAAATGGCTCATAAAGTCTGCCCTGTGGGTACATATTTTAATTTTTAATTCAAATTCTTATAATGAAACTAAAGTTTTTGCAGAATAATTTAATAAAGTATTGGTTTTGGTGTTTATTTGTTATATTTTATTTGTAATAATTTTAGTTTTACCAATTTTGATAGTCATATTTATGGGAATACAGATTTATTTATTTCGAAGTAATTTCAATTGAAATATTCAATTGCAGTTATATATGTGACATCATTATGCATATTCTCAATCTGAATTTTCGAAATCCTCTAATATTTGTAGATCCTCAATATCTCCATTTTCCTCTTCTCCACCGTCATCTTCCTCCTCAAGCTTTGGTACTCTTCCAAAATCAGCATCATTAAATAAATTTTTTGCGCGCCAACAAATCTCTGCCATTAGGGCATCTGGAGATTGTTTGCCTCGATATCTAGATATAAGTATGTCAAGAAGTTTTAAAATTGCATACATACAAATATAAACGGTTTTTGTTACCTTAATTCTTTCTACGGAATCGGATGAGCAAGGAGAACGTTTTCACCAGACAGCATTGCTATTCGAATTAAGGTAACAAAAACCGTTTATATTTGTATGTATGCAATTTTAAAACTTCTTGACATACTTATATCTAGATATCGAGGCAAACAATCTCCAGATGCCCTAATGGCTGAGATTTGTTGGCGCGCAAAAAATTTATTTAATGATGCTGATTTTGGAAGAGTACCAAAGCTTGAGGAGGAAGATGACGGTGGAGAAGAGGAAAATGGAGATATTGAGGATCTACAAATATTAGAGGATTTCGAAAATTCAGATTGAGAATATGCATAATGATGTCACATATATAAATGCAATTGAATATTTCAATTGAAATTACTTCGAAATAAATAAATCTGTATTCCCATAAATATGACTATCAAAATTGGTAAAACTAAAATTATTACAAATAAAATATAACAAATAAACACCAAAACCAATACTTTATTAAATTATTCTGCAAAAACTTTAGTTTCATTATAAGAATTTGAATTAAAAATTAAAATATGTACCCACAGGGCAGACTTTATGAGCCATTTTGGGTATCTAGACACGTTCAGATTATATTGGTATGTTCACAAAAGTTGTTTGGCTTTACCTTGGCTACAATTTTGCCGAATATAGTGTATGAAAAATCAGGATTTCCTAAAAGTTATGATCAAAAAATTGTAAAAAAAATTTTTTTGTCTACTTTTTTTTAAAAATAATTTTGGAATAAAATATATTTTTGCCACAAAATTTAATCAAGAAATATTCAGTACACTCTTGGCTACATTTTTGCTGAACATAGTTAAGCGATATTTTTAAGTACTGACTAGCTATTTGACAAAAACTGATGACACCTTTTTTTGGGCATGGTGGTAATATTGGGAAACTTTGGAGGCCCATAAAAACAAAACGGTCACCAAATTGACCAAACTGAGTATAGAGTTTTCCTACAATTTGATAGTAGAATCGAACCTATATAGTCACGACCTTGCACTTTTTCCACTGTTGCACTGTGTAATTCAATATTATATAATGTGTTTATACAACTGCCTTAATGTGTTCTCAAATGTTATTGAACTATGAATTATTTCACAATAACAGTATCCTGTAATATTTATTTTTTATTTTCTGCTTTATATATTAATAAATAAAAACACTGAAAGTGAATTATTAGTTCCATTGTTATTTAGCTTTATATATTAATATTAAAAAATACTGAAAATTAATTGTTATTTTGTTTTGTTTTTATTCAATAAATGTTAAAGTTGAAAAACAAAAAAGACAATTTTATTATTTATAACTTCAAGATATAGGAATCTATTATATTTAAATTAGGAAAAGTTAAGCCCAATTAAAAATTTTGTTGAATATAAATACTGCGTGAAATATTTTCATCTCTGGGGCTATTATTCAAAGTTTCAGAGGGCGAGTTATGGCTATGAATATCGTCTTCATCTAAAAAGCAACAGAAAGTTCTTATTTAAGTACATTAAAATTCTTTTAATTAAATACAATCTTACCAAAATTTTCCTCATTATACATAATTGATAAATTATGGAGTACGGCAAGAGCCACAATTAAAACTTTTCCATTGCTTCTACAAATTCGCATTTTATCCAAAATGATTCGAAATCTGCTCTTCCAAACCCCAAAAAGCCTTTCAACAACATTCCTTGTTAGTATATGGGCTTTGTTATAAAGTTCTTCCTTATTATTTTTGGGATTTTGCACAGGTGTAAATAAATAGTTGGTGCATTTGTAACCTCCATCCCCTAGTAATCGACCCATAAACTCACCTTCCTCAAATCTTTCTTTTATTTTACTTTCGTTAAATATTCTGGAGTCATGAGCACTTCCTCTCCAACAGGCAACAATATCGGTTATTTTTAAAGAAGCGTCGCAAACAACCTGGATACATATATTTAAAATAATTGTGGAAAATATTCTCCAATAATTATTTTCTTATAAATAAATGTAAAGAAATACCTGTACATTTAGAGAGAAGTATCCCTTGCGATTAACATATAATTGTGCATCATCACCTCCCGCAGCTTTTATACGCATATGGGTACAATCAATAGCTCCTATAACATTTTTAAACCCAGCAATTGCTTTAAATTTCTCCATCTCGATTATTTGTTCTTTCACTAAATTTGGAATCTTTATAAAATCTTTGGCCCTTTTCGCAAAAGCCTTAGCAACTTTTACACATATTCGGCTCATCGTAGATTGGGAGAAACCGTGATATTCGGCACAGTCATCTTGTACATTATTGCGACCCCAACATCTCAATGCCGCTAGAACTTGTATATATGGAGGAATGCAACCTCCGTTTTTTTTACCCTTTCCTTTAAGATCGGCTTGCACCAGTTTTATCAATTTTTTTGAGTTCTCTTTGGAAAATCTATATTTAAGACGAAACTCTTCATCGTTGTACTCCAAAAGCGGGTTTCTCCTTTTTTTATAAATTTTCTTAGACCTATTTCGTGATCTAAGGTATTCTAAATTGTCTAAAACGTCCAAAGCTTCCATTTTTTAATCTCGCGCAAAATGTTTTTCTTTTTTTTCTAAAAAATGACACAAAACAGCTGATTTTCAGAAGATAGCAAATATTTAGCGACTTGCTAACAAGTGTTTAGCAGTTTGTTGTCCACAGTTTGTTTGTCAGTTATGATTAAACTGTATGCTAACTTCATGACATTTTTTGGTTATACATAATGCTGATAATATTTAGACTTTGCTTATATCGGACTATTGTATTTTATAGATAACTCTGTCTTTATATACGACTCTGTAAATATTTTAATTTAACTGATACTATTTGAATTTAACGTTTATTTTTGAGTACGACTCTGTTGAAATATGATATTCTTTATATACAACTCTGTAAATATTTTAATTTAACTGATACTATTTGAACTTAACGTTTATTTTTGAGTGCGACTCTGTTTATTTTGCTACTCTTGTACACAACTATCAGAATGTTAACGTTTGGAAATGCTATAAAAGCAGAGACATTTGCATGATACAAATCAATTGGTTTCCAGAAGAAAGCGATATTGAAAAATTTTTTGTACCAAACGAAGGCACCCAACTCAGCATGGCAACATTCTCAACTGAACAATTTCAGCAAATTTTGGCGGCTATGGGCAGCACTAACAGAGGTTCGTTCACGCAGTGTACAGCACGCTACAAAGGCCAGAGAGATCCCGCTGCAGTAGAAGAGTTTTTATCTGCCATTAGCGTATACAAAGACATCGAGAAGGTTTCTGATGCAGATGCAATATGTGGCATGCCCATGCTACTTGAGGATTATGCAGCCACATGGTGGATTGGTGTTAAGGACACTGTGAATTCTTTTGAAGAAACCAAGGCACTCATACGCACAACGTTTTCACCACCACTACCTGACTGGCGGATTTTCACCAATATTTTTGAAGCTAAACAGCAGAAAAAGGAACCAACAGACAGCTTTATATGTAAGAAGCGGTTATTATTCTCGCAGCTGAAAGTTCCAGTGGCCGAGGAGATTCAACTAAATATGGTTTATGGACTGCTGCATATAAACATTCGTGAGCGTGTTCGCCGCGATCACATAAAAACTTTTGTGGACTTAATTTCTGCAAGTAGAGAAGCAGAAATTCTTACAACAGAATCAACAGCGAAAAATGCATACATTAAAGAGGAAGCATCAACCAGCAACCGATGTTGTTTCTGTCGTTTAAAGGGCCATACGATTGACAACTGTTTTAAGAAGAAAAAACGAGATGAACAAAAGGCAAAAGAAGAAGAAACAAAACAGCTACAACAACAAAAGCAAGTAGGTCAATCCAACGTTGGCATGCAGAAGAAACCAACCTTTTCATGCTATGGGTGTGGCACACCAGGTGTGTACCGTGCAAACTGTACTACGTGTAGTACTCATTACAGAGAAAGCCCTCAATACCTGGCATTTAACACGATATCGTCTACAGTTATTGGTCGTACGTTACCCACAACGCATATAGAAATTTTTGGTTTACTAGAAGAAGCAGTTTTTGATTCTGGCGCAAAAACTAGTGTAGCCAGTAGCAATTTAAGAAAAATGTTGGTGGAAAATAATTGCATATTCCAAAGTGTTCGTGCGGAAATTACTTTGGCCAACGGATCTACTACTGTCGGCAAGGTAGATCACACTATATGTGATGTCGTAATTGGAGGTAGAGTACGGAAAATACGTCTCATCTATCTTCCAAATGCTGAAAATAATCGTACATTGCTGGGAGCAGATTTTTTAGAGCAAGCGGGAATCGTTCTCAATATGGAACAGAGATCCTGGTATTTTGAGGACACACCAAGGGCCAGGTTCCAATTTACAAACCCTCTTGAGATTGGAGTTTTCAGTATGGACCTCAATGGCAAAGTTATGTCCCCTTTCAGCAATGCTGTGCATGAAGTTTCTAATTTCGTCAAGTGTATAGGAAAGAAAAGGAAAATTTCACCTCTTGCAAGGACTCCAAAGGGACTCAATGATTATTCTCCTCACTCTATCCAAAATATTTTCAGAGACGCAATATGTGGGAGAGACAACGCCTGATAAAATATCAAACCTTTTTGCACCTCCTATAAAAATCAAAGAACGTGATAGAGATGCATATGTGGACGAAATATTCATTCCCTTATACTCATTGGATATCCACATTTTAAAAGAATCCGCTGGTATTAGGCTAGAACATAAAGACCGCGTAAGATTGGACAAATTGCTGCTAGCACACAAAGATGTCTTTGAGCAATCAGTAACAGCTACCCCATATGCAGTACACCGCATCCACACCGAAAAACATGATCCTATTGCGATTCCTCCATATCGTTTGTCACCCAGTAGAAAAACTGCACTGAAGGAAGAAATAGCTAGAATGCTTGAACATGGAGTCATTGTTGAATGCCAATCACCTTGGGCTGCTCCTGTTGTTATTATACCAAAAAGAACTGGTGGAATAAGAGTATGTATAGATTATCGCGAATTGAATAGTATAACAAAACCAGAGCGCTATCCACTACCAAGAGTAGACGACATCATACATGAAGCCAAAGCTACAAACTTCATGTCTACCCTGGATCTCCAATGTGGTTATTGGCAGATCGCAGTTCACCCTGATGACCAGGACAAAACAGCATTTGTGACCCCATTCGATACTATTCTATTAGCCTACTTGGATGATATAATCTATTGTTCCCCTACTTTTGAACAACACTTAAAAGATCTGGAACAAATTTTCCAACGTCTTCGGGCTAAAAGCCAATTTAGATAACTGCCGCTTCGCTTGTAACGAAGTCAAGTATTTGGGTCACGTACTTACTCCAAGAGGTATAATGACAGATCCAGAAAAGGTATCGGCTTTAAGACAACGCAAGGAACCCAAAAACGTGAAAGAACTGCTCTCATTTTTACAGGCTTGTTCTTGGTATCGGCGATTTATACCCTCCATTGCTGATGTGTCGAAACCATTATCCGCTCTAACAAAGAAGAATGCCACATGGAGTTGGACACTAGACCAACAGAAAGCTTTTGATAAGTTAAAAGTATTACTAACATCTGCTCCAATTTTGAGGCAAGCTGTGGACGATCAAACTTTTATTTTAAAAACTGATGCAAGTGGTTATGCTCTTGGTGCAGTTTTGCTCCAGGGGGAGGGTGCAGAGGAACATCGCATAGAATACGCCAGCAGACTTCTATCTCAAGCAGAACAGAACTACTCCACGATAGAACGGGAAGCTCTGGCAATCGTGTGGGCTGTCCACAAATTTCGTGGTTATTTTGGGGAGCCCCATTAAAATTAATTACAGATCACCAGCCTCTTAAATGGCTCATGAATATCAAGTCTCCAACCGGTCACCTAGCACGATGGGCACTTGCATTACAGCCATTCAACTTACAGATTGAATACAAACCAAGTAAAACTAACGTCATCGCTGACACTTTATCCAGACCACCATGTGAGAATGACCACAATAAAAGGACCCCTTGCGAAATTTGCACTTTTTCTATTGAATTACCTAGAAAGAATGCCAGTCAGATAAGGGAAAATCAGCAGAAAGATCCTGATATCAAAAAGATCATTGATTGCTTCGAAGATAATAAAGAAGACGTTGTACTCTGGTCCAAAAGAGGGGTTTTAATGAATGATGGTGTTTTATATTGCTACAACGACGACGATTCTGAAGAGGTTCAACTTGTGGTGCCCAGTGAGGAAAGGACAGAAATTTTTAAATAATATCACAATGACGAAACTGCCGGTCATTATGGTAGCAAAAGGACCACGGCTAAAATTACTAGTAGATATTACTGGCCAGGAATGCGTAAGGTCATAGAAAGATACGTGAAAGAACGTATTGAATGTCAACGATATAAGGCAACAAACCGAAAACCTGCTGGCTTATACCAAACTGTGTTTAGTAATTAGAGATTTGAAGTGGTAGCTATAGACTTATTTGGTCCATTACCCTTATCAACAAGAGGATATCAATGGATTTTTATCGTGGAGGACATTGCTAGCAGATGGGTCGAACTTTTTCCACTAGAAGTTGCAACAGCAGAAGCGTGTGCTAAAACATTATTAGACGTAATATTTTTACGATATGGAGTACCGCGCAAAGTAATTACCGATAATGGTGTACAATTTGTTTCCGCTGTTATGCAGAAAGTCCTGTTTTGCCTAAATGTACAGCATATTTTGATATCACCCAGAAGCAAACCCTGCTGAACGGAAAAATCGTGATATAAAAGCCCAATTAGCAATATTGGTAGGAAGCAATCATCAGTCGTGGGATGAGAAATTACCTTGTATTCTATTTGCAATGAATGAAAGTATACCGCCGCATATTTAACATTTGGACGAGAACTCAGAACATTGAATGATGTGCAACATGACTTAAGGGCAATTATTCAATCGGAAAATTTTGTTGCTGAAATCACTCCATATCTTCAAACACTCGTAGAGGTATTAAAGGAGGTTAAGGAAAACGTTTATCAACAACAGGACCGTAACAAAAATTTTAGTGATAAACATCGAAATTGGTACTAAAGTATTAGTAACAACACACGTGCTAAGCAACAGTCACAAAGGAGTAACGGCAAAATTCGTACCAAAACGAGACGGGCCATATGTGGTGATTGCTAAGAAAGGAACAACATCATTTGTAATTGCACATGAAAGTGACCTTACTTTGCCCCTGGGAACCTATCATGCTTCGGCTTTGGCACCAGTGCATGGCAACTCCAGTGAATCTTTACAACCAGTACAAGTTATATGAAGACGGGGACGCCCGAGGAAAACTTAGCTGATACCTCATCGGGACGTTTTCGGCATCAGAGGGGGAGTATGTAGCATTCCATATTATTTAATCATATAATATTTAGCCTTTGCTTATATAGGACTATTGTATTTTATAGATAACTCTGTCTTTATATACGACTCTGTAGATATTTTAACTTAACTGATACTATTTGAATTTAACGTTTATTTTTGAGTACGACTCTGTTGAAATATGATACTCTTTATATACGACTCTGTAAATATTTTAATTTAACTGATACTATTTGAATTTAACGTTTATTTTTGAGTACGACTCTGTTTAAATATGATATTCTTTATATACAACTCTGTAAATATTTTAATTTAACTGATACTATTTGAATTTAACGTTTATTTTTGAGTGCGACTCTGTTTATTTTGTTACTCTTGTATACAACTATCAGAATGTAAACGTTTGGCTATGCTATAAAAGCAGAGACATTTGCATGATACAAATCAATTGGTTTCTGCACTTCAAACAGTGAACATCTTTGTCTAGGCTTTTATAAGTACCAGACTTGTGCTCATTGCTGAACATTTTTTTAAACCAAAATAAAGTATTTAATACAAAGTGAATGTATTGTGTTTTAAATGTTAAATTTTCCATACAATCTTCGAAATAAGATTGTTTCAATCTTTAAAATTAAAAAATAAACTAAGCCAAAATTAAATAAAAAACGAAAGAGTTCCAACAAAAATATATGTACCATAATTAACATTTAAATAAATTACTAAAAAATTTATAGACTTCTTAAGAATTGAACAATAAACAAATATTGTAAAACATAAAATATGGTAAAAATATAAATTAGAAGAAACCAGATAGAAAAAAACATTAAACAATAACATTATCAACAAAAAAAACATATCAACAAAAAAGACAAACATAATCAACACCATCAACAAAAGACACCAACAAAAAAGACAACCATAATCAACACCATCAACAAAAGACAACGATAATCAACACCATCATCCAAAAGCATCAACCAGATTAACAACCAGGATGAAGCAGATAATTATTTTTATGTAAGAATGCTATTTTATTGAAATAATCAATTAAAACTTAGATTAAGTCATACATTTTGATTGCGAAGAATAGAGTGAATAAAAGTAATATTTAATAATAATAATAGTGTAATCTTGCAAATTTCTCTTTCGATAATGTCAAATCAAAATAATCTAATAAGGCCGGCGATTTTAAATCGCCGGAGGATTTAATAATCCTCCACCACACTAGGCTCAAATTGCTGTAGCACACGAAGTTATCGCAGATATCGTTCGTAGAATACTTAGGGAAGAACGAACATTAGGGGAAGTACAACCTAGATTGGTGGATCAGGGAATAGACAGAAATAATGATCTGACAGATTTGGACAAGACTCCAGATGTGGTATGATCTCTTAGGGAATTTTCCGGTAACAGGACCGAGTTTAGCTCGTGGAGGAAAAGCACGGAAAGAATTCTGAAGATTTATGAACCTCTGAAGGGAATAGCAAAATATTTTGGCATACTGAATGTTGTGCGCAATAAAATTGTGGGAGAAGCAGACATTGTGCTGGAGTCCTACAATACTCCGCTGAATTGAGTCCATTGTTAAATGTCTGACAACACATTACGCAGACCAACGGGATTTAGGTACGCTGGAATATCAATTGACTTCGATGGTTCAGGGCTCTAGTACAGTGCAAGAAATTTACAAAAGAAAATTATGGTCATTTGTCCCTTATTTTAAATAAAATCGCATGCTTGGAAGAAAGCCAGGATGCTATTTATTTACTCACGAAAAATTATAGAAACAAAGCACTCGACACGTTTGTCAGAGGCTTAAGGGGTGATCTTCCTAGATTACTAGGAATAAGGGAACCTAAAGATTTCAATGAGACCCTGCACCTGTGCTTAAAGTTGGAAAACCAACAATTTAGAGCACATCATGCGAACAGCGCAATAAGAAATCCACCTCCTGTTCCTAGTAGGAATTTTAATAGTACCAACCAAACCCAAACATTTTTTCCGCATCTGGAATATATCCCGCATCCTACTATGAATGCCCCAAGAATTGCATATGCTACTAACCAACAAAGATCGAATTCGAATCCACATGACTTTAACAGATTCCAAAATCATAACTTTTATAAGCAAAATTACAATTCAAATACTAACCAACAAAACTTTCAAACATCCCATTTACCACCACCACGACCACATCAGCCAAATCTACAGGTGAGGAAGAATGAATGTCGAAACGAAAGATACCTGTGATTTTGGATGCCACAGCATTGGAAGCTTTCGAAAAAATAAAAAATTCACTCGTTTCCGAAGAAGTTGTGCTCGCATTCCCACATGTTGATAAAGAATTTCATTTGACTACCGACGCATCAAACCATGCACTTGGTGCTGTTCTCGAACAGGACGGCAAACCTGTTACGTTTATATCAAGGACACTGAACAAAGCCGGAGATCACTACGCAACGAACGAAAGGGAAATGCTTCCGATAGTGTGGGCTCTCAAACCGTTAAGAAATTATTCGTATGGATCCGTAAAAATAAAAATATTTACTGACCATCAGCCTTTGACATATGCGTTGGGAAGTAGGAACACTAACAGTAAATTAATAAAATGGAAAGTCATCTTGGAAGAATACAATTATGAGATCAGGTACAAACCCGGTAGTAGTAACATAGTGGCAGATGCACTATCAAGACCACCACATGCCATCGAAGTGAATTCCTTATCTATTACACAATATAGTCACGAAAGTTCTGCTCAAAATTTAATACAATTCACAGATGCACCGTTAAACGCATTCAAGAACCAGATAATAATTTCGACAGGCGACTTAGCCTCTTACAATTTCGAAATAGTATTCCCCACTTATCATAGACATATAATAGTAGACACGGAATTCGACCGAGACAAACTAGTAAAAACTCTGACTTCTTATCTAAACCCTTCAGTAACTAACGCCATTATGACTGACGACAAACACTAGGATTGATACAAGAATTTTGGTCATCTCACTTTGCTGCATTCAGGACAGAATACACTAGAACTATCGTAAAGGATTTGACATCGGACATCGAACAAGATAGGGAAATTATCAACAGATACTTAGAAGGTATTATTTCCCCCAAATGCACGCAAAAATTAAGAAATTAGTGAAACAGTGTAAGATATGTTGTGGAAATAAATATGATCGTCACCCAAATAACATAGTTTTAGGGAAAACACCAATTCCGCATTACCCAGGCCAATATGTCCACATCGATATTTATCGCACAAACAATAGAGTTTTCCTTACAGCTATAGATAAATTCTCAAAGTACGCGCAGGCTAAAACTGTAAAATCAAGGGCAACAGAAGATATAAAAAATTACTTACAGGTGCTACTTATGTCTTTTGGTACTCTGTTGTCATAGACAATGAAAAATAACTTAACTCAGCTCCCGTAACCTTTATGCTAGAGAATCAATTAGACATTAAAATCTATAAAACGCCACACTATACTAGTTCTGTAAATGGACAAGTGGAACGATTTCATTCCACTTTAACAGAAATAATGAGATGCATATATGCAGAAAACGTTTATAAATCTTTTGAAGATCTCTTGATGAATTGCTGAAATAAATATAATAATTCGGTGCATTCTTCAATAAGTAGAAAACCTATCGAGGTATTTTTTGGTAGAAATTCATAACCTGCATCTTTAAAACAGGATAGATTAAAAATTATACAGAGTTTGACAGAAAAACAGGAGAAAGACTTAGGCCATCATAACAAAAATAAAACTGAAGGAAGGACTTATAAAACTGGCTACGAAATCTTTGTAAGGAACAACAAAAGAATAGGGAACAAATTAACGCCACGATACAAAATAGAAATAGTAAAGGAGGACAGAGGAGGAACTGTTTTTACAACATCAAAACGCATAGTTCACAAAAATTTTATAAAGAACTAATATTTGTTTTACAGCTCAATTTTGCATAATCGCAGCAGAAGTACAGATCTTGGACTACACGAACGCCAAAATTGTAACGGTTGAGACGGGCATAACGAAACTGGTAACCGGTGACTTCAAAATCATTCATGTAATAGACCTCGACTCGTACGAAAAGGCAGTAGAGCAATTGGATGCCGTTATAAGAGACGACATAGGGAAAAAGGACAGCAATTATCCATTTTTATTGCATCAAGTACAAACCTTACACGCTTTGCTTGTGGAGTTGAGACCCAGACGTGAAACTAGATCAATAAACTCTTTGGAAACAATATGAAAGTGGGTAGCAGGTTCACCTGACCACAACGATTATCAGATCGTTGCTGACAGAATGAATAGGCTATTGGAGAACAATGACAAACAGATTGTGATAAATAGGGCTATAGAAACAAGAATGCAAGAAATAACAAAGATAACCAATAGTATAATGAATAACATAGGATCAAATTATGATTTTAAGCGGGAAATTGTTAAAGGTGTTGAAAGGAAGCTAGAAATAATCAAGGAGGAATTTACCAACCTGGGTTATTCAATGCAGTGGGCGAAATCTGGTATTATAAATTCCTTCGTGTTATCTGAATATGAACTAAACGTAACTAAGAAGCATTTCGATGAGCATAATATGCCGTATGTGAATTTGGTTGAAGCCTTGGATTTTGGTGAAGTAAAAATAGGGTTAAATAAAACGAAAATTCTTTATATTGTCGACTTGCCAATTATGGAAAAGGAAACGTGTAAAAGCTTATTTGTAAGATCAACATATCCTTTAAGATTGACAATGAAAATTTTGTATTATGTAAAAACTCTCGAGGTAAAGTCCACATGCAGAATGTTTAATGAGGTAGCCGTTTGCGGAAATTACAATTTGGAAAACATTCCAGAATCAAATTGCTTGCAGAGATTACTCAATGGCTTGCCATCAAATGTCCAACCTCTAACAACCAACATTTACCCATGGTAGAAGAAATCACACCGGGTTTAATTCTATTAAACGGTTATGATGGATCAACATGGGTGGAAAATAAGGAAGTGAATCTGCATGGTACTTATATTGTCAAACACCATAGCTCTACAATTACGATAGGGAAGAGAGCTTATTCCAGTAGGAAAATTACTATGATGAAACCCTTACCAGCCGTGGAAATGCTTAAAGATCTCCATATCAAGAACCCTGGCGAAATGAAAAGACTAGCTACTAATTATAAAACCAGCATCGGAATGTTGGGAGCCCTAACGATGGTAATTCTATGTGGCCTAATCTTGCATTTGATAAAAAGAAAAATTGGTTTCAATATTAAAACCAACAACGAGACAGAGCATCCAGTTGAAACATCAAATACTTACATTCACTTCCCATCCAACGTGGACGTTGGGATCTGAGAGGGGAAGAGTTAAGAAATAAAAAGTTTTTAATTTTTTTTATACCCTCCAAAAAAGAATTTGGAGGGTATATTCACTTTGTCATTTCGTTTGTAACGCATCGAAATATCCATCTCAGACCCCATAAAGTATATATATTCTTGATCAGTAATGAAATCTAAAACGATCTGCGCATGTCCGTCCGTCCGTCTGTGGAAATCACGATTCAGTCCAAACGAAAAGAGCTAGACCCTTAAAAGTTGGCATAAATATATTAGAGCAGGTTAAGTTCGAAGATGGGCTAAATCGGGCAAGAGGGAAAAAAGTTCCCCTAAGAAGAACTAAACCAACCCAGAAAAAACAACATAATTTTAAAGCCAATGATATATTTTTATGTCAAATACGGTCCAACGGCTTACACTTGGATCCAGTGGGCGTTATTATATGCAAAAATAGCATACAAATGTAACAAATTGTTTTATTTAAGCCAACATTCTTTAAAAATAACATTTTTAAGCCTTGTTGACGAAGCTGAAATGTAACATGCTACTACTATGCCCTACCCCCTCCTACCCTTTGCCCCCTAAATGACCCTATAAAAAAATAATTTTGTATATAATTATCCCAAGCAACTATTTTTAGAGTTTTATGACTGCCTATTTCTGCCCTCCTGCCCCTTTGCCCCCTAAATGACCCTATAAAAAAAAACATTGTTAATTTTGTACATAATCATCCCAAGCATTTATTTTTAGAGTTTTATGACTGTCTGTTTCTGTCCTACCAGCATCCCCCTTTGCTCCGTAAATGACCCTATAAAAATATATATAAAATGTTATTTTGTATATAATTATCCCAAGCATTTATTTTTAGAGTTTTATAACAAAGGTGAAATGTTTCACCCACAGCCCTTGCCAGAGCGACCCCGCCAAAATACAGTTTTTATAAGTAAATATGTATATTCTTGATCAGTGATGAAGTCTAAGACGGTCTAGCAATGCGCATACGTTCGTCTGTGGAAAACATGATATTGTCTGTTTTTGAACCCCGCCCCCTTTAGTGGGCGTTGACGTATGATATTATATAAAGGAGCTCTGCCCCACCAAGGTAAACATTTTAAATTCACTTACTAAATATTTGGAGGGTATTTAATATTCGACCCGGTCGAATATAACGTTTTTACTTGTTGTATTATAGTATTAACCTGAAAAAATTTTGCTGACGCTATGTGTGCAGCTATGACTGAGCAAGTCAGTCCGTCTGCGGAAATCACGATTCAGTCCAATCAAAAAGAGCCAGACTCTTAAAATTTGGTACAGCTATATCTTGAAGGATAGCACAGGTTAGTTTCGGAAATGGGCTAAATCGAGCAAGAGGGAAAAAAGTTCCCCTAAGAAGACCTAAAATAATCTCTAGTAAACAACATATTTTTTAACGTTTTTTGGTAATTTTGCTAAGCAAATGATATATTTTTATGTCAAAGAAGGTCCAACGCGTTAAATATGGACCCATAAAAAAATGTTTGAGCCCCGCCCCCCTTTATTGGGCGTTATTATATGCAAAAATTGTGTAAAAATTTAACAAACTGTTTTATTAAAGCCTACATTCCTTAATAATAAAATTTTTAAGTAGTAAGAATTTTAACGAACATTTATATTGCTATATTAAATTGAATTAAGATTCTTAGGCTAATTGTTCGAAATTTGTTTTTAAATCTCAGAAAGACATGATAAATATTCCAAGGCACAAAGGAAAGTCAACATCAGTTTTATTCAACTTACACAGCAGAGCAGAACAGCTGTTTTCGAAGGCAGAGATTTAAATTAAAATTTCGAACAATTAGCCTATAAAATCTTAATTCAAAAATTATTAAAATTTTATAGAAAAATGGTTTTGAAACATGTCATGATATATTATTCAAAATATTTGTTTTTCAAATACAATAACATATAAAAAAATTTTTCAACATTAACAATTTATAGTAAAATACAATTTTTCAACATTGAGAAATTATAATAAAAAATTTATAAGAAACATTTTTTTGTTTTTTATATATGTATAAAACTTATAGTAGAAATTTAGGCGCATATAAATAAACTTTTTTTAAAAATATATAAACGTACATACATACGCAATTATATATACCCAGCTAGCAATTGGGAGATTGTTTATGATAATATCAGCAAAATGAGTCTTTTAGGATTCCTTCAGATGATCAAAAACTGATTAGTCAGCTTGGTGATTTAAAAAAGTTGCCTAGAAAGCGACTAGTTTAAAAAACTAAAAACAAATCTTACAAAACGTGTATAGTCATAATATAATCACGGAAATGATCCTAATATGACTCATTTTTATTCTGTTATTTTCAGAAAAACGAGTCAGAAAAGACTCTTTCTGGAGAGTCGCATGAAGGGTACCCTTTTCTCACACAAAAAATTAAATTTTGACTCAAAATCATAAATGATTATTTTAATCGTGCAGTGGAGTCTGATATTTGATTAAAATTTTTAAAAAAGCTAGCTGGGTATATATATATATATATATATATATATATATATGTATTTTAGAATGATTGAGCTCGAGGTCGTTTTTGTAAAAATCGTTATAATTTTTCTATTTTATTCGATATTTCGTCAACAATTTGTTGACATCATCAGGAATAACAATCGAAAATTAAAATTTTCTGTATAAATTGGTTTTGAAATATGAAAAAAAAATGTTCGAATATATCTATGTTTTCAAAAATATTAACATAAAAACAAAAGCATATATACAGGCTTGTATATATTTATACATGTATACATCAATACATACATGAACGTATACATATATGCATACATGAACATACACAAGTATATACAAACATATACACACCCATATAGAGATAAAAACACATATGCATGTACATACACATATGCACATACACACACATACATATGAATACATATATATAAATAACTAACATAATTACAAATTAATATATTAAAATACATACAAATTTACATACATATGTATATAACTAAACTTTTACAATATTTAAACTATTCAATCAACATTACAACAAGGATAAGAATTGATTATATCTAGGAACAGTGTTCCTTACAAGAAAGATGCTGTTAGCAAGTCCCATCTTCGAAAGCAATTTTTGAATGCAGTTTTAGCAGAAGAAACTGCAATTATCAGTGACGATTTAGAAGAGGGTTTAGACCAGGGATCCCCACACACATCCATTCACATTTATGTTTGTGTTGGTTGTTTGATTTTGAGCGTAATTTATTTATCTCTCATTGCATTAGGGTTGCCAGGACATATTTGGTGCTGTCCCAGAACAAATTTAAAAAAAATCACAAGTCGCATCATGTGATATAAATATATTAAAAATACCATTTAATTTGTTATTTTATTTTGTACTCAAATAAAGACTTAATGTCAAATAAACTTTTAATGAAAGCTTGGAAGGTAAAAAAAATTTTTTATTTTTTTATTTTGAAAATAAACAATATAAAATTCATTTTAAATTACGTAATTATATTTTTAAATTGGATAATTATATGTTTTATAGTTTTTGTAAAACTTTAATTCGAATTTTTGTAATTATTATTCAGGGCTAATTATGTAATTGGTACTCGTAAAACAAAATCATCGGTCCTGTTCTGTAAACCAAATCCGAGTAAATTTCATATTTTCAAAAAATTAATAATTGCACCATTGATGCGTTTTAAACCGTAAGTAATAAATTAATTTCAGATATATTTTAAGCTCTAAAAAATAGAAAATCACGAAATAAAAATAGATTTCAGAAGAATTCAAAGAAACGCTTTAAGTATATGAGTTTATTTAATCCATAATTATAAAAGAAGTAATAGTTTAAGAAAAAATAAATAAAAATAACCCATTTTTTTTCATGTTGATTATACGTTGAGCAACATTTCGAAATCCAGTAAGAAATGTTGGTTGCAGTGTAATAAATTAAGTATGCACTGCTGATGGCAATGTGAGTTTTGCAAGATTTTTTTAATTGAACAGACATTTTTCACAAAAATATATTGCGTTATGAGATCACTATGAAAGTTGCCACAAAAATAATTAATCGAAATTTTAAAAATAATTCTGATGAAATACGGACGTCACTTTGAAAGGTTCATCGCTAATATGTGATTTTATATATAGAGAAAAATCCTTTAAAAGATACAAACGAGATTCTTATAATTTTCAAGAAAAAACATTTCTTAGATTTTACGTTCTTGGCTAATATAACAGAATTCTTCATTAGTAAGAGAGCATGAGAAGATAATTTGTATTTTTATTTAATAAAATCATTTAGTCTTGTTGGATCATTCATGCGAGCAGTTTGTCTAGTCGCTTGTTTCTTTTCCCAGGGTTGCCATTTAGATTTTATATAATTCCTATGAGCAGGTTGTGTAGTAGCTTGTTACTAGACAACACTGAATAAAATGTTTAATATAGAATGGGAGAATGCAAGTGGTAAAGCGAAATCATTCGGTATTTTTGTTACTTCTTCTTTAACATCATGTAGTTATATATTATTAAAAATGGCTACTGAGGTGTATTAGTAAACTTTCAAAAATATATATTCAATAATTTTGTTATTGAAAGTTTTTGAAGTTCATTTTAATCTCGTCAACTTACTAATCTTAGTTACGTTATTAACACATCAGTATTTATTTTGTATTGATGAAACGTGAAAAATAGTTAAATTTGTTATTCCTATCTTGCAGCTGATAGTTGAATTCTGTTATATTAGCCAAGAACGTAAAATCTAAGAAATGTTTTTTCTTGAAAATTATAAGAATCTCGTTTGTATCTTTTAAAGGATTTTTCTCTATATATAAAATCACATATTAGCGATGAACCTTTCAAAGTGACGTCCGTATTTCATCAGAATTATTTTTAAAATTTCGATTAATTATTTTTGTGGCAACTTTCATAGTGATCTCATAACGCAATATATTTTTGTGAAAAATGTCTGTTCAATTAAAAAAATCTTGCAAAACTCACATTGCCATCAGCAGTGCATACTTAATTTATTACACTGCAACCAACATTTCTTACTGGATTTCGAAATGTTGCTCAACGTATAATCAACATGAAAAAAAATGGGTTATTTTTATTTATTTTTTCTTAAACTATTACTTCTTTTATAATTATGGATTAAATAAACTCATATACTTAAAGCGTTTCTTTGAATTCTTCTGAAATCTATTTTTATTTCGTGATTTTCTATTTTTTAGAGCTTAAAATATATCTGAAATTAATTTATTACTTACGGTTTAAAACGCATCAATGGTGCAATTATTAATTTTTTGAAAATATGAAATTTACTCGGATTTGGTTTACAGAACAGGACCGATGATTTTGTTTTACGAGTACCAATTACATAATTAGCCCTGAATAATAATTACAAAAATTCGAATTAAAGTTTTACAAAAACTATAAAACATATAATTATCCAATTTAAAAATATAATTACGTAATTTAAAATGAATTTTATATTGTTTATTTTCAAAATAAAAAAATAAAAAATTTTTTTTACCTTCCAAGCTTTCATTAAAAGTTTATTTGACATTAAGTCTTTATTTGAGTACAAAATAAAATAACAAATTAAATGGTATTTTTAATATATTTATATCACATGATGCGACTTGTGATTTTTTTTAAATTTGTTCTGGGACAGCACCAAATATGTCCTGGCAACCCTAATGCAATGAGAGATAAATAAATTACGCTCAAAATCAAACAACCAACACAAACATAAATGTGAATGTATGTGTGTGGGGATCCCTGGTTTAGACACACAAATACCAGAAACAAATCGGAGAGCAGAAATGGGATCAATGCCTTCTTTAGATGATGAATTCCAACTGGTCAACAACAAAAAAGGAAATTTCAAGGTGATGTAAGAATTGATTTGTCAAATTGTAATTTTAAAAGTAATGATAAGTTTGTTGAGAATGTTGATCGTACAAATAAGTATTCAATGTTAGGAGATTTGCATGTAGAGTCTGAAATTCCTGTTAGCAATAGAATTGTGGATTGTGGAGTTTCCAATATTAATAATGTTGCACAAACGAATGTAATGAACAAGGTTTCTTATTGTCCTCCGATTTTCCTGGAAAATGTAAACATGAAATCTTTAATTGATTAACTAAACTCCAAGAATGTTGAATTTAAGATTAGAAATCAATCGAGATACAAAAGTAAATTGTACCTTAGGGACCCATCCGCTCATTCGAAGATGACGCAGTTGCTTAAGGATAAGGAAATTCCTTCTTATAGTTTTACTCCTAAGGAGTATAAACGTCAAAGTGTAATTTGTAGAGGACTATACTTAAGATCTGAGGTTAACGAAATTAATAACTGTGGAGGAAGATAAAGCATTCTTGATAAGCCAGAGGCAGGAAGGTCGACCAGGACATATGTACGGAATTGGTTATAAGACACTTCAAATGGAGATTCAAGCTGAACACCGCGAACAGATTAAGTTAAAGCGAGTTGAACGTAATAAACGTGAACAAAATATTATAAGTAAGATTAATAATGAACTTAGATTATTAATGAACTTTTCTATAATAGAGGTAATTTTTTTTATGTTCATGGTGAAACAGTGCAATTTCAGTCAATATCTGAAAGTGATCAAAGTTTTCAAGCCACAGAGTCCCATGATGAAACTGTTAAAGTTTGCTCAAAAAATGCAAGAGTAAAACAAACAATTATTACTCCAAAATTAGCTATTGCAAAATAAGTAACAGAAATGCTGTTCACATTATTTTTGCTGTATTGCAATCATTAATAAAAGACATTGCTGACTACATCATTAATAGATCTTCAATTCATATGGCAAGAAAAAAAATGCGTAAGAAAAGAGTGTTGGAACTACAAAAGAATTTTAAATTGAATAAGCAAGACATTATAACATTACATTGGGATGGTAAACTTTTACCAGCATTAACGGGCAATGCAAATGTTGATAGACTTCCTGTAGTCATATCTAGTGGAGAGATGGAACAGTTGTTGGAAATACCTGCAATGAAATGTGGTTCAGGAACAGAACAAGCCGATGCTGTTTATAATTGTATTTCCAAATGGGGTCTACAAAGAGAAATTAAATGCATTGTGTTCGATACAACTGCGGTCAATACTGGACGCTTGAAAGGTACATGAACGTTACTTGAAAAATCCTTAAATAGAGAACTTTTTTGGCTGCCTTGTAGACATCACATTTACGTAATTATATTGAATTGTGTTTGTGAAACCAAATTTGACTGCAGTACAAGTCCCTTTGTAAAATTATTTGAAAATTTTAAAAAATTTTCAAATAATAGTTTGAATATAAACAATTGGCAGGCTGGAATTCAAGATGAATTAGCTATGTATCATTTGCAAGGGTCAAAAACCAGAATAATAAATTTTGTAAATAATGTTTTGAGTGAGAAGCAGCCTAGAGAAGATTATAAAGAGCTTTTGGAGCTTGTCCTGATGTTTCTTGGCGAAAAATTGAACAAGTCCAAAGCAAGCGTAATGATAAGATCACCAGGAGCTTTTCATCATGCACGGTGGATGGCAAAAGCCATTTATAGCTTGAAAATATTTTTGTTGCGGAAGGAATTTGCTTTATCAGAGATTCAACTGGCAGGATTGCGTAAAATTTGTATTTTTATAATCCAAATATACATAGAGGCTTTGTTTTCGGCTCCTTCAGCCATAAAAGCACCAAATACGGACTTTACATTTTTAAATAGACTTCATAATTTCAAAAAAATTTATACAGATATATCGCAGGTATCTATAAAAAAGTTTTTAAATCATCTATGGTACTTAGGCTCAGAATCTATAGCATTTGCTTTCTTGGACAATAATGTTTCTGCTGACACCAAACAAAAAAAAATGAAAGCTGCTTTGCAAAATGAAAATGCAAAAATAAAAAAACGCGTGATTTTGAAATTAATTATTACAATAAACTTCTGACTAAAAACGAAGAGCAAACACAATTTCTTTTGCAAGTTGTGACGGACTATCGCAAACGTTTCCCAAATTCAAATAAATCGACTATATCAAAAGTACTTTAATTTTAATAAACATTTTATAAAAAATGAATATAGAATTTTTTCTACTTTCTTGTAAAACAATTTAAATAAAAAAAAAATATATATATGAACAAAATATCAATATAGTTCATACGTTAAGGCTCGTATAAAACTTTGGCGGGCGCACGCCCAAATCTCAACTTATCGCTATGAAATTTTTTTGTATTTTTTTTCATAAAACTGAACCGATTTGGGGGGTGAGACTTGGTAACATCAAACTTTTGAAAATTAATGTCACCCTAATATACACATCCCTTCGTGTGTGCATATGATAATTTCCAAAAAAAATTTTCTAAATGTATACTTATAATCTAAAATATATTTCAATTAATAATAACAAGTAAGTTAATAATTTAATTCAACAAGACATTAAATTTTTTAACTTCCGAAAAAACTCTAGGCATCAATTTAAATGTTCTTTGCCAATATCTGTACAATTGCAACTTGCTTTTATTAAAATACTCGTACTAATTTAATAAGAGAACGAAGAATACATTGTATTAGACTTTAACATGATGCCCAAAGCAGCCAAGTTGATAGCAATAATTTATAATAATATAAGGTAAGTTGCACTGTCCATGGTCATGTTAAGATTTTACTAAGAAAGTTAAAGTAAAAGAAATTTTAAAATGTAATATTAATTTTAATATACATATGTGATAATACTATAAATTTGTCCTATTACCAATGGACGTTGAATCGTTTGAATGTATTAAACCCTGCGACAAAATTAGCGCATTCGACATGTAACCAAAACACTAAAACCAAAATTTTACTATAATTCAACATATCATTATTCTACAAATACGCAAAGTAAGATTACACGGGTTCTTATTTTATTCATTTCCATATGCATGCTGTACGTTAATCAAAATCTACATTCAACACATTATCATTTTCACGTTCATGTACATATTAAATAAAATTTTTTTTATTCATGTACATTCCAACGCTGTAGAATTTTTTATTCGCGAACATTTTTAAATCAAATTCTGTTATTCATGTACATTAAACGCTGTAGAAATTTTGTTCGTGAATATTTTCAACTTAAATTCTGTTATTCAGGTACATTAAACGCTGTAGAAATTTTGTTCCTGAATATTTTCAACTTAAATTCTGTTATTCATGTTCATTAAACGCTGTAGAAATTTTGTTCGTGAATATTTTCAACTTAAATTCTGTTATTCATGTACATTAAGCGCTGTAAAAATTTTTGTTCGTGTATATTTTCAACTTAAATTTTTTTATTCTCTTTTTTTTTTGGAGTGGTAATGCAAAATAAAATTTAATGCTCTCATCATATGTGTATGAACAGAAATTCTAGCTTAGGTTTACAACAGTGATGTCAAATACGATTGGGTTGGTGAGATCACTCTTATCTCTTACATTCCCAGCGGGAGAAATGTGCGGTTGCGAGGCCTAACTAGCGGCCTTTTCTAAGAGTATCCTTTTATTTACCAATAATATCTTCTAATTTTATAAGTTGTAAAAAAGGGTTTCGAAAATTGCCAAGTGCTCAGATATTTAATTTTAAAATATTTCTCCATTTTTAAGCTGAACATTTGGTTAGTTTATATACAAAAGAAGTAATTTTTACAAAAAGTCTTACTTGTAAATTAATTTAAAAGCTACTTTAAGAACTTTTGGAAAAGATGTACCTACATACAGTAGATCCAACTTATTTTAAACCTCTTATATGTATTGTATATAGATATTTATATAAATATATTATTTCTGTTTAGAGCAGTGGTGTTCAGCCCATACAACAATTGTTTAAAAAATTTACACACATATGCTCTTATAAAAATTTTCATTCAGTCGTCGTTGAGCAAGCGAAGAGAACACATGCGGGTGGCTGTTGTCATTTTATTTCAGAAATTTATTAAGCATTGTTGTTGCTTCTTGTTGGACGAAGCATAGCAAACACAAGCGATTCAATTACAATTGAACACACAAATTAAACTCGAAATTGAATAAAAGCATACACGTTCACGGAATGAAATGTGAAAAGTATTTTATGATAAATGATGCTTTTCATAACATTCAAGTTCTAATCTTACATAAAAAACTGGTTTAAATAGATTTATTTTTGTTTTGTTCTCAATATAACTGTTCTATTTTAAATTGTTAAGTTGTTAAGTTCTATTTTTTGATATTGATAACTGCTATTTACGGCCCCCAATATTTTTTTCTTAAAATTAAAATTACATTCACTTATTAAGTTGTTTATATATGGCAAAAACTCTGTCTGTTTTTCTTATTTTAAGCGTTTGACATTATGTTTGCTGGGCAAAATCTCTCACCAATACATCTTCACTTTTATTTTTGAACACCACTGGTTTAGAGCAGAGGTGAACATGATAAATCTAATGTTGTGTAGGTGAGCGACAAAGATAAGCACACAGGCAGAAAAAATTTGCTGTAACTAATTTATTTGTTTTATATAGTCGTCGCTGAAACAGCGCGAAAAGAACATATTAAGCGGAGTGCAGCTTTTTTTTTCAAAATATGCAGCCTACGAGCTGATAGAAAATATTCATCTTTCAAGATACACAATAGCTCGTAGAACTGAAAAAATTAGTAAATATATTTTTAAGTTTACGTTGCAAAGATTGAAAGACTGTGAATACTTTTCCATCTGCCTTGATGAGAGCACAGATATTACTAACATTAGTCAGTTGATTATATGCATTAGGTCAGTTGATAAAAATATGGAATGCTTTGAAGAATTTTTTAGTTGTTTTGCATTTCACGGCCATGTGAATGGCGAAACCATTTTTGATTGTATTAAAAATAATATTCTCTTAACCGAAAATGGTGATAAGCTAGCTTCCATATGTACAGACGGGGCAAAGGTAATGATAGGAAAACAAAAAGGTCTTAAGGGTCAATTGATGAAAAACAATATTCACATTCCTAATTTCCATTGCATAATACACCAGTCTGCACTTTTTGCAAAAAAATTAAATATAGTGGAAACGATGGATACAGCTTGTAGAATAATAAATAAAATTAAAGGGGGCCATAACGCCCTCACGCATAGAAAATTTAAGAGTTTACTGGAAGAGCTACAGTCATGTTATGGAGACTTATTATTGTATACAGAAGTTCGGTGGTTGAGCCGCGGGAAAAGCCTGGAAAGGTTGTTCAATTTGAGAGATGAAGTACAACTGTTTTTAGAACAATCGGAAAAAAATGAGTTGAAAGAAATGGCGTCTTCTCTGAAAGATAAAAATTTTGTTTCCGATTTAGCTTTTTTGTGCGATTTAACGGAGATAATAAATGAATACAATCTGACTCTTCATGGACGAAACAAAACTATATTCCACCTAACAGAGTGCTCCCACCGCTTTGAACGCAAAATTAAAATTATACTGTCTCAATTGCGCAACAATGATACCAGCAATCTTCCTAGAACCTTTGAAATTCTTGCGGAGTATCGTAATGACGAAAAAATAGCACAGTATACAGAAATAGTAGCTTCTTTGGTACAAAATTTTGCAGATAGATTCGAAGATTTCAAATCACTTAAAACTATGATTGATATTCACAACGACCCATTGACTGAAAAAAATGTTGATAATTTGGAATTAGCCGCTGAATTAGAAATAATGAAAAATGATATAAATTTACCGCTAGACACTGGAAAATCATTTTGGAAAAAAATAAACAAAGAGAAGTATCCTGTTATTAAGAAGGAAATACTTAAATTATACTCCATGTTCGGGTCCACGTACGACTGTGAAGCCGCTTTTAGCATTTTAAAATTAATTAAAAGTAAATATCGCAACAAATTAACGGATGAACACCTATGTGATTTATTAAGAATAAAACTTTACGAGGGGGAAATAATCATTGGAGATGTTGATATTTGATTTTTTTTTTAAGATTTAGTTTTAATTTTTAATTTTTTTAATTTTAATTTTTTACTCAGTGTACTACTTTTGTTTTCTCTGCTTTTGTTCTGCTTGCTGCGTTCAACTTAACACAGTCGCAAAATTCGTAAAACTGATTTGAAATGCGTTTGTGTCAGTTTGCACATGTCTGGTTTAGAGGCACCAAAACAGGACTTTCGACACTTCCCGCTGAATGAGAGTGTTCAGTAAACAATTCTATTTTACGCTCTCAAAAGAGCGTAAGCGCACATGTGAGTTTTGTGTCCACAATTGTGTATGACGCTGACATCACTGCTTTAGAGTCTAATCCTTGGAACACAACTGCGACGAACGACGAATTTTTGGTCGCGAATATTCGTCGCCAAAAATGAAACACATTCGTGTATATGAAAATGCACACAATCGTGGCGTTGGTCGAAATTCGTCATACTCAACGAAAGTTGAAATAGACTTATTTCTAATTGCTTCGTCAGCGAGAGACGAACAAATCAATATGAGGTGACCAGGTTTCATATACTCAAACTGGTTTTTTGTGGAAAAACATAATTCACTACTGTATTGTTGCATCTAGAAGGAACATTTTTAGTATATACTAAAAATGCATTCACCAATTCACAAAAATTTATCATTCGGACGACTTTTTATTAATTTTGAACACTTTTTATAATATATTCTTTCTTCCTATTTCCTACTTTTTCATATGGTCACCCCATTAGCTGTTAAATGAAAAGAGTAATTTATTTACAGACAAATTTTTTAGAAAATAATTACAAAAAGGAATTTGTTCTGGAAAAAAATGGACACCACCGGGGTAATTATTGAATGTCTAAAGAATTTGGCATCAGAGGGTTACAAAGATTTTTAACAAAATTTACATATCTTTTGTTCATTATTTCAATTTATTCGTTGTTATTGTGTTGAATACGACGAATTTATAGAGCGACTTTTTACCAACGAATTCGTCGTACTGAACGAAATTCGTCGTTCGTCCCAGTTGTGTTCCTACCATAAAGGCTAGTACTCTGTTTGAATTTCTGGAATATGTTGCGCAACATGAGTTATTTCATTTATTTGTGTTTATATGGCCAAAGTGTATTCGTATTTTGTATGATCTCTATTATGAGCTAATAAGGCCTAGGTTATTTTAATGACAATAAAACAAGTTTTATTTCATTTTTCCCGAGGTTTCGTCAATTATTTGTTGACTTTATCAAGGGTTGGGAAATCTATTTTATTATTACAAAACATTTATTAATGATTTTACATATATACGTCTAAACATTTTTCTCAATTTGATTACTTACAAAATTTGCTAATTTTTTCAATAATTTAAAATTTTTTCAAACATTGAAAATTAAAATTTTTTATTATGACAATATCACAGCTTAAAGCAGTGATGTCAAATGTGATTGTGTTGGTGAGATCACTCTTATCTCTTACATTCCCAGCGGTAGAAATGTGCGGTTGCGAGGCCTAACTAGTGGCCTTTTCTAAGAGTATCCTTTTAGTTACCAATAATATCTTCTAATTTTATAAGTTGTAAAAAAGAGTTTCGAAAATTGCCAAGTGCTCAGATATTTAATTTTAAAATATTTCTCCATTTTTAAGCTGAACATTTGGTTAGTTTATATACAAGAGAAACAGTTTTTACAAAAAGTCTTACTTATGAATTAATTTAAAAGCTACTTTAAGAAATTTTCGAAAAGATGTACCTACATACAGTGGATCCAACTTATTGCAAACCTCTTATATGTATTGTATATATATATTTATATAAATATATTATTTCTGTTTAGAGGCCTCAAAACGGGACTTGCGATACTTCCCGCTGAATGAGATTGTTTTTCAGTAAACAATTATATTTTACGCCCTCAAAATAAAAGAGCGTAAGCGTACATGTGAGTTTTGCTTCCACAATTGTGTATGAGGCTGACATCACTGGCTTAAAGGCTCATTTAGCCGAACGTTGAAATCGTAAATGTGAGCTAAATGTAAATGTTATTTAAATGAAAATGTTGCTACACTTATAGAATACTTAAAATCGTGTCATATGTTTTTGACAAAAACAAACAACATATAACTATTTATAAAAACAAGATCATCAAAAATTCCCAAAATATTGTGTTTTTTGTAAGCTATATCGATGGAGTGTATTTAATAAAGAAAATAATTTAATATAATGGATGTGCAAAATATGTTTATCACTAAAAATCTGATGCGTATCACTTTCAAAAATAAATACAATATAACTCTATACAACTGTTTAAAACATTGATGGCACTTTAATATGTTTATGTTATTGGCGATCGTGTTGAAAAAGTACGCAAATTAATTAAATGGTACAAAGAGGCATCAGAAACACCAATATACACAACTAATAGGATAATGAGTCATTCCTTGGCATAAGTTTAATAAAATGGGCATATATTTTTTCCATATTACAATATATATTAAATGTTTTGTTATATTACACAAATGTATATATTTACGTACAAACGGGTGTTTAATACATGTGAAACGAACAACCACATACAGCCATGCGATATTTCATTGTGAATAGAACATTTATTTAGAAAGTTAAACATATAAAATGCATATATCATGTAATTATACATACATATATGTATATCAGCTAAACATATCAAAAGAGAAATAAGTACCAAAAGAGGTCTTTTGTGCCCCATTCTCATTCAACATACATATATCCCATCACTGTCTACAACTGTCACGTAACCTTAGAACAAAATTCTATTTTCTGCAGGTTCCAACGTTACGGCAACATTTTTCTAAAGTCAAGTAAGCGTTTTCATTAGTTGCCATATTACTGTTTGGATCAGCTGACACATTCACCTAACATTTACGATTTCAACGTTCGGCTAAATGAGCCTTAAGTTTACATCACCGTTTATTTCAATGCTACTTTGTAGCTCGTGCTTATGTTGTCTGTGTCTTCCTTTAAATACATCGTCTTCTCTATCCTTTGTTGTATTCTTAAGCTTTCTATTGTATATCTTTTCTTTCCAATATTCTCTTTGTCCAAGATCTTAACTCTTTCAAAATCAGCTGTGTGTCCAGTGTCCAGTATATGTTGTGATAGTGCTGTTGATTGTTTATTTTTCTCTATATCTTTCTTATGTTCTTCCATTCTGGTCTCTAAATTTCCTTTTGTAGTTCCAATGTATAACATATCACAGCTGTTGTTTTCATTACCTTTGCACTTGATTTCATAGACTACATTACTTTGTTGTTGTTTTTTAATTGGCGCTTTAATTTTTGAAAAGATTTTATTTATTGTTGTGTTTGGTTTGTATGCAAAATTTATGTTGTTGTGTTTTATTGCAATTCTTATGTTTTTGTTATCAGTTAATCCAGGGATGTAACGTACGCTGTAATATATATTTTCTTCATTTTCAGTGATGGATTTGTTATCTATTGTATTGTTGTTCAGCTTTATGTTAGTTTCGCTGATCATTTTGCTGATGAGTTTGTTGGGGAAACTATTTTCTATTAACGTTTTTCTGATGTATTTTATGTTTTTTTCGTGGAATTGTTTGTCACTAAGATGGAGAATTCTGAAGATTAAGTTTTTGGCAGTGTTGATTATTTGATGTTTCGGTTGTGTGGAGTTGAAATTTATGATTCTGCCGGAAGCGGTATCTTTTTTGTACCAGTCTGTTATTAGTCTGTTGTTGTGCCTTTATATTTTTGTGTCTAAGTAGGCAATAGTATTATTTGTCTCTATTTCCATGGTGAATTGTATTTTTGGATGAAAACTATTGAAAAACTTTAAAATTTTGTCTTTTTCTTCGGATTTTACAATTGCTAATAAATCATCTACATACTTTGTTATGTATTTTAATTGGATGTTTTCCACGCTAAGTCTTTTGTAGAGTTTCGTCTAAAAAATTGTCAAGTACCAGATCCGCTATGGTTGGTGAAAGTGGATTCCCCATCGGCATACCAAATATCTGGTTGAAAATTTCATTTTCATATATGAAATAATTATTTTCACAGAGGCAAAATCTTAGTATTTTTACGAACAGGGACCTGGACATTTTTGTGTGGTTCCGGATGATTGTCCATTTCTGCATTATTATATTTATTGCCTTGTTTACTGGTATATTAGTGAAGAGTGAAACGACATCCAGTGAGATTAGTATTTCTCCTTTTTCTATTTTAATATTTTTTATTTGCTCTTTGAGTCTGTTCGATATTAATACATTAGCCCAATTCACAATCCTGTGCAAATGGTCTTGCATTATAGCATTTGCAAATTAAGAGAGTATTTGAGAGCATTTTCAATGTATTTTGTTGGTGTAGAGTACAATTATTTTGCTCATGCTACGATGCTAGACTACTTGCTCGAGATTGTGAACTGGGCTATTGTATTCTTTTGATATAATATTTTTGAGAATTTGGCCTACGTATATAGATAATTTATAGCATGGAACTTGTATGGAAGAAACTATGGGTCTCAACGGTATTTCTGACTTATGAATTTTTGGTAGCCCATATATACGTGGTGCTGTTGCAGCCGAGCAAAGTAACTGTTTTCTCTGCCAATTATCGATTACTTTGTCCTTATATAACTCTGAAACTAATTTGTTGTTTTCTTTCAGTAATTTTGCAGTTGGATCCATTCTGATTTTTCTATATGTACCCTTTTCCTCCAATAATTTCCCCATCTTGAGGTGATACTCTTCTCTGTACATTGCTACTGTTTTGTTTCCTTTATCCGCCTGTACGAAAATTATATTGTTATGTTTCCTCAAGAAATCTTTTGTTTTGCTATATATAGTGAGAATGAACTTTTCTTTTGTAACTTTCTCTTGAAACGCGTGATGTTATTAGCTAATATGGTCCTTGCCAGATTCTCCTCTTGTCCTTCGTCATCATTCATTGTTGAAATGCATTGTTCTATGTCCGCAATTATGTGTAGTGCAGAGAAGTTGTTTTTATCTACCGGTAGAGCAAATTTTTTCCCCAAAGACAATATCCATCTAGATTCTATTGGAATTTCTATATTAGTTTTGTTTTCAAACCAATTCTCATTATATATAAATCCATATATTCTAAACTGTTCTTCTTTTAATGCGTTTAATTTTGCATTTTGTTTATCTGTTATGTGTGCGCTTATACATCTGCTCCTTTCATACTGATTGTTTATAAAAGTCGTGTAGTCTTCGAATGTAAGTGCATTTGCAAAGTTAGTTTTTAAACGATCTAAATTCTTCTTACAAACTCTAATTTTTGAATATGTTTGTGTTATCTCTAGATTTAATATTTTTTTGTGGAAGTTATATTCTATTTTGTTTAATTTTTTTTTTCCTTTTAATTTTTTACATGTGAACAGCTGTGTCGTCTGTGTTGTTGTGTTCCTTGTGTGGTTTGGTACAATACCATAAATCCTGCATGTTAGTATGAATTTCAATCTATTTTCTTGTTGTGCTAGTTTTTTTGTTTCATTACAGTACTCTTTCAAAGTTCTGCATGTCTCTCTATCATACTTTAAAGTTATGTGCTGAAAATAACCCCTCATGTTGTGTTTGTTGGTAGTAATGTTTTTTATTAATGTTAAAATTTTTTGTTTCGGCAAGCTCTCCGATAATGTTTACTTATTTGTGTTTATATGGCCAAAGTGTATTCGTATTTTGTATGATCTCTATTATGAGCTAATAAGGCCTAGGTTATTTTAATGACAATAAAAAAAGTTTTATTTCATTTTTCCCGACGTTTCGTCAATTATTTGTTGACTTTATCAAGGGTTGGGAAATCTATTTTATTATTAAAAAACATTTATTAATGATTGTACATACATACGTCTAAACATTTTTCTCAATTTGATTACTTACAAAATTTGCTAATTTTTTCAATAATTTAAAATTTTTTCAAACATTGAAAATTAAAATTTTTTATTATGACAATATCACAGCTTAAGTTTACATCACCGTTTATTTCAATGCTACTTTGTAGCTCGTGCTTATGTTGTCTGTGTCATAAAATACATCAGAAAAACGTTAATAGAAAATAGTTTCCCCAACAAACTCATCAGCAAAATGATCAGCGAAACTAACATAAAGCTGAACAACAATACAATAGATAACAAATCCATCACTGAAAATGAAGAAAATATATATTACAGCGTACGTTACATCCCTGGATTAACTGATAACAAAAACATAAGAATTGCAATAAAAAACAACAACATAAATTTTGCATACAAACCAAACACAACAATAAATAAAATCTTCTCAAAAATTAAAGCGCCAATTAAAAAACAACAACAACAACGTAATGTAGTCTATGAAATCAAGTGCAAAGGTAATGAAAACAACAGCTGTGATATGTTATACCAAGAATGATAAAATAAAGATTACGCCAACAAGCTGAAATAAAAATACTTTTCTGCGCATGATGGAGCTCTGACGTCACTCAACATGTGCTCTGATTGGCTAATAAAATTCAGTTGGAGAACTATTATGTTATTGTAAAAACATGACAGTGGGACAAATTGTTATTTTTCTACCTAAATTTTTTGAAAGCAAACAAATTCTTTATAATAATTCCATATATAGATTTTCATTACTTTTAATACAATATTTCACTATTGCTGCAAATAAAATATAGTTTTCAAAAAGAAAATTTTTTATAGAGAACAAACGTCTCAAGGCCTTCTCAAGATTAACGTTTGCAAAGCTTAATTTCTGAATACGACATGATAAATTTTTTATAATGACATCACACTGACTTTTTGCTATTTTCAGCTTAAAATTTTCCTTGAGAAGTGCATCTCTAAATACGATTCAAATAAATATTTGCTTAATGTTAAAAAATGTAAATACATTTTCATTTCCAAAGTTTTATTGTAAGTTTGGAGGCCATCTTCTTTTTCAAGATCTTCAAGATCAGTCGGCCGTGGAGCATTTTCCGTGACCAATTTTTCTTCAAAACTATTCGAAATATCATTTTGTTTTTCAGTTTCACATAGTCTTTCATATACTTTTGCAACTTCAGTTTCATTAGCAGTTGTCGTTTCAATTTCAATAGCACTAGTGTCTAAAGATTGAACTGCATGGGATTTTAATATTTTTGCACGCCGTTTGCTAAATCCTATTCATAACGCCTTAGTAATGTACTGCAAGAATTAATTTTGTTTTAACTTACCCATTTCAAATTACAAGTTTCTTTCAAAATCCTCTTGCTTGAAATGTAAAGCACAAATTATTTCTTTATCCACCCACATTTACAGGCTACACTCTTTTGCAAAAGATTACCCATAACTTCCTTCGAGCTTCATCTTTTGGAAAATTGTAAAACGATACTCAAAATATTAGGTTTTAACATAATTTCTCACTTGTTTTTTTGCTGTTACTTTGTTTGCATTTGCCCACTGCACATTTCATATTTGCTCTCTTTCATATCTCTTCACTTTAGTTTGTTTTTTATTTTTCTTAGTTTTGCAGCTTTTAAACAACCAAATTTAAACACTTTTTTATAATTTTAATTATTTTAATATTTTTTATACGTGTTTATTATAAAATATGACACGAAATTCGTTGTTTATTAAGCACCGATGAAATACTTTTTTTAAAACTCTCTGAGTAAATTAATTACAGGGCTGCAAACTATTACAAAATACATAAATTTTTTGTAAGAAATTATAAATTTCTCATATGATACAGACTTGGTAACCTTTGCGAGGGGGCTACTAGGTCATCAAACGGTAAATCATGGGCAAAGCGTAATCTTTATTTTATCATTCTTGTGTTATACATTGGAACTACAAAAAGAAATTTAGAGACCAGAATGGAAGAACATAAGAAAGATATAGAGAAAAATAAACAATCAACAGCACTATCACAACATATACTGGACACTGGACACACAGCTGGTTTTGAAAGAGTTAAGATCTTGGACAAAGAGAATATTGGAAAGAAAAGATATACAATAGAAAGCTTAAGAATACAACAAAGGATAGAGAAGACGATGAATTTAAAGGAAGACACAGACAACATAAGCACGAGCTACAAAGTAGCATTGAAATAAACGGTGATGTAAACTTAAGCTGTGATATTGTCATAATAAAAAGTTTTAATTTTCAATGTTTGAAAAAATTTTAAATTATTGAAAAAATTAGCAAATTTTGTAAGTAATCAAATTGAGAAAAATGTTTAGACGTATATATGTAAAATCATTAATAAATGTTTTTTAATAATAAAATAGATTTCCCAACCCTTGATAAAGTCAACAAATAATTCACGAAACGTCGGGAAAAATGAAATAAAACTTGTTTTATTGTCATTAAAATAACCTAGGCCTTATTAGCTCATAATAGAGATCATACAAAATATGAGTTATTTCAGTTTAAGTTTTTTTCCTTTTTAATTGAAATTATGTTTTTCATTTTCAATGAGAAAATTTTTAGTTACAAAAAATTATCGTACGTAATAAATAACATTCATGTTATTTCACATGTTTTTCATAATTAAAACAGAGTACTAGTCTAGCAACATTTTTCCACAAATAATTCGATTGAATATTTTTTGTATGGGTTCTGTCAGAATTTCACATGAAATTTTAAACAGAGTACTAGGCTTTAAGCAACATGTTTAAAAAAAGTAGGTATTATGAGATAGAATTTTATCTGATTTTTGTTTTGACTGTCGCGAAATCAATTACTTTATTGTGAACTATAAAATAATTTATTATTGAACTCTCCGCATTACAATGATACTTTCGACTAAAACAAACATCAACTGATACAAACATTACACTGATACTTTCTACAGGGTGTTTTTTTTAAGGTATAGAACTTCGAATTGAAATAAAACACAAGAAAATCGTTTTAATGTCCATCAATTTGGCTTTATTGGAAGGATAATTTTATGCCATTAACGTTTAAATATAATTTCGGGCATGTGGCCGCCGCCGCTGGCTCGAATAAAGCCAATTCTACAGGTCCAATTTTCAACCACTTTTTCGAGCATATGGGGCCGTATGTTGGCAATAACGCCACGAAATTTGGCTTCCAAGTCCCCTAACGTTTGTTGGTTTGTTGGCGTAGACGAGCGACTTCACATATCCCCAAAGAAAATAATCCAATGGTGTCAAATCACACGATCTTGGTGGCCAATTGACAGGTCCATTCCGCAAAATTATGCGCTCATCGAATGTTTCCTTCAATAAATCGATTGTGACGTGCGCTGTGTGGCATGTAGCGCCGTCTTGTTGGAACCACAACTCATCCACATTCATGCCATCCAATTCGGGAACAAAATAGTCGGTTATCATGGCTCTATACCGGTCTCCATTAACGGTAACTGACTCTCCAGCATTATTTCGGAAGAAGTATGGCCCAATGACTCCACCAGCCCACTGCGCACTGTTCGACGTCTGTGCGGATGCGTATTATCACATAGAGTAAACGTAGTGCGAAAACGATCCATGGTTAACCGAATTAATTGCTCTGATGGACGATTATGTCGACCATAAAATGGACGGAGCTTGCGGTAAACTTCGAACTGAACCATTACTTTCGAAATAAATTTGCACGATTTTACGCATATGATACGCATCAGAATATGATTATCTATCTAGGGTTAATGATAATAAATCCAACATAAGGTCTTATATATGTGGATGTAATGGCGTTTCAAGGGTCTCATGTGGATTCTCTTCACTCCAAATGCGGCAATTTTGCTTGTTGACGTAGCCATTCAACCAAAAATGAGCCTCATCACTGAACAAAATTTTTGCGGTTAACTTTACTTTCGAAATAAATTTGCACGATTTGCAAGCGTTGTTCTTTTGTCAACCTGTTCATGATGAAATGGTAAACCAAACTAAATATTAATCACTTGACAGCTGACAAAATGGCCGCCAGTTAAAAAAGTGATGCCAACTTAAAGTTCTATACCTCAATAAAAAACACCCAATACTAAAGATGTGCACATGTCGTGTTTTTTTCACGTCACACTTAATTCACGTGGATCATGAATACAAATTATTAAAATCACTCGTGTGTAAGCGTGAATAAAAATTTTAGTGCCGTTAGAGATTTTTAATACGTATAATATTCACGCACTCTGAACAGAAGATAAAATTTACTAAAGAAAATATATATATATGTATGTATGTACATACATAAACACGTACAGTGCAGTGCGTGAAAAATATTTAAATTTCGCGATCGTGCGTGATTATGAGCTTAATTTTACACGTGCACATCTCTACTAAGTGAAATAACCTTAACATCTAAAGCGGCCCATCCATTACACAATATATTATTCGTAATATTACTTCCATTTTGCCCTATATTATGCAATAAGTGGCACAATATTTTCAAATAAAATATGGCACAATTTTCTTACAATAAAAAGTGAACAAAGCAAAAACATATGGACTAGTAAATTTCGAAGCTGCATTTATTAAAAGTTTTGTTTCAATTTAAAATAAAAACATTTATTACTAATTAATTATATATAAAAATGTTTAGCGACATGAGTGATGAAAACCTTTTTTTTATTGTACAATGTTGCCAACACATTTCACAGTATATTGCACTTCTATTGGTTTGTACAATAAAAATCATAAGTCTTTTGATTTCTGCCAACATATTGTGCCACCTTTGAATATGACATACACATTGGCGATATGATTGTACAATACGAAAAATTGGACAGTTATATTGCAAGTGGGTGGGCTGCTTAAGTAAATTAAGATTAGTGAAAGGAAGATGCCACAGTTGCAAAAACTACTCAATTTGAACGTAGTTTCGCACACAGAAAAATAAGGAATGTCAAACTAAAATGACGAAATATTGACTTAAAATCACGGTAAAACAATGCGGACTTCGAACCAAATGTAAAATTATCTTTAAAACGAATTGATTTTAAACATTATGGTGTTAATATTACCTTAAAACACATTAATTTAAGATGTTTTATGGTGAAAACAACATTGTACCATTTTGAAAATTCAATGTTATTTAAACACTTTAAAAACTGGTCACCTTTGATGGATATTGAGTGATACAAAATTGTTGTTGCATTTACATATATGTATACCCATGTGGAAAACTAATACTGCAACATTTTAAGTTAAATAAAAGGTAATGTAAAATAAGAGCGTATAAATTCAACAGTGGATCACACTTAAAAGACATTGGTAAACCCTACAAATGAAAATTTCTACATCAAACTGCAAATTTTCCTTAAGTTATGTACACACATAGATGTATATGTATGTAAGTATATGTAAGTGACGTTATAATGTACCACCAGAGTCATATACATATGTATGTACATAATCGTATGTATATAAATACATCCATACCAGCTAACTTATTTACTTATGTAAATGAATACTGAATTATTGTATTCTCCGATCGTGCTGCTCAATTTCGCAATATTTATTACAAAGTGACTGTCTGCTTCACAGATAAGCCGTGATTGGTGATCCAAAAAATATATATTATATTTTGCAGCAGCTTTGTAAATGCTGCCCAAGGTTGTAGACGAATATTAGCTAGGAATAGGATTTATAACTTGAATTATTTCAAGCTTTATTCGGTGTTTTAATCCTTAAGCAGTCACTATTGTGAATTGTAGTAATCTTTCATATGAAATTACAGTAAAAATCGCAAAGTATTCAAGAAAGTATAGAAGATTGTATTAGCTGCGACAACTACCTATACGGAATACTGCTGGTAATGGCAATCGTGCCGTTGTACCAGTAATCTTGAATTTTCGCAAAGGCGCAGTTGGGTGCGGTTAACCGCCTAACACAGGAGATGAAGGTTATAGAAACTAGAATTAATATTATAGAAAGGAATAGTGACATGACCGAAATAAAAAGAAGGTTGACCTATTTAGAGCAACCTTGTGCGAACGAAACAATTGTCCATACAGACGAAATTGCGATCTTACAGGGTCCCAGAAATGAGGAAGAATTAAATTCAATAAGTGGGCTTCCTGATAGTGTCAAGGAACTCAAGGCATTCGACGGAAACCCGTTGAATTATGTGTCCTGGGTCCACCCAGTAGATATGATTCTGAAGGATTTTGAAATTGTGAAACACAAGCCAATATATCGATCTATTCTTCAAAGCATATGCCAGAAAATAATCGGCGATGCCGACGCAGCCTTAGTCTCCTACAACATTTTTGACAATGACTGGAAGAAAGTCAAGAAGGTACTGTCGCTCCACTATGCCAACTAGTGAGATGTCCAAACGTAGTTGATTGAGCACCAACTCAAGCAACTATCGCAAGGATCTTCAAAGGTAGACGAATTTTATGCTACAGTAAACCACCAACTATCGCTCATTGTGAATAAATTGAAAACAGAAGCGTATAGTGAGGAAGCAGTCGATGCATTAGTAATTACGCACAGGAATAGGGCATTAGATATTTTCATTCGTGGACTTAATCCAGATCTGTCAAAAATGGTCATTATACAACGGCAAGAACTCTGCCGGAGGCATAGTCGGCTTGCTTAGAACTCCAGAATCTCAAAATGAGAAACAACATACTACACTCTAAGCCACCAGCACGTGTGAATGCTCCAAGACCTAATTTCAATTACTTAAATAAATTTAGGCACAATAATTATTACCATGAACAACCCAATTTTAATAATAAACCACCATTGTACCCAAAGTCTCAACTAATCAGAGCCAATGGAAACGGACCACTCAATGCAAACGAGAAGAATAAACTACATAAATCGCCCAAACAATGTAGAAAAAAGAAGGGCAAGTGAGATGTTCAGTGTTCAGGTTTTCCATCTGATCACTGAAGTTGAGGGCAAAGAATTCACTGCCCAAGAGGAAGTGGCAGTCGGTGACTTCTATTGCGTAGCTACAGAACAGAATTTTATGGGGGAAGGCCATCCAGCCTAACTAACATAGAATACGCTGTAAATAACGACACCACGCTGGAATTTCTAATCGATACCGGTTCGAATAGAAATTTTTACAGCACAAAATTAACTGCCGGAAGTATATCTCTACTAAAACCAATAATCGTTACAACCGCGGGGGAAAAATTGAAGTAAGTAGGAAAGTGGTAACAAAATTCTTTGCAAGGCATGTCATATTTGATTTAGTCACCTTTTGTTTGTTGCCGGGTCTTTATAGGCGACCCGGGTCCTATATATGCAAAAAGCTATCCTTGCCCAGCCGCTATAAGGGAAGAGGTGGATAGGCGAATTGGAGAACTATTATCTGAAGGGATAATACGTCCTTCAAAAAGCCCTTACAATTCACCCATCTGGATTGTTTCTAAGAAGCCAAAACCAAACGGCGGACTACAAGCGACTGAATGCCGTCACAATTCCTGACACCTATGCTATCCTAGATATAAATACAACTTTGGCCAACTTGGGCAGGGCCAAATACTTCACTACAATTGATCTGATATCAGGCTTCCACCAAATTCCTATGAAGGCCTCAGATATTCAAAAGGCTGCCTTCTCAACCATGAATGGGAAATTCGAATTTCTTCGATTACCCTTCGGATTGAGGAACGCACCAGCAATTTTCCAGCGAATGATTGATGATGTCCTGAGAGTATATATCGGAAAAATATGCTTTGTATACATCGACGACATAATCGTGTTCGAATCCAGTAAGAAAGAACTTCTGGCTAACGTGGACACCATTTTCGGGAAACTAGAAGCCACAAACTTGAAAGTCAATATTGAGAAAACGTACTTTATGCAAACAGAAGTGGAATTCTTGGGGTACGTAGTAGGCGCAAAGGGTATTAAGCCAGACCCAAAAAAAGTTAGCGCAACCGAAAACCTGCTCCTTTCTAGTAACCTCAAAGGGCTGAAGAGTTTTTTAGGTATGATATCATACTACGGGCGATTTATAAAAGACTACGCAAAGGTAGCGAAGCCATTAACGAATTTGACAAGAGGGGAAAATTAAGTCGTAAAAGCAAATCAATCGAGGAACATCTAAATAAACCTACAGGACAATGCGCCTTCAGCTTTTAAAAATTAAAGAGCCTTTTAACCACGGAGGAAATTCTTGCATTTCCTGACTTCGATTAACCCTTTAATCTCACAACGGATGCTTCAAACTACGCCATTGGTGCGGTCCTTTCACAAGGGGATATTGGAAAGGACAAACCAATCGCCTACATCTACCGTTCTTTAAACAAAACTGAGGAGGGATGTGCAACTAATGAGAAGGAAATGCTGGCTATCGTGTGGGCGTTGGACAATCTGAGAAATTATCTATACGGAGCCAAAAAGATTATATATACACTGACCATCAGCCTCTTACCTACGCGCTTGGTAACAGGAATTTCAACGCTAAGCTGAAACGATGGAAGGCTCGTATAGAGGAGTACAATCACGAATTGATCTACAGGCCAGGTAAATCCAATTTTGTCGCAGATGCACTCTCTCGATTACAGACTAGCTTTAACCACATGAGTGACAGTACCACAGAAACAGCCAGTGAAAAAGAAGTAAAAGTTGGCTTTGCCCAAACCCTTCCAACCACTAACCTTAACTGAATAAAAAGTCACTATTTTCAGAAAGATGATGTTCAAGGTGGACATTCTTATCATGCCTTACACAGGCATCTTCACATCACACGCCGAGCAAATGTTTCGCTACGATGTTCCTATTGTCACTGTAAGAGCTGGAAATGCCTGGACTATCAACGGTAATTTTAAGTTGGTTCACGTCATAAAACTGGACGAATATGCGACAATCGCTGATAATGTGACGACGCTGGTTAAAAAAAAACATACCGCCTGGTAGAACAAAAGAAATAATTATATACCATTTAATGCAAGTGCACGAAAGACTTATGGCGTTGGGAAGCATAAAAGGTAGAACTAGAAGATCAATTGACTGGATCGGCTCCGTATGGAAGTGGGTGCCTGACAATCCAGATGCTGCAGATTGGGATTCCATTTTAAAAAGCCAGAACGCCATAATTATGAACAATACGATAAACGCATAACTCCTCAACGCCACTAACGATGTCGTGCAGAAAACTGAAAAAGAAGCTGAAAAGCTTGGGCAGAATACCATGAACCAAGTCCTTGTCAAGGATGCCGTAAACGAGGTAGTGAGGGCTTGTCAGTTAGCCAAGAGTGGAATTATCAACACAAATCTATTAAATAGAGCTGAAGTTGATGACATTATAACCATACGCTAACGCTGTAAAAGCCATCGAGCACGGGAGCCTATCGATATAGACAAATGGGTCTTTATTGCTATATGTGCTCTCTATTCCGAAGCTGAAAAAGGATCTGTACCACCGAATCATCGCTTGAGCCACGATAATAATGGGCAGAGAAGTCGAGTTACTATTTAGCGAATTACTTGTCAGCCAAGATAAAACATTTGGTGTGAAAACCCTCTGTTTCACCATTAACAAAGTGACCGTTTGTCAACAAACATCTCTGACACTACTTGAGGAAGGAAGCTGTATACCACGTTTGCTAAAAGGAGGGAAGGCGAATTGCCGTTATAAGATGACCATGGCACATATAATAGAGATGATCACAACTGATATAATCCTTCTGACAAATTTCAAAGGTACCATGGACGAAGTCGTAGTGAAATATTCAATGGCAGTTACGTGATACAGCTGTTCAAGGAGAGTATAACGATCAACAATGAAACATTTTTTAACACATCTATTTCCAGACTACAACCACTACCTCCAGTCCTTATAAAGGTGGCCAATGGGAAGCTGCTTGTGAATATCGATCAAGTCCCCAATATTAGTTTGGACAATGTGAATAACCTTCAATATCTAGGTAACAAACTAAACCTGTCACTCGGATCACACTATGCCATTGCGGTTGCTATGGAATGCCCACGCATTCCATGACGCAAAATAACTGGAAGAGTCAACTTGCCATCACTCCAAATTCCACAGCCGGACGATCCTGCCTTCCAAACAACTAGGTGATCTGGGGGACGCAGATGCTTGAAGAGGGAGGAGTTATCAACAGCGCTAATACTGCCAACATGATTAATATAGCTGATTCAACGTTTATAAAGTTCACTAGCCGTTGCACGCGTATATCCAACATAATTGCCTACTTGCATTTATTTCATGAGAAAGTAATTTTGTTAAATCAGCGTCTCATATTCGCGCGTGTTGCTGCGGCCTAATTATTGTGTAAGGCGACAAGAATGAAAATATTAAGTTGAACAATTAGTCTTGGTTGCGCGCTGAATTAAATAAGTCCAGTAAAATTAAACAAAAGTAAAATTAAAGTTTAATTAAGAACGATAAGAAGTTATTGAAAATACAAGTGTTTTATTCTTAAGAAGAAACAGGCGCAGTTAGAGAGCAGTTAATATATTCCCTAGAGAGAAAAAACCTATCACAGGACAACTTACGTAACTGGTTTTTAGAGACTAGCAACTGCTTCCAGTTCCGGATCTTTATATGAGAGATACCGGCAACTTTTACATGGCGTTGTCATGCCAAATGAAATACTTAAAACACTCGGTGAGAGGTTCTAGGTCTAAACTTAGCGAACTTGTACTGTTGTGGTATCCTTAGTACCAGTGCCTGTTCCAGGTTAATGATATATAGAGTAAACCGTCCTTAATGTTTATGTCACAGAATAGTTCCTCGAATTTTAGTATAAGTCTGTATCATTTTAATCAAATTATAACATAAGTAATATAATCTACGACCACAAACTAAAACAAGCAAAAGTGCTATATTCGGCTGTGCCGAATCTTAAATACCCTTCACAGATGTAATTCTTCTTTCTTTCTTTCTTGCCAAAACAGAAAGTAGGTTTAATTAAAAAATCAAAATGTTATCGGTTACTTTTATATTTAAGAAAACGTTTAAATTTTTCGGCTAGGAAGCTAAATGTTTGGCTTTTCTTATATCTAATACCTATGAACGTCTTTCGAAAATATTATAAATATTTAATTTACAAGCAAAACAAAAAATCCGCTTCATGTACACCAAAAAGTTCTAATTGTCCAACCGTAGAATCATCTTTGGTTTTTAATGTTGTTGGTTTTTAATACCAGTTTACTTCTTTCTGATATATATAAAGTAGGTATAATTCATCATAAAAATCAAAAATAACAAATAAAATGGCTGCTTTTATGAATCAGAAAATTTCGATTTCCCAACCCTGGAACCGAATTTTTAATTTTTTAATACTAATTTAATTTTTTCTGACATATAAAATAGCTTTAATTCACTAAAAACACAAAATTTGGAATTTATGTATATACTTCTATATACCAAATATATTTAAATTTTCCAACTCCGGAACCGAATTTATAATTTTTTGATACTAGTTTATTTTTTTTCTGAAATATCTAATAGGTTTAATTCACTAAAAGCACAAAATTTGGAATTTATGTATGTACTATTATGTACGAAAAATATTTCGATTTCCTATTTCGATTTCCCAACTCTGGAAGCGAATTTTTATTTTTTTACCAATGCAATTCTTAGTGAGGTGTAACATAGTTTTACTTGACGAAAAAAATAATATTTTTAAACTATATGGTCACTTTCACGTACCATAAAATATATCATATGTCCAAACCTGGAGTCGAAATTTTGATTTTTTAAGATTTTAATACCTATTTTGTTCTTCCTGAATTATAAAACAGCTTTAATTAGCAAAAAAAAAAAAACAACGTCAATTGCCTTTTTGGTTACTTTTATGCAGAATAAATATATCTATTTCCCAACCCTGGAAACGAAATTAAATTTTTTTTGCCAATGCAACTTTTAATGAGGCATGAAGTAGTTTTATTTAAGAAAAACTTAATATTTATAACCATATAGGTTATAAATATAGTTCTAATTAGTAAAAAACAACGTCAATTGCCTTTTTGGTTACATTTATGTTTAAAAAAAATTTCAATTTCCCAACCCTGGAAGCGAAATTTAAATTTTTTTTAAATTTTCTTTATCAATGCAAATCTTCATGAGATATAAAGTAGTTTTGTTTAAGAAAAGCTCGAATTTTGCAACCATTTTGGTTATAACATGTACTACAAAATATTGCATGTACCAAAAAAAATTTAACTTTTCCAACCCTGGAAGCGAAATTTAAATTTTTTTGTTCATTTTTTTTATCAGTGCAGTGCTTCTTGAGGTATAAAGTAGTTTTATTTACGAAAAATTGCAAATTTTTTACCATTTTGGTAACTTTCATGTACCATAAAATATTGCACTTGTCCATCCCTGGATTCGAAATTTTATTTTTGAATTTTTGATACCAATTTTGTTCTTCCTAAATTATAAGACAGTTTTAGTTGGCAAAAAACAAAAAGAAATAAACATCAATTGCCTGCTTGATAACTTGCATGTATAAAAAAATTCAATTTCCCACCCCTGGAAGAAAATTTGAATTAAAAATTTTTTTTTTTTAGCTAATGCAAATCTTCATGCCGTATAAAGTGGTTTTGTTAAAGAAAAACTTGAAATTTTTAACAATTTTAGTTACTACATGTACTACAAAATACGGAATAGGCCGAAAAAAAATTTTTAGTTTCCCATCCCTGGAAAAAAAATTTTATTTTTTTAGTTTTTAATAGACCATTGAGGCTCCCCAAAGCACGAAGTAGGTTTAATTTACAAACATTAAAAAAAAATAATTGATTTTTGGAATAAATTTTGTCGAGAAATAGGTGTAAGCTTCCCAGCTCTGGAACCGTACTTCGGATCTTTCTGAATTTCAATAGCAGCCTATTTAAGTTCATTTCCAATCCAACTGTCCAAGAACGAAGTCTCTAGCTCTTTTGGGGGCTTGGGAAAACCGATTTCACGTACAGACGGACGGACAGACGGACATCGCTCAATCGTCATGGCTATTCATAAGGATCCAGAATATATATACTTTATGGGGTCCCATGTGCATATCGAAGAAATTACACACGGAATGACAAACCTATATATACCCTTTCACTTTTTTGTGAAGGGTATAAAAATAATATAGTAAAAGTAGTATTTAAAGTTTCTTTTTCGTAAGCACTTTTAGTTTAATTTTATGTGAGCTCTTTTCACCTGGCTCGGAAACTCTTCGTATCATTCTCATTTTCACTAGCTTTAGGAGAGGTACCTTTATGAAAATTTTTGCAACATTTCCCGTAGGGTTATTACCCGTCATTTGTGTAAGCGAGTCGGTTTGCTCCAGTTTCTGACACGAAGTTTTAAGCGAACATAGCTAGCAGCAATTGGGACTATCATGTGCTAAAGAGCAGAGCAACAGCATCCATCTTCGTCGGCCCCACAGCACCCTACTTCAAATCTTTCTTCATCGATCCTTTCAATACTATACCCTCCTTTCTAGTTCTGAGGATGCACTGCATATGTAGGGGTCATTCCCTGATTGTTGGTCATACCAAAAAAAGAAATAGGCATTATTTAAGCTACTCCAAGATTGAGGGTACAACAAATATGTATTTCGTAATTTAAAGAGGTCTACTGCCACAATTGATAATACCCAATTATCTAGTTGCCTTCAAACCTTACACTTAACACGGTCGATACAATTTTGTGTGCGATGAGATGGAAACAAATATATGGAAATAAATATAATAACAAAACTGAATAAAACCTACTTTTAGTTTCACAATAAGTGTAAGTTATGGTCACTATTTTAGCTCTATAATTTTGAACGTGGAACCTTAATCAATACTTTAGTCATACTAGTTTTAGAAGGTTGTCGGCTGATGTGCTTATAAAAAGGTTTTCATTTTACTCATAATGATGTCGCAGTATGGCACGGTTTCTTCTGCATTCTTTTTCCATCTTTCAGAGATTTTAGATAGCAAATATCATTGGAATGAAATAAAATATACAAATGAAAAAGTCTTAAATTGCTGTATTTATAAATTTTTGGTACATTAGTTGGTTTTGCTTATTTCTTTATGAAAATATGATATAACAAAGTGATTTCCAGAACTTTAAAATGTTTGGTATAGCATTGGAAAACAAAAAAACTTTTTTTAAATTGTGACATGAATTTAGTTCTAAGAATGTTACATAAGCAGAAACATGAATGCTAAAACCTCACCTTTTTCGAAATTTTGTTCAGGATATTTCACAAGCGCGTGAAGCGATTTTGACCCGGTTGGTCGAGTTCGACGTGGTTTTTGATTGTCAAGAGCTGATTAGTTTTTGGAATCGATCGACAATGATGTTTAGAAGTTATTCTAAAATTTGACAACAATGTGTCAAATAAAAATTTCTTAACAGTTTGATTTAGATTTAATTTTTCATTTTGTCTTGTTATCCAATGGATTTCTGATTGTATAAAGGTGTAGAAAAGTAAAATATGTAGGATTCATATCGAATATAATTTATTTGTTGGTTTAGTTTTGTATGAGTTTCAAGGCCTACTATGCTTATTCTGTGGTGATTTTTGAAGATAGTTTGTAATTTACTAATTGTGAATTCTCAGATGGTTTTCAGAAGTTATATGCATAAGATAAGAAGTTTTTAAATTTTCAAAACTGTAGTAAAAGTCTACTGATGATTTGAAATTTCATAACATTATTATTTAAAATTATAATTATTTTAAAAAAGATATAACATCTTTTCCGCATCTTGAAAACAAAAACTTAAGGTACGGTCACACTTGTGAAACATATGACCAAAAAAATTAAATATTTTATTGGCATAAATCTGACCACAAAATATGTTTGAGGGCAAACAACATTTAGAGAAAATAAATTTGTTTGTTAACAAATAAAAATTTCCCTAATGTGAACATAGTGTGACCACCCTGTCAAACGTAATACGTTTCATGAAAAATAATATATATTATATATATATATATATATATATATATGTATATATATATATATATATATATATATATATATATATATATATATATATATATATAGGAACATCATATTTTAGAATGAATTTAACTCCTGACTGGATAATTTTGTGTTATACTGAGAAATTCGTTAAATCCGGTATATGATTTTGTTTACTTTCGTCCATAAAGTCATATGTTATATAAAAATACACATGTGCATGTAATTTTAGCATCATCGTGTATCTAAATTTCCCACATCTCGTGCAATAGCAACATATGTAAATGTAGACTTTCACTTTTTTACACATATTCGACTGGGTCGAATCTTAAATACCCTCCAAATATTTAGTAAGTGAATTTAAAATGTTTAACTTGGTGGGACAGAGTTCCTTTATATAATATCGTACGTCAACGCCCACTAAAGGGGGCGGGGTTCAAAAAATATACAATATCATGTTTTCCACAGACGAACGTATGGGCATTGCTAGACCGTCTTAGACTTCATCACTGATCAAGAATATATTTACTTTATGGGGTCCAATTCTCTTTGGAGGGTATAAAAACTGTATTTTGGCGGGGTCGCTCGGGCAAGGGCTGTGGGGAAAACATTTCACCTTTGTCATAAAACTCTAAAAATAAATGCTTGGGATAATTATATACAAAATTAAAATTCCTTTTTTTTGATAGGGTCATTTAGAGGGCAAAGGGGGAGAGGGGGTAGGGCAGAAACAGGTAGACATAAAACTTTAAAAATAAATGCTTGGGATGATTATACACAAAATTAAAAAAAAAATTTATTTATTTTTAATAGGGTCATTTAGCGGGCAAAGGGGGAGGAGGGGGTAGGGCAGCACAAGCAGTCATAAAACTCTAAAGATAAATGGTTAGGATGATTATATACAAAATTTAATTTTTTTTTTGTAGGGTCATTTAGAGGGCAAAGGAAGAGGGGGGGGGGGTAGGGCAGAAATCGGCAGTCATAAAACTCTAAAGATAAATGGTTGGGATGATTATATACAAAATTTAAAAAAAAAAATTTTTTGGTAGGGTCATTTAGGGGGCGAAGGGGAAGGATGGGGTAGGGCAGAGAAGTACCAGGTTTCGTCTCAGCAGCGTCATTAAAGCTTAAAAATGTTATTTTTTAGGAATGTAGGCTTAAGTAAAACATTTTGTTAAATTTTTATGCCATTTTTGCCTATAATAACGCCCACTAAAGTGGGCGGGGTCAAAAAATATTTTTATTTTATTTAATGGCTCCAAGTTTAAGGCGTTGGACCGTATTTGACATAAAAATATATCATTTGCTTAACAAAATAACCAAAAAACTTTAAAAATTATGCTGTTTTTTCTGGGTTGGTTTAGTTCTTCTTAGGGGAACTTTTTCCCCTCTTGCCCGATTCAGCCCATCTTCGAACTTAACCTGCTCTAAGCTTCAAAATATATTTATGCCGAATTTGAAGAGTCTAGCTCTTTTGGTTTGGACTGAATCGTGATTTCCACAGACGGACGGACGGACATGCTCAGTTCGTCTTAGATTTCATCACTGATCAAGAATATATATACTTTATGGGGTCTGAGATGGATATTTCGATGCGTTACAAACGGAATGACAAAGTGAATATACCCTCCAAATTCTTTTTTGGAGGGTATAAAAAGCGCTGAAAGTTTTATTTAATTAGTTGTTCAAAAGCGCTATAACAAAATTGTTATCTACAACCGAACAGTGCATCTACGACCTTGTAGGAATGAGAGAATCAGTAGAGAGTTTGCATAACTAACTTACTTTTGGATTGCTCTTCTAAGCGAAAAATAGTTGACCAATCGGACAAAATAAATACAGCGAACTTCATCGTTCGGGAGGTAAAGACACAGGAGAATCTGCATTGCAAAATTGTGGAAGTAACTGATTCGATAAACTGCCACAACAAAGAAATGCAGGTGATAATGAAAGGAGTATAGCGATCGTTAGAAAAAAGTAATAAACTCAAGGATAAAAAGATGAAAACGCTGGAACCGCATTATGCGGTGTGCGAGGAACTTCGGTTAAAAGAAGTTAATAATAAAATTGAAAAAAACCAAAGATTTGTAGAAATTGAACAACTGAAACTTCAATTATTACAAACAAAAAAAGTAGCTAGAACAGATATTTTGTTAATTATTGTGCTAATAAGTGAGCTTGCTTTTATAAAACGTATGTATTGCTTCATTTTTTGCAATATTTCTCTGCATCCAAAAGGTGCAGGAAAATGCATGAGTTTTATTAAAGCAAAGTAACTAATTAACACAATTTAAAAATTGTTGAATATGCAAAATTTTTAATTTTATTTTATTTATTGTAAAAAGATCTATTTTAGTTTATAGAAATGTGAATTTAAATATATTTTTAAAATGACCTTGCCTATAACCAAAGGAAGTTGCATTCTAAGTAGTTACATATTAAAGTGCATATACGTATGTAAGTTAAGGATTCTCCAATGCCTGATACTAAAAATTTATATTAAGTAGTAAGAGTTTCCTGTACTTCTTTCATTATTGCCACTAGTAAGAGAGTACCAAGACTCACCTGAGAATTACAGCAGCTTGTCGACATTTCACTTCCTTACACTTTTAGATTTGGATATTTATATATTTGGATTTATATATATATATATATATATATATATATATATATATATATATATATATATATTTTTCTTTTTAAATATTTTGTTAAATTGCTTATTTTCTTCTATTTTTTTTGCCAGTGCCTTTTTTTATTTATTTCCTTTTTGGGTTGCTTTTGCAGTATGCTTTATGCATATATTTACTCTTTGTATTTTATTTTATATAATTCTTAATTTTCTCCCATAAAATTTTTGGCTTAAATTTACATCCCGTGTCATTTTTATGAAACTTTTGTCATGGGTAATAATCTTAAATCTAAGAATTATGGTAAAAAGCTTTTGAAGCGGACGCTCTTAGTTTGGGAGTTATAGGCCTCTAAAGTTCAAACATATACATATGGTTTGTATATTTTATTCATCCTGGAAGGTCCCTTAGGATTCGCAAAACATTTTAAGTTAGTAGGCTATAAAGACACCATAAGTTTTTACGGGTCCCTGCTTGGGCGCCAGTTAAGGATTCTCCAATGCCTGATACTAAAACAATTTATTTTAATGCGCTCTAACTGCGCTGTTTCTTTATAAGAATAAAACACTTGTATTTTCAATAACTTTTTATCTTTATTAATTAAACTTCAATTTTATTTTTATTTAATTTTAAATGCAAGCAGGCAATTATGCTGGATACGCCTGCAAAGGCTAGTGAACTTAGCAGATTTTGAGTCAGCTACATATATTAATTATGTTGGCGGTCCCTAGAGCCAAGCAAGCACCTCCACCTGCCTTTTAAAAAGCCGTTCGTTCTTTCTATAATATTTCTACATTTTGAATGCACATCGTTAAACTTCTGTTCAATAGACCCAGATGAAGGTGATCTACGAGTATATGGCGTTACCAACTAAGGCTCTAAAGGATATCGGGCATACCCTGAAAAAATTTATTTATCAATTTATGAATTTTAAACGGCGAAGTTGGTATGATTACTTTTATACATAGTGTATGTATATTTGAGCAGCAGCTTACTCACCTAAAAGTCACCATTGGATTCCTCCTTGTAAATAATTTTCCTCCATTACAACTCGTACTCCGCAGAAATGAGTCGTGACAGGCTCCGGGATATGTGGCATGAACAAAGATGATCTTTATTTTACTGTTACATATCTTTAAAATGTAAATATATGCATATGTTATTATATTTGCGGGGGAAAACTTGCAAGTGCTGTGTTTAAACTATAATTTGCCTTTCTGTTAGAATACAAATTTTAATTTCCTTTTGGAGCTACAATATTGATGTGTGTCCCATCAATACATCCTACAACTCCTGGTATGCCGAATTTGCGGTTGAATATTCCTACGATGTGGCTGTTCTCTTATCTAGTTGGAAAAGAGATAAAGACCTTGCTCCAAAACATTTGGCACTTTCGATAGCACCTCGCTAAATATATATTGAGCTATTCCCACTTCGTAGTCCCTGCTTATGCTTTTCTGATATCCACCCTCAGCAAGGAATCGTAAACAAGCACTTAGCTTGATAATTGGTGGAATTCCACATGATTTTTGTGTAGCTGGTGGAGCGGTAGTGAGCATATCCGAAATGTACAAAAAGGCTGCTTTGTTAACTCTGTAATGCTGGATAAATCTAATAAACAATTAAAGTTAAGAAAATACTTTTTCATATTTATAAAAATCGTTACTTACAATGTGCTGGGTAATTCCAAAGGGTTAGATGCGTCTCGGAACTCTCTACTTACAATTCGTATACCCTTATTTGTTTCTTCTTGCAGCAAAAGTATTCAACCGATTAATTATTGTTATTAACCAAAATGCAATATTCTTTTTATTTTCAATATGCACTGATAACACAATAAACTATGAACAGCTTGTAGAGTATGGTAATGTAATAAACATTAACTTAACCAAATGTTCAATTAAAACTTTAAGTTATACTTTTTACAAACAGTTTTTCTCGAGTTTATACTTAGGAATTTCTTTAAGTATGCTACCAACAAATTTAACTTTAAGAAAGTTATTATTGATGCTAAATGGAAACATGTATCTAAACATTTATTGATATTGTAATTGAGTCGTTCAGTGGATAAAGGGACTGAGTCCAAAAATTTGAAATGGAGAAAAACGACAGAACAGTTGACGTTGACTTTAAAACTAGTGGGTACAACAAAACTCAAAACTAAAATTGCAAAACTAATTATTAGAGCTTCTATTACAATTTGTAAATATATAATGGTAGTATGTAAGTGTATGTGTTCACAAAACCTGTTAATATGATACAAATACGTTTTTATTGATAAGAGTTTCAGTGGAAAAAGGGAATAAGTCCACCAAATTTTTTATTGTTAAAATCGATAGCGTAAAAATGCAAATTAATTACGTTTTGACTTTGAGCATTCGTTCGGAAATAAAAAGAAAAAATATCATCTAGTGTTTTAATTGAATTAGTATATTTTGGAAAGTGTACATTTTTTGTAATTTTGCAAAAAAAGGCTGCAGATAAGTTGTTTTTTAGTTCAGTGCACTCGCACAGTTTTATTTTTAATGAACTTAAAAAAATAACATAACAAATTTATTCTTTTTAAAACAAAAAATAACATAAAATATTTCTTCTTTCTAAAACAAAAAATGACTAAAAAAGTTTAAGAAAATATTATGTCTTCTTCAGAATAATCTTTCTGACTTGATACTGTTTTCAAGTTTTTATAGAAGGTATGGTACACGGGAGGGATATATTTTAATAAATCAATCATATCCTTTTTCTTTTCTTTTGTTATAGCTCTAGTTTCAGGATACAATAGACTTTGACTCACGCTATTCAATAACATTATATTACCTTTCTTTCTTATGTTTATATTTTCAAATCCACAATTTTCATCGAAATTATTTTTATATTGTATTACCCACGGTTTTGATCTCTCTAGTTTGATCCACCTCATTTGGAGCCAGTTTACCGGTTTTCCCGCGGAATTGGTTTTGCGATTGCAAACGTTATTTTCCAAAGATTTTGTAGAGAAAAAATCAAAATGGGTCATTTTAACCACTCGAAACTGTTTCTTTCTTTTGCACGTTGCGATTATATTTATCCAATCATTTGGCGAATAAATGTGCTGAATTTTTTTTGCGTTAGACTCAATAATGGCGAAATCGGCGTCATTTGGTAAGTAGGTATGTCCGCTTACCAAAAATTTCATTTCAATCGACTTAGCCTTTATATCAGCACTTTGACCTAATTTGAGTAAACTTAAGACAGTTTTGATATTTCTGTTTTGTCCAATACATGAGTCGGACCACAAAACAATCCGATCATGCGTATCAGCAAATATTTTTTTGTATTTGACCAAACAAGATGCTATTTCTTGCGAGCCTCTTGATCCCTCAGTTTCTGGCCAAACAAACATGTCTCTAGAATTGTTTTGAAACTCATGGAATCCTAAGTTATATACGTACAAATTACGTTTGTAATAAGCAATTGATGTGGTTAACTTGGGAAAAGCTAAGGCTTTTTGCAAATCGAAACAAAACACATAAGTGCTTTCCGAAGCAGTTAGCTTATCCGCTGTCATTTGGCTTCGGGCTGTTTGAGCTTTTAATAAGTGGCACTCCTTTTCTTGTATTGAGATAATATTGTCAACCGATGACTTAATTCTCATTTCTAGTAAATCGCACATTTGACAAGTATCTTTGGATGGGTGTTTGAAATATATGTAAGTTGAATTTTGTACAAAAAATATTATAGTAAAATTTTTCTTTAACAGGGATAAGGCTTTCCGACTTACACTTCTCAACATAAAGGTCGTACATTTTTCTTATGTTTAAGTTGGAATTTAAATACTTGCGCTGCGGATTATGCGATCTACTGTAATGGCTAGTAAAAGCCGGAAATGAGTTTATATGATTAATGATGGGTGTGTCATCAATTTTATTCGTTCGAATGTGTTTTCCCCGCTGGTCTATTAATTCCGAAACCTGAATTTTTTGACTGCAATTAAAAAGTCCTTTGTTGCTTATGTGGTATGTGTCCAAAAAATATTTTTTGCAGACAGGAATGTCGCCTTGGTCTGGTATTCGAATAGAATACGAAAAAGTATGAAATCTCGGCTTTGGATTATCATTTCTTGGACGCTGTCTTTCAACCATTTTCGACGCAACGCAACCTCTAATAAAAATATTTTGTTGTGTATGGGAGTTTAAGTTAAAAAAGGATGTAAACGCTGCTTTTCTTTGGTCAACTGTAATTTTGGAATTACAGTTACGTTTGCATCGACAAACTACATCCGCAAATGTTTTTGCTGATACAATAGAGCCTGAGCTATTTGTGTATTGTAAACCGTTGATTCGACGGAACTTTCTTAAATTTTTTCGCCGTTCAATACTATTTCGTCGTCGTTTTTGCCCAACTGAGATCGTTGCTAGTTCATCGTCATTATTTGACGATGAATCCGAGGATATAATTCTCGTCACTCGCCTTTTTGAGACACGTAGAAAGTCAACTGATGAACAATCGGAATCTCCACTTTCGACATTGACCTCATTGTTGTTGTTGTCGTCCATTCTTGACACTATTTAACTATAAATAGTAAACTTTAATATTTATAATTAAAAAAAAAATACTATTCAAGTTTACTTACTTAATATGCGCAGGTCAAATAATTAAAATATTTTTACGAAATCTTTTTCAAATACTTTTTAGCAGGAAGGTTTCAACTTACGACCGATCTGCACTCACTGCACTTACTAAATTAGAAACCCTTCTAACCACAGCGATTTCATAACAGCGATCAAAGGTCGAATTCATATGTAATAAAACATAAAGTTGGATTACAGTTACGCTTCCGATTGCTGCTCTCATGCAGCAATCAACTAAGTACAACAACAATTTAAAAAACACAAAAAATTGGCAAGTAGCAAAATCTCGAAGAGAGGCAAGAAATAGAAACGATTAAGAGCGATTAAAAGCAAAGTTAAGAAGTGGTTAATGCAATATAAATGCAAGCGTGGACTTATTCCCTTTTTCCACTGAAAATACAAATTTTGTGTATCGTACAAAAAAATGCTTTGTCTTTAAAATTGGTTTTCCGTTGAAATTTGAAAACAAAATTTTTACCATACATTGTTAGTCATAAAAGGAAGTGTATACACGCTAAATCTCAAAAACGCCAAAAATGGACTCATTCCCTTTATACACTGAACGACTCAATTGTAATATTTATTGTAAATATTGGAATAATTGTTTTGAATTATCCCGTTGGTTTAGTAGAAAAAGGATCAAATATTGTGAATAAAATCAATCAATATTTAGCCTTTAAATCGGCATTTTTATTTAAAAGCAAACAAACTTGCTTATAAAACAGGCATATAAAACTGCCTTTTAATTCTTGCCCGTGGCGGGTGTTGTCAAAATTTTTATTGTGACATACACCTTTTACTTTACGTTTTTTTATTAAAGTTAAAAACGCCAAGCAAAGCGACGAAGTTGTATCTGACACGGCCTTAAGAGCAGTAACAAAAGAAAACTCTACTAGGTTACCACTGCCATAACTGAAGAATTTTCAACGGCCGCGGCAAAGAAAAGAGTTTAACTTTATTTTCATTAATTCGGTAAGTGAAAAAATGTTTAACAATTTAATTTCTGTTACTAATATAATATATAAACAAACCAGATGCACATACGTACATATATAAATACATATGTAGGAATTTTAAGTAAATTAACCGAACGGCAAACAAGGTGGTGGCTACTCAGACTCGGCTTACATTGTACATTAATTCCGTGTGATGAGAATAAACCATTTGTTTTATTTGTATTTTTAAAAAATATAAAGAGAAGAAACGAAGTTTTATTTGAGAAGAACACCTCATTTTCATAGTATTTACAAAAAGTGAAGGGGTATACAGTGTATACCAAGGTATATAAATACAAGGTATTCCCACTTGGTTTTATTAAATTTTAATAAGGATTTTTGAAGTTTATTTTTCGTCATCACATTGAATATGCCGTTGCCACATTATAAAAAATAATTTTCTTTATTTGGAAATTTTTATAAAAAATCTGTAATACAGTAGCCGCTCGGTTATATGAACATCCAGAATAGTGAACATCCAGAATAGTGAACAACAAAATTTAAACATATGGGGTTCTAAAGAGTGAAGACAGCCAATCTCTATTATGTGAACAGCTTTCAACCGTTAATTTTTTTTAAATGTTTGTCTTATTGGAAGTATGTTCTTCCCCGAAATAAGTGAAAAACCTCAAACTGTTGATTTTGTTAATGTTAACGTTATCTGAAAGAAGTGACATTTTGGCAAGTTTGGATAAAGGTGCACGTGTTACTTCTCTTGCACATAGATATGAAGTGGCCAAGTCAACAATTTGTGCTATTAAGAAAAATAAAAAGCCGATTTTGGAACTGACTTCAAAGAGTGAAGGAAAAATTAAAAGGAAAACATGGAGAGAAGCTGAAATGCCGTTGGTGGAGGCGAAACTATATCATTGGTTCAATCAACAAAGACTTAAGAATTTACCCATTACAAGTGAATTAATTAAAGTAAAAGCAAAATAATTAAACGACCAATTGAAAAAAAAAAATTTCTTTTACTGCAAGTGACGGGCAGAGTGGCGAGCCGTGGCATTTTTACTGGCGGCGGCTGAGAGGGTAAAATGGTCGGCGGCGGCGGCTAAAACGACTGCGCCGTACGTTAACCGGCTGGAACAAATTTTATCGGTTGCGCCGCACTTTTAAAAATTTACGTATTTTACGTAAATGCAAAACATTATTTGAGCTTAAGGTTTTGCGAATATTTATTTTATTAATACAGTGTATGTCCCTTAAAAATAAAATATAAAATTTATTATTTGACATATTGATGGTTAATCATAAGCATTTCATTGGTGCTTTACCAAATCGTCAGTAGACTGCCATAGTTTTGAGAAGATACAACCTCTTGTCTTATGCACAGACTTTCAAAAACTATTTGTGAAATTACAAATGATTTTCAAAAATCACATTGGAATAAGAATAGTAATAGGCTTTGAAACTTTTCAAAACGATGGTTGAAGTCTACTGACGATTTGGTAAAGCACCAATGAAATGAATATAGAATGAATATAAATTTAATTTAAAATAAATATTTTAAAAACCTTAAGCTCAAATAAAATACAGTGTAACCTCGGTTAACGCAACCCTCGATATACGCAATAACTATTGGTTGCGATAAACGAGGTTGCACTGTATATACAATAATACAGAATTCACCGTTTTAAAATAATTTTTTATGGATGCCATTTCTTTTTATTAATTAATGCAATATTTCAAACAATTACAAATGCATTCGATGAAACAGTTTCAGAAGAAACCATGAAAACACTATTCACACTCACTATACATATATTGAATCGAAAATTGAAAATTAACTAAATTAACCCGGCAAATCACTAACATGTTAACCAAAACGATGCCACAAAAAGAATAAAATGTCACGAAAATATGTTACTAGGCGCGACAACTTGCAATAAATTATAACGGAATAACACCAGGAATAGCAATTATTATTGTTTCTTTTTTCATTTTGTATTAAAGATACGTGCATCTCTAAAACAAAAACGCCTTCCTGCTGTGATTATATAAAATATATGTTGTTTAGGTTTTTTATATGAAGTTTGACAATCGCAGTAGAAAAATAGTTAGCCGTTGACTTGAAGAAATCGGCTGAGCCGGCAAAAACGGCTGGTAAAGCCGCCGAAGAACAGCCGATGGAAACGGCGGCGGCGCGGCTCATGAAAAATAGTCGGCGGGTCAGCTAGCCGCCAGCCGCGCCGATGCGGCTCGCCTCTCTGGTGACGGGTGGCTGCAGAAATTTAAGCGACGATTTGGTATACGGTTTTTAAAGATATCCCTAAAAAAATTATTATCCAACCCGGAGTTTGCAGAACCTTTTAAAAAGGACCCCATTCTCTAATAGTAGAACACAATTTAATACATGATCAAATCAAAAAAAGTGCACATGGAAGAAAACCCGAAAAACCACGTCTTACATTCCTGGCCTGTACAAATGCTTCTGGTGATAGGGAAAGAAAAAATCCAAGATGTTCCAACAACAACACCCGTTGATTATGGCCATTCTTAAAATGCATGGATGACGGCAGCAATTTTCCAAAAGTTGTTCAAAGATTCATTTGTTGTACAGGACTTCTTTCATGTTCATTAATTATTAAAAAAACCTATTAAAAATAAAAAAATTGTTTAATAAAAGTCATATGAATTACTTATTTGATGTTCTCTGGATTTAGTGAAATTCTCCATTTAGTGAACAGGCTCTCTTTGAATTAGTTCATATAACCGAGCGACTACTGTACATCAGTGGTGTTCAAAAATAAAAGTGAAGATGAATTGGTGAGAGATTTTGCCCAGCAAACATAATGTCAAACGCTTAAAATAAGAAAAACAGACAGAGTTTTTGCCATATATAAACAACTTATTAAGTGAATGTAATTTTAATTTTAAGAAAAAAATATCAAGGACCGTAAATAGCAGTTATCAATATCAAAAAATAGAACAGTTATATTGAGAACAAAACAAAAATAAATCTATTTAAACCAGTTTTTTAAGTAAGATTAAAACTTGAATGTTAGGAAAAGCATCACTTATCATAAAATACTTTTCACATTTCATTCCGTGAACGTGTATGCTTTTATTCAATTTCGAGTTTAATTTTTGTGTTCAATTGTAATTGAATCGCTTGTGTTTGCTATGCTTCTTTCAACAAGAAGCAACAACAAAGCTTAATAAATTTCTGAAATAAAATGACAACAACCACTCTCATGTGTTCTCATCGCTTGCTCAACGACGACTGAATGAAAATTTTTATAAGAGCATAACAAATGTGTGTAAATTTTTTAAACAATTGTTGTATGGGCTGAACACCACTGCTGTAAATATATACATACATATATGTGCATAAGTTTTTCCATTCGTCTAGCAATTTCGATAATTAAATTGTATATACTAAACTTCATTCATTGATCTCCAACTTATTTAAATTTCAAGGTGTCCAGTTCAGCAATTTCTAAAATAATGGCCTTTCTTTACTACCAAGCCACATTTTCAAGAAATCACGGACAAACCACCATTATATTATATTATACCATGGTATTTAACTATTATTTTATCTTCTCTCTTTTCACATATTTCAGTGTATTACTTCATTTTCAATTTAAACACGCTTAACGTACAACATAGATAGAATTTTGAATATAAACATTTTGCAATATTTTGTTAAAAGAATTTAATAAAAGCTATATAAAATGTAAAGAATAAAGAAAACTACGAAAAACTCCAGTTCATATGCATTTCCACAAGAAATAAAAAGTCATTGTGTTGCTTTGCATTGAACCAAAAACATTGAAACCATTGCATTGATCAATAAGAAAATTTATGAAAAAATATGTTTATTCAAGATTCACGACAAGATTTTCATAATAAGTTAATTGGCAAACGGGTTTTAATTATCGTTAATTATGACATCGATGCAATTAAAAATTTTAACAACTCAAATCAAAAGAAAAACAAGTAAAAGTGCTATATTCGGCTGTGCCGAATCTTAAATACCCTTCACAAATGTAATTCTTCTTTCTTGCTAAAACAGAAAGTAGCTTTAATTAAAAAATAATTAAAAAAAAACAAAATGATGTTATCAGTTACTTTTATATTTAAGAAGCTAAATGTTTGGCTCTTCTTACTTCTAATACCTCTGAACGTCTTTCAAAAATATTAAATATATTTAATTTACAAACAAAAAGAAAAAATCCGTTTCATTTACACCAAAAGGTCCTAATTGTCCAACCGTAGAATGGTCTTTTAGATTTTTTTGGTTTTTAATACCAATTTATTTCTTCCTGATATATGTATATATAAAGTAGGTATAATTCATCATAAAAATCAAAAATAACAAATTATATGGTTACTTTTATGAATCAGAAAATGTCGATATTCCAAGCCTGAAATTGGATTTTTAATTATTTTGGTTTTTAATACCAATTCAACTCTTCCGGAAGTATAAAAAGGATTTCATTCACACACAACCAAAATAAGGAACTTATATGGCTACTTTTATGTAGTAAAAAAAATTCGATTTTCCAACCCTGGAACAGAATTTTTAATATCAAATTAATTCTTCCTGAAGTATAAAACAGATATAATTCACTAAAAAAACAAAATTTGGAATTTATGTGGGTACTTTTATGTACCAGAAATATTTCGATTTTCCAACTCTGAAAGCGACTTTTTATTTTTTACCAATGCAATTGTTAGTGAATTTTTAAACTCTTTGGTCACTTTCATGTACCATAAAATATTTTAATAATGAGATTCATGCAACTTAAATATCTTAATAATTTATTTTAGATCAACTTAAAATTTTTAACCATTTTGGTCACTTTCAGGTACTACAAAATATTGTAGTTATCAAACCCTGGAATCGAAATTTTGATTTGTTTTAATATTTGACACCAATTTTGTTTTTCCTGAATTAAAAAATTGTTTTAATCGGTAAAAAAACCGACGTTAGTTGGCTTTTTGGTTACTTTTATGTATAAAAGAAATTTCAATTTCCTATCCCTGGGAGCGAAATTTTAATTTTTGTTTTCTTTTTTACTTTTAAAGTAGTTTTATTTACAAAATCTTAAAATTAGCAACCATTTTTGTCACTTCCATGTTCTATATATTGCATGTACAAAAAAAAACTTTAAATTTACCAAACCTGGAATTGAAATTTAATTTTGTTTTGCTTTTTTATAAATGCGACTCTTCATGAGGTATAAAGTAGTTTTATTAAAGAACCATTTTAAATTTTTAACAATTTTGGTTACTTTTATGTATAAAAAATTTCAATTTCCCACCCCTGGAAGCGAAATTTTAATCTTAAAATTTTTTTTTTCAATACAAATCTTCATGAAGTATAAAATGATTTTATTTAAGAGAAACCTAAAATTTATAACAATTTTGGTTATTACATGTACTAAAAAATATTGCATGTACCAAAAAAAACTTTAATTTTACCAACCCTGGAAGCGAAATTTTGATTTTATTTTTGATACCAATTTTGTTCTTCCTAAATTATAAGATAGTTTTAGTTAGCAAAAAAGTAAACAACATCAGTTGCCTGTTTGATTACTTTCACGTATAAAAAAATTCAATTTCCCATCCCTGGAAGAAAAATTTGAATTAAAAAAAATTTTTTTTGGTCATGACGAATAAAGAGGTTTTGTTAAGGAAGAACTGGAAATTTTAACAATTTTAGTTACTACATGTACTACAAAATACGGAATGGGCCGAAAAAAAAATTTTATTTCCCATCCCTGGAAAAAAATTAAAATTTTTTTAGTTTTTAATAGACCATTAAGGCTTCCCACAGCACGAAATAGGTTTAATTTACAAACATTAAGAAAATAATTGATAGCTGTAACCTTCCCAGCTCAGGAACCGTACATCGGATCTTTCTTTACATTTGAATACCACTCTATTTAAGTTCATTTCCAATCCAACGGTCCAAGAACGAAGTCTCTAGCTCTTCTGGAGGCTTGGGAAAACCGATTTCACGTACAGCCGGACGGACAGACGGACATCGCTCAATCGTCATCGCTATTCATAAGGATCCAGAATGTATATACTTTATGGGGTCCCATGTGAATATCGAAGACATTACACACGGAGTGACAAACCTATATATACCCTTTCACTTTTTTTGAATTGTATAAAAACGGGTAACTTAAAATAATATGGTAACTTAATTTTTATGGGAATGTCAGAATCCTTAAAATTGTCAGAAAATTATTTTAAATTTAATAACTCATAGTGGAAGTACGTTGTTTTATTATATCATGGTGTATACTATACACTCAGGTCTCGTTTTATGCCATAGATGCGTTCTTATGCTTATTCTCTTGTAATTTTTGAAAATCGTCAAAACAAAATAAAACAAACTGTAACGACAATATAAGTGATGCAAACTTGGATTGATTTAAACACAGTAAAAAAGCCTAAAAACATCTAAAATATCAAAACCTGTTACAATTCTAAAAAAAATATTTTTGATTTAAATATCGCATAAATTCGAGTCCGCATAATTTCATAAAACGAGACCTGAGTGTATATAGGCTTGTCATTCCGTGTGTAATTTTCTCAATATTAATATGGGACCCCGTAAAGTGTATATATTCTAGATCCTTATGAATAGCGATGACGAATGAGCGATGTAACATACAGGGCCTGTCAGGAGGATGACGAAACACTTGAGCATTACTTGTGCTACTGTCCAGCTTTTAGTCAAGTCAGGAGACAAACATTTAATCAGGAGATTATACAGGAGATGTAATTTCTTAGGGCTCTAATTAGAGAAGAATTAGAGAAGATACATTGAAGAAACTAGGTTTTTGACGTAATGAAATTCAAAGGTTTCAATGGCTTTTAATCAGGGGTCCTCAATGGGAGAAAATATTTAAGTATAATGTATTTGTGAATTTTTCATGTGTTAGTGACTGTTTTTTAAGCAAGAGCGTACAAATAATGTTGCCAGACGACGTCATTTTTGCGACTTTTTATGCCAAAAATAAAATGACATGAAATATTTAAATAAAGTTTTCATTAATATGTATTTCTTACATTTAATTATTACAGGCGAACTTCCTTATAGTGAATAAATTATACACTCCACGCAATATTTGTAAGGCTAAAATTATTTTAAATTTTTTTCCGAATTTATTAATGTACATAATGTTGGAATATTTTGACTTATATAAATCAAAAAATTTGCTTTCAAGTCAATTCATCTATTAAACTGTTTGTAATTTTGAAAAAATTCTATATAAGGACGCTACTAGACGTTGAAAGTCGTACTTCTAGCAATATAATTCGTAAAATATTAGTAATAAGTGATAGCTACATTAAAGAAGCTAATTAAAAAATCTAAATAATAATAATCGGCAATGTAACTTCTGAGATATAGAGCCTCGGAAACAAGAGCCTTATGTACCCTCTTCTCCCCATAAAACTTTTTGCAATAAAAAAATTTATAGGGACAAATATATTAAACAGAAGCAATTTCTTATTTTACGTATATTTCAAATTGAACTTACTCATTGTTTTTAAATATTTTTGTCAAAATAACACCGTTTTATATGAAAAATTGAAAGCATTTTTTAATTCTGTAGAAATGTTGAGGTATTTTTCATAAAACTACCGTAATAATTTCACATTAACGATTTGAAAAACTAATATGAAGATTTTGATGTTTTTTCTCCAAAATTTGGCGATATTGCATCTATTTTGTCTGGCAACTATGTATGTGAACAAGATAGAACATTTAAAGGTGTTGCCGTTGATCACAAAATCAAATTGATAATAATATAAGAAGGCAAACTTAGTTTTCACTTTTATAAATGTGTGAAATTGATTATTGTTTCTATAGCCTATATTCTATTCACAATTTCGACTGAAATGCTGTCAAAGCCCATATAAAAAGTATTTAGTCGAAATAAGCGTGGAAAAATTTGGAAAACTAGTTTACTATGAAAAACACGTGAAATTTTTCTGAACACAATTTTGCTAAATATGTTTCGAAAATTTAAACAGAGTACTAGCATTAAGGAAAACAAGAAATTTATAATTTTTATTTGTCAATTTTTTCAAATGAAATAATTAATGTTGCTAAACATTTTTCGAAAATTCAAACAGAGTACCGGCCTTATCGCTGTGAGCCCTTGTATGTAGTATAATTTTTTGGCCTCCTAAGCGCACACAAAAATTTAATTTAATTGACTGTTAAAGTTCGACGAGGCAAGTCGCATGTTTTTTATGAAAAAAAAAATTACTGCAAAATTAAACAAAATTTGTATTTGTACATACATATAACGTTAGAAAATTGCAAAATGTGGGACAAAGAGTGGGAAAATTCTTTTTTGTTTTCTCTTAGTATATCATTTTGCTGCATAAAATAAACTATTAGCCACTGTATATACATATTTGGGAAATTATGATATATAATTAATAGAATTTTCTAAAATATGATAAGAAAATTCGGAAATAAAACTGTAAATGGTGTAAAGATAATGTACCAAAAATTTTAAAATACTCGTGCAACTGAGTAAATAACATTTCTTTCGATTTAAAAAAAAAGTTCCTCTGTAGAAAATTTTCATAAGGCTTATATTAAAATATTATATTATAGACAATACTATCTTCCAATGGAGATATAAGATATTATAAAACCATTTTTGTATCATACAAAATTACTAAAAATCATAATATATGTAAATTCATCCATCCAAGAATACAAAAAATCGAACGATGGCAACGCGGGTTGAAAATTTTGTCATGCATTTGTTGTTGGCTATGAATAAAATTTTTATTTTCTCTTCTCTCATTGATGTGAATTTCGTTACTGTTCGTGTTGCGTATGTGAATACGTGTAGAAAATCCGATTGGCACTCGTATCTGGAGTGTAATGGCTGAGGAGCCCTGCTTTTAATGCAGGCTCCCTATAACGATATGGGAACTCCTTATAATAGAATCGATAAACAGGCAACGTCGTCATAAGACTGTTAGGGAATACAAAATTATTATTGCTGTTGTGTTAAATTGGTGTTGTCTTAAAATTGCCGTTGAAATTGCCGACGCCAAATAGAATGAGGGTGAATAATCAAGCAGATAGTCTTTAAGGGATGTATGTGTCTGATGTATATATATTATGAATAATATCAGGCGGATGCTTGTGAATTTGCTTATATATTTTTTCAGAATATTTGCCCAGCAAACAATTTCAGTCATGATGATATGCGAAAAATATTTTGTCATAAACAATGCTTTCATTAACATACAATGCCTTTTATAATTTTTTTCTCTAATAACATACTATACTAATTCTTCTAATTTAGTAATACACTTAGTCATATTAATTAGTCTGTGCAAAATCTTATCAAAAATATCTTACATACCGACATATATCAAAGCTTATTAAGTTTGATACATCCAACCGCGAATTTTTTTTTTTGGGGAATGTTCAGTATTATGCTCCAGCTAGGGTTGCCATTTCCAATTTTAGAAAAGGAGGACAACGACGTTAAAAATGGAGGACATTTGACTCAAAAAAGAGGACTCTTTTTTTTGCCTAAAATTCGAATATAAAAATCAAGAAACTCAATAAAACATACGAAATTTCTTATTTTTATTTTAAAAATTTATATTTATGTCAATCGCACTCGTTCAACAATACTGTATTAACTCGAATTTTTTTTTTTTATCTCTTTGGCAAAAACAATACATCACTTATTTTCCCATAATTCCGACTACTCTTTCTTAATAAAATTACATGTTGTGACCTTCTTCCTGCTGAAATGGGTTATTTCTGTGAACCAAGAAAACAAAATTATTTCGAGTTGTTTGAAGTGATTTTCCCTAAGAAATAATTGTTTTTTCTTATAAAAAGTAGTATTTTGAGTTAAGTTGTTATTCTAATAATAAACGTTTCTTTTAGTCAGGTAGTATTTTGAGTTGGTTTATTTGATTCAGGCTAAGCTAACTTTTTGTTTTAATTCGAAATATGATTGTTTTCATGAAATAATGCTTAACTTTTTCGTGAAATAATTTTGTTTTTTATTGAGTTATTACTGTTTTGATGAAATAGTTGTAATGACACTTTGTAATATTATCACTTTATCATTTTGCATTTGAGCAATATAGCAAAAAATGCAATTTTGATCAGCGAATATTTGAAATAAAAAAAGTCTAATTAGTTCAATTAACAAAATAAGTTCTCCAAAAAAAAAGATCCCACTGTCGGAAAATAAAAGAAAGGATATTATGGATCTAGTCAAGAGAAACATAATCCCCAAAAAGGATTACGATTCATACTACGAAAACTTTAAATATATATTTTAAACTTTTTTAATTTAGTAAAATATATATTTTAAGCTTTTTAGCGGGTGTTAGCATTTATTTACCTTTAAAAACTTTGTTTACTTTAGTCTTTCTTCATTTCGTGTTTATCTGTATTAAATACAGCAATAAATTTCATATAAAAAACACAACTCAAAATATTTACTTCTTATAAACAAAAATAATTCAAGAAAATGATAGTTACCAAAAAAATTGCTTTTCTATCTGCAGACAATGAACAAATAAAAAGCTTATGCAGCGCAATGCAATAATTGATGGGTTTTCTAAATATTGCCGAATTTTTGTTAATGAAAACTTCCTTAAGCGCTAAGAAAACAGATTTTTGTCTCTCCTGAAAACTTTGAAGTTTTTAAGTTAATACAGTATTGTTGAACAAGTGCGACATGTCTATCACATTTGTTTAAATATTCATAAAGTGCTTGACAATTCATACAGTGATGGCAACGCAGTCCCTAACGCATCAAATATAGCGCTTCTTTTGTAAAAAAATAGAGATTTTTCCTGGCTGTTTCACAATTTCGAACGAAAATTGATTCGTACGAAATCTGTGTTATTTGTAAATTATTTTGGGTGTTTTGTTTTTAAAAATTTAGCTTGGCTACTTATAAGCGAAAATGTAGCAGCTTTATTATTTTAAAAATGTAAAAGCAGCAAAAAGTAGGACAACCCCAGACACTTGTTAAAAAAGTAGGGGAACGGACCCCGACGATCTAAAAAAGAAGACTGCGTCCGGGGAAAAGAGGACGGATGGCAACCCTAGCTCCAGCAAGCAACCATTCTTTTATTAATTTTTTATTTTTTTAGCTTGGACCAGCACTCAGGGGATGACCCCTATATATGCAATGCATTGCGCCGGAACTGAAAACGAGGGGATAGATTAGGAAATTTGAGAAGATAGACAGGTTTTTTGTAGCTATTTCAACCTTTTTTTTTTACTTCGCCGGCTAATTTTTGCTACAGGGGAGATGAAGGTGGGTGCTGTTACTCTGGTTTTAGTGCATGATAGTGTCAGTCGCTGCCAATTATGTTCGGTGTGACTATTCCTTCATCATTGAAACAGGCTGGCATCAACTAACACAACCACGCACTAATGCTGATCAGAAGAATTCAACACAATATATCATGACTCAGCGCGGGCTCGAACTCAGGACCCTCCGCTTCATAGTCTCGTGTTCTACTTCTTCAGCCAACAGCACCCACATTATTATTTATTTTCTTGAATGGAAAACAACAAATTATTGTCCTATCTTCTTTAATTTTTTTCATTTGAGTCTTTACTTAGAAAAAGTTTTATTTTTAATTAATGATTTTACGTAATCAACGTTTTTTTCAACTTAGAAAATATTGCTAATAATATATAAATATACCATTATCTTTCAAACGCTTGGCTTTGTGATTGGTGGGTAGTTCGCCAGGTTAACACATACACAATTTACTAATACATTGACGGTGCCCATCACTGATATACATGTATGTACATACGCATGTATGTATGGATGTGTGACTTTAGCGATTTACCGTATTGTGATGACTTCCTTCAAAATCACACATGAAAAAATTTCAATTAACTTTTATTAGGTACATATGCACAACAATAAAACTAAAAAAAAATATATGGTCTATTACATAAATATCTAGGTAATTGATGAAAGGGTAGAGTACAATAAAACAATGTTGTTTTGATAAACTCGATCATCTACATATAAACATATGTACATATATGCGTATGCACGTACATATGTATCTTTATATTTACTACTTAAATGCATTGCTTCTTGTCTTAATAAAATAAGAAACGTACCTCTCTCACCTCTTTTACATATATGTACATATGTACGTACATGCAAGTACGTATGTATGTACATGGAAATACAGTACATACATATGTATGTATGTACATATGTGTAGCTTGTCATTTCATCATTAAAAACATTTAAAAATTTTGCTACAAAAAGTTATTACAACTGGGACATATTTAATGACCCATTTTTTAACGCGTTTCGTTATCTCCTAACAGGACAAACTGGCAAAGGCCATAAATTGCAAATTGATCATTACTAATTACGAATCATTACCTAATTACGAAAAAAATCAATGATATAATATAATATATAATATTATAATATAATAGAGAGTTTATATGATTTGCAAATGTGGGTGCTGTTGGCTGAAGTAGTAGAACACGAGACTATGAAGCGGAGGGTCGTGAGTTCGAGCCCGCGCTGAGTCATGAAATTTTGTGTTGAATTCTTCTGATCAGCATTAGTGCGTGGTTGTGTTAGTTGTTGCCAGCCTGTTTCAATGATGAAGGCGTAGTCACTGGTAACTGAACATAATTGGCAGCGACTGACACCATCATGTACTAAAAAAAAGCAGAGTAACAGCACCCACCTTCGTCGGTCCTGTAGCAAACATTAGCCGACGAAGTAAAAGGTTGAAAAAGGTACAATAACAACTGTGTATATTCTCATCTTTCCTAATCTGTACCCTCAATACTATCCCCTCGTTTTCAGTTCCGGCGCAATGCATTGCATATATAGGGGTCATCCCCTGAGTGCTGGTCCAAGATAAAAAAACAAAAAAAAAATATATTCCTTGTACAACATGAAGTAGTACATAGTTCCTACGGTACTTGATTTATCGGTTCATATTTTTTTGAGTACATATTTGGCTGTGGCTACCTACTACTTAAATATATTCGACAAACAACATTTCAGTTCTGTTCACTCCCGAGTGCTGAGAACAATAAGAAGTATGTACTGTAATCAAAACAAATGAGAATCTTAACGAGTAGCTAACATACTTATTCGATGCAGACCACTAATTAAAACGAACACCTTCTTTATTTGGAAATGAACAAATTTGGTTAATCGACTGAAATTAACCCGTTTAATCGTTAATTGAAAATAGTTGATTTTAAATTAACCCATCAGTTAATCGGATAGTACTTAATTGGTTAACCGCTTAACATTTAAACGAATGAACACTCTACTAAGAGTATTTTCCACCGATTTTAACTCTCCAGTTAGATCTATACATATAAAAAGCTTTTCATTTTCACATCATTCTTTTGGCACTACACAATATTTTTTAAATGCAAAAATCTCTTTATAACATAGATGCCCAGTAGTGGCTGATATCAGCAAATTAAACTCACACGTATTCTTACCCTCTTTAATTTAGTCGTCGATGAGACAGCGACGAATGAATATCAGGCGGATGCTTACGAATTCTTTTCCAGAATATTTGCCCAGCAAGCAATTTCAGTCATGATGATATGCGAAAAATATTTTGCCATAAACAATGCTTTCGATAACATACAATGCCTTTTATACAATTTTTCTCCAAAAGCGGACTATACTAATTCCCTTAATTTAGTAATACACTTAGTGTTATTAATTAGTCTGTGTAAAATCTTATCAAAACTATTTTGAATATGTTTCCCATATGAAAATGATCTTCCATGCCGACAAATATCAAAACTTATTAAGTTTGATACATCCAACCGCGTATTTTTTGTTTCTGGCGAATATTCAGTGTTATACTCCAGCAAGAAACTATTGTTATATTTATTTATTTTTTCTTGAGTGGAAAACGTAGGAAATTATTGTCCTATCTTTTTTAATTTTTTTTTCATTTGACTGTTTACTTAAAAAAAGTTTTATGCCCCTATTATGGTTTACAACTCAACTCAGTTGAGTTGAAATTGAAACAACTCAACTTTTAAGCAACTTAACTTTTTTTTGGTATTACGATTTACAACTAAATCTGGTTGAAGTTGTTATTTTGTTGCCAGCATAAAAAATAACTAATTGACAGATAATTAAACAGCTGATTCTAGTGCGGGAAAATTTTCAAACAATAATTTTTAACTAAATTTTGCAAAATTGTGTGTTTTATTTAAAAATATAGTAAAATGGATATTAGTGTTGATTTATTTTATAATGGTGAAAATGATGATGCAACAATTGATGTGCTTCGCATACGAAAAAATCTTCGGGATCACTCGAATCCATTGGAACTTCCAAACAGCAAGTAGGAAAAGTTTTTATGATAAATAGTAGAGAGGGTTTTAAATATTTTTTACAGATTTGAGAGTTTCTTTCGTCTAAATAAGGAAGCATTTAGCTTTTTGTTAAACGAACTTAAGGAACATTTCCATCAACCGGTTAGAAGTACGGCTATACCTCATATACTTAAATTGGCCGCAACTCTTAGGTTCCTAGCAGACGGCAGTTATCAGAAATGCTGCGGAAATGATTTTAATTTAGGATTGGCACAACCTACAATATCTGTTGAGGTTAAGGAAGTTTTAAATATAATCGAACAACGCGTTTGTCCTCAATGGATTAAAACTCAAATGACTGAAGAGGAGCAGAACGCATCGAAAATGCATTTTTATTCTAAATTCGGATTTCCTGGAGTATTGGGTTGTATCGATGGGACTCACGTCCGCATTATTTCACCAAAAAAAGATTAGCAACATCTATATTTAAACAGAAAGGGCTACTACAGTTTAAACGTCATGATCGTAAGTTAATAAAGAGAAAAAAAAATAAGGTATAACGCATAATTACATTATGGTAACGTCCATCTCTTTGCTTTTAGCTTTGTGATTACAAAATGGCTATCCGGTACGTAGACGCAAGGTACGCTGGCGCTAACCACGATTCGTTTATATTTAATATGAGTAGTTTGAAACTGCACTTGCAGAGAAATACTCAGAGCAATTCCTGGATTTTAGGTAACATTGGTCTTTATAGGTATATTATACAGTGTTCACAAAATTTGTTTACATTTTCAAGGCGACTCTGGCTATCCTCTTCAAACTTTTCTGATGACTCCATTCCGCATGGCAGAAGCTGGATCACCACAAAGTCGTTACAATACCGCACACACGAAAGCTCGTAACATTGTAGAGCGGACAATTGGAATATTAAAAAGCAGATTTCGTTGCCTTTTATCTGCGCGTGCCTTACACTATTCGCCGGAAAAAGCAACACAAATTGTCAATGTTTGTTGTGCTTTGCACAATATTTGCCACAATTTTCGTGTGGATCTTCCTGAAGATATACTACCCGCTTCAAATACGCAACCAAGCAATGAAAATATAAACGTTGCAAGAGATGACGATGATGCAGCCAGAAGAATTCGTAATAATATAATGCTATCCCTCTAATATCGACAAAATCTTTCACCAAAAAAATTATTAACATTTTTTATTTGTACTTCATTTAATTCAGTCTTAAATTTATTTGGTTATACCAAACTGAAATTTGTTGGTTGTAACATAAATATCACTTCATGATTTGATAAAAAATAAAAATATCACTCCGTTAATTTAAAAATATATATCACTTCTTGTGTATTATAAATTAACATAATTATCTTAATAAAAACATCCGGTGGAAAAAAGAATTATTGACCTTTGTCTTGCAAAATGCCTCCCATTTTGGCAATTTTTAATTTTTCAACTTCCACTTTTAGTGTATGTAGTTCATGAGCTTCCTTTGCTTGCTTTTTGTATATATCTAATTTTTGTTGCTTAATCTGCAGGATTTTTTTATTGACCTCAAAATTTTTATAAACAGTTTTTCCCATCTGTTCAATTTTTCTCAATAATTTCTTTTGAGTTTCTACTTGAGTTTTCAGCAATTCTAAGCGTTCGGTTTCCAAGTTTTGAATTTTGCGGCGACCTTTTATTATTTGTGACGCTGATGAAGTGGGACGTTCAACGTTTGCATTTTGGGGTTCACACACAACAGGCGAAGTACAAGCAAAATTGTCTCCCATTTCATCGTCATTCATCACCAGTTCAATATTCTCGACCCCAAATGAATGACCACCTGGTGCTACTTGTTCTTTTATTTGAATTAATTGTGCAACGCTTTCCTCCAATGCGCTTAATGATACTTCCTGAGAGGGACCCCCACCAGTAGCAAGACAATTGCTTCGGTTGTTGGCAAGTTTTCGCTTTAAATTTGCCTTATAATGTATCCAAACCTAGATGATAAATAAATATAAATTGTATTTTCATTGTTTTATTTCATGATAACTTTTTACCCGTCCCCAGTCGTGCGCAGTTCTTGAAGGCGGCCCTAAACTATTCAGTTCTACTGTAAATTGCTCCCACAATTCCTTGCTTTTATTTTTGCTGCATCCAAATTGCGGCTTACCTCTTCCAGTTTCGGGGTGCTTTTCCATCAACTCAACTAGTTTTTCAAATTGTTGTTTCGTAGTAAGTTTATTTTTTCTATAAATTTTTTAAAGTCGCTATTTAATAAATTATTGTAAGACAATAAAAAAATACTTACCCGCTTTCCATTTTTTGTTCTAATAGTCAATTCAAAACAACTGCTAATTATCAGTTGTAATTTTTTTGCGTTTTTGTCAACTACACCAACATAGAGTTGTAATCGGTAATCGCTACAAAAAGTTGTAAAACGCTAAAATTACAACCTTAGAATATATGACAGGTTGAGTTGTATATCATAATACTAAATATAAAAATTACAACTGAAATAGGGTTGAGTTGTAAACCATAATAGGGGCATTATTTTTAATTAATAATATTACGTAATCAACTTTTTTCAACTTAGAAAATATTACTAATTATGTATAAATATACCATTATCTTTCAAACACTTGGCTTTGTGTTTGGTGGGTAGCTCTGAAGCTCAACACATTCACAATTTACCAATACATTGACGGTGCCCACCACTGCTTTATATCTCGTTATTTTTGTATAATATACATATAAGAGAATATTTTAATATAATGCTCAATAACCTTGCCAAAAAAGAGACTTTTTCTTGTTGTTAATAAAAACTCAAAATTGTCTTTTAGAAAGCGTAGCAGTTCATATCGACAACAAAATGATTCTTTAAATTATTTTTTTGTTATCAATATGAGGAATACTGTTTCTTAAGGCTCATTTAGCCGAACGTTGAAATCGTAAATGTGAGCTAAATGTAAATGTTAGGTAAATGAAAATGTTGCTACACTTATAGAATACTTAAAATCGTGTCATATGTTTTTGACAAAAACAAACAACATATAACTATTTATAAAAACAAGATCATCAAAAATTCCCAAAATATTGTGTTTTTTGTAAGCTATGTCGATGGAGTGTATTTAATAAAGAAAATAATTTAATATAATGGATGTGGAAAATATGTTTATTACAAAAAATCTGATGCGTATCACTTTCAAAAATAAATACAATATAACTGTTTAAAACATTGATGGCACTTTAATATGTTTATGTTATTAGCGTCTGTGTTGAAAAAGTACGCAAATTAATTAAATGGTACAAAGAATTATCAGAAACACCGATATACACAACTAATAGGATAATGAGTCATTCCTTGGCACAAGTTTAATAAAATGGGCACATTTTTTCCATATAACAATATATATTAAATGTTTTGTTATATAACACAAATGTATATATGTATTTACGTACAAACGAGTATTTAATACATCTGAAACGAACAACCACATACAGCCATGCGATATTTCATTGTGAATAAAACATTTATTTAGAAAGTTAAACATATAAAATGCATATATCATGTAATTATACATATATATATATATATATATATATATATATATATATATATATATATATACATATATATATATATATATATATATATATATATATATATATATCAGCTAAACATATGAAAGAGAAATAAGTACCAAAAGAAGTCTTTTGTGCCCCATTCTCATTCAACATACATACATCCCATCACTGTCTACAACTGTCACGTAACCTTAGAACAAAATCCTATTTTCTGCAGGTTCCAACGTTACGGCAACATTTTTCTAAAGTAAAGTAAGCGTTTTCATTACTTGCCATATTACTGTTTGGATCAGCTGACACATTTACCTAACATTTACGATTTCAACGTTCCCAGCAATGAGTATATTTGCGAATGATTTGTTATTTCAACGAAAATTAATATTTCTTTGCACAAGCCAAAAGTTTCTTAGAGAAAAATTGTTCTCCGTCAGATAGTATTTTAGGTTGTTGCCTTATGGCACAATGTTTTATTCCATTTCGTGTATTAGTTTTATTTAAAAACAAGTAAAAGTGCTATATTCGGCGGTGCCGAATCTTAAATACCCTTCACAGATGTCATTCTTCTCGTTTAAATTTTTCGGCTAGCAAGCTAAATGTTTGGCTTTTCTTATTTCTAATACCTCTGAACGTCTTTCAAAAATATTATATATGTTTAATTTACAAACAAAAAGAAAAAATAAGTTTCACGTACCCCAAAAAGTTGTAATTGTCCAACCGTAGAATCGTCTTTTAGATTTTTTTGGGTTTTAATACCAATTTATTTCTTCCTGATATATAAAGTAGGTATAATTCATCATAAAAATCTAAAATAACAAATAATATGGTTTCTTTTTTGAATCAGAAAATGCCGATATTCCAACCCTGAAATTGGATTTTTAATTTTTTTGGTTTTTAATACCAATTTAACTCTTCCCGAAGTATAAAACTATTTCATCCATAAAAAACCAAAATTAGGAACTTATGTGGCTAATTTTATGTACTAAAAAATTTCGATTTTCCAACCCTGGAACCGAATTTTTTATTTTAAAAATTTTTAATACCACTTTAATTCTTAGCGAAGTATAAAATAGGTTTAACTCACTGAAAAAAACCAAAATTGGGAATTCATGTGGGTACTTTTATGTACCAAATATATTTCGATTTTCCAACTCTGGAAGCGAATTTTTATTTTTTTACCAATGCAATTCTTAGTGAGGTATAACATAGTTTTACTTGACAAAATAAATTAAAATTTTTAAACTTTTGGTCATATTCATGTATCATAAAATATTTCATTTGTCCAACCCTGGAATCGAAATTTTGATTTTTTAAGACTTTAATACCAATTTTGTTCTTCCCGAATTAAAAAACATTTTTAATTAGCAAAGAAAAACGTCAATTGCCTTTTTAGTTACATTTATGCAGAATAAATATTTCAATTTCCCAACCCTGGAAACAAAATTAAATTTTTTTTACCTGCAACTCTCAATGAGGCATGAAATAGTTTTATTTAAGAAAAACTTAAAATTTGTAACCATTTTTGTCACTTTTATGTATTATTATTGCAGTTATCCAACTCTGGAATCTAAATTTTGATTTTTTTTTTAATTTGTGGTACCAATTTTGTTTTTCCTGAACTAAAAAATTGTTTTAATTAGGAAAAAACTTAGGTTCGTTGCCTTTTTGGTTACTTTTATGTATAAAATTTTCCCAACCCTGGAAACGAAATTTTAATTTTTTTTTTTACCAACGCAACTCTTAATGAGGCATGAAATAGTTTTATTTAAGAAAAACTTAACATTTGCAACCATTTTGGTCACATTCATGTACTACAATATATTGCATGTACCAAAAAAAAACGTAAAACTTCCCAACACTGGAAGTAAAAGTTTAACTTTTTTGTTTATTTTTTTACCACTTCAACTCTTCATGAGGTATAAAGTAGTATTAGTTAAGAAAAATTTACAATTTTGAACAATTTTGGTCACTTTCATGCACCATAAAAAATTGCACTTGTCCATCCCTGGATTCGAAATTTTATTTTTTATTTTTGAATTTTTGATACTAATTTTGTACTTCCAAAATTATAAAATAGTTTTAGTTTGCAAAAAAGAAAACAACGTCAGTTGTTTTTTTGGTTACTTTTATGTACACAATAAATTTTCAATTTCCCACCCCTGGAAGCCAAATTTTAATTAAACAAATTTTTTAGCCAATGCAAATCTTCATGACGTATAAAGAGGTTTTGTTAAAGAAAAACTTAAAATTTTTAACAATTTTAGTTACTACATTTAATACAAAATACGAATTGGGCCGAAAAAAATTTTCCATCCCTGGAAAAAAAATTTTTATATTTTTAGTTTTTAATAGACCATCGAGGCTTCCGAAGGCACGAAATAGGTTTAATTTACAAACATTAAAAAAAATGTGATTTTTGGTATAAATTTTGCATCGAGAAATAGGTGTAAGCTTCCCGTCTCTGGAACCGTACTTCGCATCTTTCTGAATTTCAATACCACTCGATTAAAGTTCATTTCCAATCCAACGGTCCAAGAACGAAGTCTCTAGCTCTTCTGGGGACTTGGGAAACCCCCGTACAGATAGACGGACATCGCTCAATCGTCATCGCTATTCATAAGGATCCAGAATATATATACTTTATGGGGTACCATTTGAATATCGAAGAAATTACACACGGAATGACAAACCTATATATACCCTTTCACTTTTTTGTGAAGGGTATAAAAAGACTCCCCTCCTTAGTATTGTATATTTTATTCTGTTTGATAAATTTTCTTATAGTGGTTGGACTCACACTGATGCCTCATGTATTAAAAGTTTGTAGTATAAAACTGGCTGGCAATGAATTTCGCAGACACCAACGCTAAAAAAACTAAATTGACCAAAAATTATAAGAAAAAGAGAGACATATATGTATATAAATAAATATATATACATATATATATATATATATATATATATATATATATATATATATATATATATATATACATATATATATATATATATATATATATATATATATATATATATGTATATATATATATATATATATATATATATATATATATATATATACGTATGTGTATACATATATAAATATAAGATTTTACAGACCAATGATTACGTCGTACGGTTGGGTGGTGGAACAGTAGTCAGTCATTCGCTTGGTCAAATTAGAGTATGAGTGAATTTAAAAGTACTCCAAAGCAAATATATTTTTTTATAAGAATAACACGATATACATATACAATTTTATAAAGTATAAAATTCTAGATATCGAATATTGTTTGTGCCTATGCAACAGATGATATCGTGTAAAATTGGAAGAAATAATATGAAAAGCAATTTTCGAAAGACAAAATCAATATTATGAGGAACAAGTGCAGACCAAAATAAATAATAATAAAAAACAGAATTCGAATAACTTATATAAATATTAAAAGGAAATTTTCAAACGCAAGAATATTAATAATATAAACATAATAAAAAACGAAGAAATTGGAGATATGTTCTACTTATAACTTTCAGTTGATGTGTATTTTAATGATATCGAAGGAATTATTTAATAAAATTTAAATTACAACAGCCGCTTAATATAAATGAAAAGCTTGAGAAATCTTCGCAAGCATCATGAGAATTCCGAAAGAAATAGAAGTGTCAAACGTCATGAAAAATATTCAAAGTATGTTATTTACATGAAACATTAATACCAATTTATATTATATTAAATGGCTAATAGAGAATTATTGTAGCTTTAGACTTTAAATAAACTTACTAAAACATAAAAAATCAATAAATCGAGATTTACATAACCAGAGTGGAGGCTCGAAATAGTTAAATCATAGAAAAGTTAAGTATGTATATGGAAAAGTTAAGCAGCTTTTATTTACCATACGTGACGCTAAAAAGTTAAGTGCTTTTCAACTTTTTAGAGACAATTTTTTTTAATTTTTTTTTCTGTTTCTAAGATCATTTTCACATCTTATATTTCAATCCTCAATTCATATTTATAAATACAGTGTGACATACATGCGCAACAAAAGTAAAATAAGTGCGTATACCAGTTACCGTTATAATTTTTGTAAATTTTATATACCATATTTAACTGTTATTGACGACACTTGCACCTGATTGTATTCTCTCATGTGATGAGACGATAGCCTTGATGAGAATGAAACGGACACAGGCACGGATGAAGAGGATGACTATGTGACCGAAGCTCCAGAGTTCGTACCATATAATGATGCAATATGCGCAGTTAATACTCTGATCAAATGTCATGAGTGCAATGCCAAGTCCTCCGACAAACATATTTCACAGCTTCCCGAACTACGATCCGATATCGTAAAATGGCATTCAAATATAAAGCTCCATCAAAAAAAGCTACTGATTACTTTACCGCAACACATAACAAATAATCGAAATGTGTAGTATATATGCATATCTTGTAACTGTTTTTCATATTAAAAAAAATGATATACATAAATGTACATATAAATACGTATATACATATGTATGTATAATAGGGTGGAGCGATATTTTTTTTTTTGAGCAAGCGCTTTTTAATACCTGCAAAAAGTTGCTCTTTTAACTCCTAAATATACACACAAAATTTCATTTCACATATGATATATATAGAGGTGCCCCCAGCATCGTTAAGTTTGGCAAAATTCTTGAATTTAGTTAAAACAAGTAAAAACGTTATATTCGACCGGGTCGAATCTTAAATACCCTCCAAATATTTAGTAAGTGAATTTGATATGTTTAACTTGGTGGGACAGAGTTCCTTTATATAATATCGTACGTCAACGCCCACTAAAAGGGGCGGGGTTCAAAAATATACAATATCATGTTTTCCACAGACGAACGTATGGGCATTGCTAGACCGTCTTAGACTTCATCACAATTCTCTTTGGAGGCTATAAAAACTGTATTTTGGCGGGGTCGCTCTGGCAAGGGCTGTGGGGGAAACATTTCACCTTTGTCATAAAACTCTAAAAATAAATGCTTGGGATAATTATATACAAAATTAAAATTTCTTTTTTTTTGATAGGGTCAGGCAGTCATAAAACTCTAAAGATAAATGCTTGGGATGATGATATACAAAATTTAAAAAAAAATTTTTTTTGGTAGGGTCATCTAGGTGGCAAAGGAAGAGGGGGGGGGGGGGGTGTAGGGCAGAAATCGGAAGTCATAAAACTCTAAAGATAAATGCTTGGGATGGTTATATAAAAAATTTAAAAAAAAACATTTTTTTTTGGTAGGGTCATTTTGGTGGCAAAGAAAGAGGGGGGGGGGGGTAGGGCAGAAATCGGCAGTCATAAAACTCTAAAGATAAATGCTTGGGATGATTATATACAAAATTTAAAAAAAAAAATTTTTTTGGTAGGGTCGTTTAGGGGGCAAAAGAAGAAGGGGGGGGGGGGGCTAGGGCAGAAATCGGCAGTCATAAAACTCTAAAGATAAATGCTTGGGATGATTATATACAAAATTTTAAAAAAAATTTTTTTTTGGTAGGGTCATTTAGGGGGCAAAGGAAGAGGGGGGGGGGAGGTAGGGCAGAATTCGGCAGTCATATAACTCTAAAGATAAATGCTTGGGATGATTATATACAAAATTTTAAAAAATTTTTTTTTTTTTGGTAGGGTCATTTAGGGGGCGAAGGGGAAGGAGCGGGTAGGGCAGAGTAGTACCAGGTTTCGTCTCAGCTTCGTCATTAAAGCTTAAAAGTGTAATTTTTAAAGAATATAGGCTTAAGTAAAACAATTTGTTAAATTTTTAAGCTATTTTTGCCTATAATAACGCCCACTAAAGTGGGCGGGGTCAAAAAATATTTTTATTTTATTTAATGGCTCCAAGTTTAAGGCGTTGGACTGTATTTGACATAAAAATATATCATTTGCTTAACAAAATAACCAAAAAACTTTAAAAATTATGTTGTTTTTTCTGGGTTGGTTTAGTTCTTCTTAGGGGAACTTTTTTCCCTCTTGCCCGATTTAGCCCATCTTCGAACTTAACCTGCTCTAAGTTTTAAAATATATTTATGCCAAATTTCAAGAGTCTAGCTCTTTTCGTTTGGACTGAATCGTGATTTCCACAGACGGACGGACGGACGGACGGACATGCTCAGTTCGTCTTAGATTTCATCACTGATCAAGAATATATATACTTTATGGGGTCTGAGATGGATATTTCGATGCGTTACAAACGGAATGACAAAGTGAATATACCCTCCAAATTCTTTTTTGGAGGGTATAAAAATACATATATTTAAGAGGGAGCGATTTATTTTATATTTAGCAATCGCTTTTTAATACCTGTAAAAAATTGCTCTGTTATCTCCCAAATATACACAGCAAAAGTTCATTTGGCACATGATATATATAGAGGTGCCTCCAACATAATTAAATTTGGGAAAATTCTTTAATCTAGTAAAAAAAATCACATATATTTTCTGCATGTCACAAGACATTATGAACATTGTCCTGCTAGTATAAGACAAAAAAAGTTAATATTGAAACGTACCTGTTGAGACGCGGACTTGTGAGACATTGCGGATGTGATTTCACAACTCTTTTCAAACGATATTCGAACGTTATCAGTCAACTCGCGCGCGTGTGTTTTCTTTTGTGAGACCCTTTGATTTTTACGGCTGAGATCAAGAAATAAGATTTATGTAAGTAGTATTTTTAATATCCTCTTTCTGAGTCTCTGACAGAGCCGCTGCCATTATAGCTTCTTCTGTGTTAAAAGATGTTGGCATTATTTCATCAACTGATCCAAGTGGTGTTATTGATAGTTCAAAGTTGCGCCGTGAAAGAACAAAGGTCAGAGCGGCTTTACAGGACGCAGATCGCAAGAAAATAGTACGCGGTATGTATTTCGATGGCAAAAAGGATTCAACTTTGATTAGTATCCAGAAGAATGATAAATTTTACAGAAAAAGAGTACTAGAAAACCATTATGTGATTTTATCAGAGCCAGGAAGTGACTATTTCGGGCATGTAACGTGTGAGTTTGGAAATGCTAAAGGTATTAAAAATGCTATAATAACTTACTTGAAATCCAAATCGGTGAATGTCAGTGAAATAGTTGTTGTTGGATGCGATGGAACAGTAGTCAACACAGGTTTTAAAGCTGGTATTATTCGTTTGATCGAAGAAGAACTCAATAAACCATTGCAGTGGTTTATCTGCCAGTTGCATTCCAATGAATTACCACTGCGACATTTATTGTTACATTTGGACGGAAAAACTACAGGTCCTAAATGCTTTTCAGGTACCATCGGATCTCAATTACAAAAATGTGAAACAATGCCAATAGTCGACTTCACCGTCATTCCTACAATATTACCTGAAATCACTAGGAGTGATTTGAGTAGCGACCAAAAGTACCTTTACGATATTATGACCGCTATTATGTAGCACTGGCGTTTTTTCTTCAGATTTAGCTAATATTGAACCCGGCTCTCTCAACCATTCTAGATGACTTACAACAGCAAATAGAATTCTAAGATTATATGCTGCTAAACAGGACCCCGAGGAAAAATTAGTGATATTAGCCACGTATGTGATGAGAGTTTATGGTCCGATGTGGTTTACAATAAAATGTAATCCCTCGTGTATAAACGGAGCTAAGCACTTGTGGAAAACGCAGATTTGAAGAAGGTCATTGACAAGGTAATCCAACGAAATGGATATTTCGGTCACCCAGAAAATCTTCTTCTTGCTATGCTTGGAGATGACAGAGAAATCATACTAGATCTGGCATATCGACGAATTTTAAAAGCAAGAACTAAGAAAACTCCAGAACTTCGAACGTTTAAAGTGCCTTCATTTAATTTCGATGCTGGAGATTATACCAACATTATGACGTGGGGAGACTGTGAGATAACTGAGCCACCTCTGACTTTAGATATATCTGATGAAGACTTGAAAGCCATTGTTAAAAGCGGTCTCGCCACATATCAAAAAATTAAAGATTTTCCCTGCCACACTCAAGCCGTAGAGCGCTGTATCAAAGTAGTGACAGAAGCTTCAAGTGCAGTTTGTGGAAAAAATAAACGAGACGGTTTCATTAGGGCAAGACTACTATCGCGCCAACAAATGCCTATTTTTGATACAAAAAAACAATTTAATATTTAATTACTGTATTTCTCAATAATTATCTAGGTTACCATAATTACTTTTATCTTGTTTCTTTATATCTATATGAAAATATGTAACGTCTATAATAAATTTTATTTAGCTATTGTTATGTATTTCACTTTATATTAATCATAAACCAAAGTTTATAAAATATCTGATAGTTTGAGGAGAATATGAAAAATAGGGAACTTTTCCTAATTTTCAATTGTGTTGGGGCACCTCAAAACATCAAGACAAGTAAGTAATTTTTCGTACGTTTAATTTACTCACTGAAAGGCAACTTTTTATCGCTATTGCGTTGAAAAAAAACAAAGAAAATTTTTTTTCATACATTATCACTCCACCCTAATGTATAATCCTAATTTTTAAAATAAATAAACAATGAGTAAATATATAGTACATATAACCATATGCAGTTTTCATACTACGGAAAAGTTAAGATTTCGGAAAAGTTTATCATCCCAAAAACAAACTACTTATCTTTTTCGAGCCTCCACTGTATATATATATATATATATATATATATATTTATATATATATATATATATATATATATATATATATATATATATATATATATATATATATATACTATATAAATATAAGTTTATACAAATGTATATTGCATTCTTTTAAATAAATGTTTATTTTTATTCTTAAACATTATTGGGGTATTCACACTTCGTGCTATTTAGTCATATTGTCATAATATTATAGACCAGTTTAAAAAACTTGTTGTTGTGCTGCATACAAAAAAGGCATAAAATTATAGCACTCTTTCAGGTATGTTTTTTTTTGTCATAAAATATCTCTAGAGATCTGAGTCGAACGGTTGAAAATCTTTAGGCGAGACGGCGATTGTTTATGTTTGCCGCCTTTACTTATATATGATACACGGCTAAAAAATTATTCATATCTATATGTCTGTACATTAAATCACATTTTTATAACATAAAAATAATTTAAAGAGAACTAAATCGCAGAAACTAATATGCAAGTGAAAATTTTTTCTCGTTTAACTTACGTAGCTGACAGCCACTGAACGGTTTTCCGTATGCCGCCTCAAAAGAAATTTATTCAGCTCATATCAAGGCAGCAGCTGTATTAGTTTATACATAAAAACAAATTCATTTAGATATTCTTGTGCAACAGAAGACAAATTTAATAATATTAAATAAAAATGGAGTTTTTAGACTTTTTGGCATTTTCAAACAACTTTATTACAATTATCTTAATTATCTTTTGTTTGATAACATCTAATTACAAATGTGTTGTTTTCTTATCAGCTGATCGATGTTTGAAATAGCATACTAAGTTATGACGGGTTGTTCACACAAGTCATATATTTCTTTATGACTGCAGTGTGAATACCCTATTTGTTGCAATTTTTTAAGGCCATTGACATTATAGTTAAGCTTGAATTTTTTTGTATAAATAATAATTTAGTCATAGCAATGCATTTTTATATGACCTAGTTTTAATTTGTTATTATTAATTTTTATTTTGTAATTTAATGTGTAATCATAAACTTAGTATAAAAGAAATTAAATAAAATCTGGACAGCGACTGTGCTTAAGAAACCGCTGCTGCGTAATCTTGCCTTGTGTACTATTTATTACATAACATAGGGTCTACCAAGGATGATAAAATAAAGTAGAGTTGTACGGCTCCTGAATGAATTAATTAAATTGAATCATTCATTCCACTGAGCGAGGTGAATCTTTCACTTTACTGAGCGTTTTTAGCTCTTTTCTTTCACTTCTTTCAGTTGTTTCCTTGAATCTATTTCTTTCAGTAGCTCTTTTCTTTAATTTGTTTCAGTAGCTCTTTTCTTTCAATTGTTTCAGTAGCTCTTTTCTTTCATTTGTTTCAGTAGCTCTTTTCTTTCATTTGTTTCAGTAGCTTTTTTCTTTCACTTCCTTCAGTTGTTTCAGTTGATTCAGTGATTCAGTTGTTTCAATTGCGTCATTGAATCTGTCTCTTTCAGTAGCTCTTTTCAATGCTGGTATGTCAAAATCTATATGAAAACAAGTAAAAACGTTATATTCGACCCGGTCGAATCTTAAATACCGTCCAAATATTTAGTAAGTGAATTTAAAATGTTTAACTTGGTGGCACAGAGTTCCTTTATATAATATCGTTCGTCAACGCCTACTGAAGGGGGCGGGTTTAAAAATAGACAATATCATGTTTTCCACAGACGAACGTATGGGCATTGCTAGACCGTCTTAAACTTCATCACTAATCAAGAATATACATATTTACTTTATAGGGTCCAATTCTCTTTGGAGGGTATAAAAACTGTATTTTGGCGGAGTCGCTCTGACAAGGGCTGTGGGGGAAATATTTCACCTTAGTCATAAAATTCTAAAAATAAATGCTTGGGATAATTGTATACAAAACTAAAATTTCTTTTTTTTTTTTTGATAGGGTCATTTAGAGGGCAAAGGGGGAGAGGGGGTAGGGCAGAAACAGGTAGACATAAAACTCTAAAAATATATGCTTGGGATGGTTATACACAAAATTAAAAAAAAATTTTATTTATTTTAAATAGGGTCATTTAGCGGGCAGAGGGGGAGGGGGGGGGTAGGGCAGCAACAGGCAGTCATAAAACTCTAAAGATAAATGCTTAGGATGATTATATACAAAATTGAAAAAAAAAATTTTATATTTGGTAGGGTCATTTGGGGGCAAAGGAAGGAGGGGGTAGGGCAGAAATCGGCAGTCATGAAACTCTAAAGATAAATGCTTGGGATGATTATATACAAAATTTTAAAAAAATTCTTTTTATTTTTTTGGTAGGGTCATTTAGGCGGCGAAGGGGAAGGAGGGGGTAGGGCAGAGTAGTACCAGGTTTCGTCTCAGCTTCGTCATTAAAGCTTAAAAATGTTATTTTTAAAGAATGTAGGCTTAAGTAAAACAATTTGTTAAATTTTTATGCTATATTTGCCTATAATAACGCCCACTAAAGTGGGCGGGGTCAACAAATATTTTTATTTTATTTTATGGCTCCAAGTTTAAGGTGTTGGACCATATTTGACATAAAAATATATCATTTGCTTAACAAAATAACCAACAAACTTTAAAAATTATGCTGTTTTTTCTGGGTTGGTTTAGTTCTTCCTAGGGGAACTTTTTTCCCTCTTGCCCGATTTAGCCCATCTTCGAACTTAACCTGCTCTAAGCTTTAAGATATATTTATGCCAAATTTCAAGAGTCTAGCTCTTTTCGTTTGGACTGAATCGTGATTTCCACAGACGGACGGACGGACGGAAGGACATGCTCATTTCGTCTTAGATTTCATCACTGATCAAGAATATATATACTTTATGGGGTCTGAGATGGATATTTCGATGCGTTACAAACGGAATGACAAAGTGAATATACCCTCCAAATTCTTTTTTGGAGGGTATAAAAAGGAATTAGTTCACTCAATGCAGATACACAAATGGTGTGGCGCTTTATATTAGAGCTGCCAGATGAAAATTTTTAAACAGCACTGCCATGATACATATTTCAGTACTTATTAACTTGGTGCGTATATATACATATATAAACATATACGTAAATTAACTGAGAAAAATCTACAAAATACAAGGTTAAATAGAAAATATTACTTTATTAAAATAGGTTCGAAAGCAAAATATTTAAAATCACTTAAATATTTATCTAGTTATTACTTATGTTCAATAAATGTGTTTTATATTACATATTAAGGAAAAAATAAAAAGGCATAAGTGGTTGTTGTATTAGCTAGTCTGATTCTTTCATAACATTTTCATGAATTATGGCTGAGCTAAGGAACCAACTGAGCTAGTGAAAGAAATGAATGAATTAATTCAGTAAAGTGAGCGGAGCGGAAAAGACGCTCACTCAAAAGAGCTGTTTTGTACAACTCTAAAACAGGGCTCCTCAATGGGAGAAAATATTTAAGTATAATGTATTTGTGAATTTTTCATGTGTTAGTGACTGTTTTTTTAAGCAAGAGCGTACAAATAATGTTGCCAGACGACGTCATTTTTACGACTTTTTATGCAAAAAATAAAATGACATGAAATATTTAAATAAAGTTTTCATTAATATGTATTTCTTACATTTAATTAATACAGGCGAAAATTAATAAGGCTAAAATTATTTTAAATTTTTTTCCGAATTTATTAATGTACATAATGTTGGAATATTTTGACTTATATTGTATATTGCCATTTTATCTGACAAAAATATTGTGTTCCGTTATTTCTGTTTAAAAATAACGTGATTTAAATATTAAATTTGAACGAAATATTTAAAAGATCAAGTCCAGGAAATTATAATAGAGGAGTAAATAAATCTAAATATGTAAGTGGAATCAAAACATTTTGGTTCTTACTTTTAATTAAGAGAAAAGACATATATTATAAAAAAAAAGACTTACAAATCAAAAAATTTGCTTTCAAGTCAATTCATCTATTAAAATGTTTGTAATTTTGAAAAAATTCCTGATAAGGACGCTATTAGACGTTGAAACTCGTACTTCTAGCAATATAATTCGTAAAATATTAGTAATAGGTGATAGCTACATTAAAGAAGCTAATTAAAAAATCTAGATAATAATAATCGGCAATGTAACTTCTGAGATATAGAGCTTCGGAAAAAAGAGCCTTATGTACCCTCTTCTCCCCATAAAACTTTTTGCAAAAAAAAATTTATAGGAACAAAAATATTAAACAGAAGCAATTTCTTATTTTACGTATACTTCAAATTGAACTTACTCATTGTTTTTAAATATTTTTGTCAAAATAACACTTTTTTATATGAAAAATTGAAAGCATTTTTTAATTCTGTAGAAATGTTGAGGTATTTTTCATAAAACTACCGTAATAATTTCACATTAACGATTTGAAAAAGTAATATGAAGATTTTGATGTTTATTCTCCAAAATTTGGCGATTTTGCATCTATTTTGTCTGGCAACTATGTGAACAAGAAAGAACATTTAAAGGTGTTGCCGTTGATCACTAAATCAAATTGATAATAATATAAGAAGGAAAACTTAGTTTTCACTTTTATAAATGTGTGAAATTGATTTTTGTTTCTATAGCCTATATTCTATTCACAATTTCAACCGAAATGCTGTCAAAGCCCATATAAAAAGTATTTAGTCGAAATAAGCGTGGAAAGAAAAATATGATAAGAAAATTCGGAAATAAAACTGTAAATGGTGTAAAGATAATGTACCAAAAATTTTAAAATACTCGTGCAACTGAGTAAATAACATTTCTTTCGATTTAAAAAAAAAAGTTCCTCTGTAGAAATTTTTCATAAGGTTTATATTAAAATATTCTATTATAGACAATACTATCTTCCAATGGAGATATAATATATTATAAAACCATTTTTGTATCATACAAAATTACTAAAAATCATAATATATATAAATTCATGCATTCAAGAATACAAAAAATCGAACGATGGCAACGCGGGTTGAAAATTTAGTCATGCATTTGTTGTTGTCTATGAATAAAATTTTTATTTTCTCTTCTCTCATTGATGTGAATTTCGTTACTGTTCGTGTTGCGTATGTGAATACGTGTAAAAAATCCGATTGGCACTCGTATCTGGAGTGTAATGGCTGAGGAGCCCTGCTCTAAAATAAAGGTTACGCCTTGCGCATGATTTACCGTTTGATGACGTATTTGTTCCCTCGAAAAGATTATATGCAAATGTTTATTATATGCAAAACTAATACTTTCTCGTACAATATTAATATTTTATGCTGTATTTGGCAACTCTTCACACAATTTACTCAGAGAGATTTCCAATTTACTCAGAGAGTTTTCCAACAAGCAAACTAAATCGGATTTATGAAAGTACAAGTTTTGTGTTATATTTTATAATAAATTGTGTTATATTTTAAAACAAATATACATATTAAAATAATTATTAATAACTTAAAGTGTAAAAAACTTATTAAAACTGGATTTTTAAAGCTCATAAACTGTAAACAAAAAACCTAAATTAAAGAGAAAAGAGAACAAAAAGAGCAATCATGAAATGTGCAGTGAGAAATAATTGTGTTAAAATGTTATATTGTTATCAAAATTTTTTTTGTATTCAAAAAGCTGTGTCATTTTATAGTTTTCCAAGATATGAAGCTCAAAAGAAGTTATGGCTGATATTTTGAAAGCCAAAAAAAATTGTTTTGAATGGGGAAAAAAGAAAAATAATTAGCACTTGGGTTCAATATATATATAAAATAACTATAAATTAACAATTTCAAATAAAAAAAAGTGGAAAATAATATAATCTTTTAAAATTGTTTATTATCAAACAAATTTAATTTGAAAAATTGCAATTTGCCCCACTGTTCAGTTTTTATATTAACATAATAGTTCTCCAGTTGAATTTTATTAGCCAATCAGAACACATATAGAGTGACGTCAGAGTTCTATCATGCGCAGAAGAGTATTTTTATTTCAGCTTGTTGGCTTAATCTTTATTTTATCATTCTTGGGGTCTACAACTGCGATTAACTCTGACATAATATTTAAGAGAACGACGCGTTGCTCAGACTACTTATATCATCGGACCCATTCATAGCTAGTTTGCGTTTAACTCCAAAAACCCTGCATGGAACTTTATCTGCGGAAAAGCTAGCGTTGTTGTTGGACCATTAAAATTTTGAAGAAAGCTCTCATTCAGATTAAATATACATACTAAATTTACAAGTAAATGCAAGTTTTGTTTAAATAAAAGATATAATACAATATTAAAAACTATAAGGCAATACAACCCTGAAAACAACAACAAAAAATATTTTTTTTATTTATTTTATTCAATATTTCTATAGTAAATAAATAGTTAATTTAATAACCTTTATAAAGGGTGTTTTTATAAGAGCTTGCTGATTTGAAATTTAAATAAAACACATGCCAAATAATGAAATGGCCAAAAACAATTTTTTATTTGGTAGATAATTTCTTGTCATTTAACATTTATATATAATTTCGGGCATATGGCCACCACGACTATTTTGCACAAAGGTCATTCTGGAGGTCCAATTTTCGACCACCTTTTCAAGCATTTGAGGGCGTATTTCAGCAATGACACGTTGAATACTGGTTTCCAAAGCGTCAATCGTTGCTGGTTTATCCACGTAAACCAATGATTTCAGGTATCCCCCCAAAAAATAATCGAGTGGCGTCAAATCACACGATCGCGGAGGCCAATTCACCGGTCCATTTCTCGAAATAATGTGGTTGTTGAAATGTTCTTTCAATAAGTCCATTGTTGCGCCCGCAGTATGACAAGTGGCACCATCCTTTTGAAACCACATTTCGTTTACATCCATATCTTGAAGTTTTGGCACCAAAAATTAATTGATCATGATTCTGTATCAATTTCCATTCACGGTAAGGCGTCGTCCTTCCTCATTTTTAAAGAAATAAGGACCGATAATTCCACCAGCCCATAGACCGCACCAAACAGTACATTTATCGGGATGCATTGGTAATTCTTGAACGGCGTGTGGATTATCTTTGCTCCAAATACGACAATTTTGCTTGTTGACATATCCATGCAACCAAAAATGCGCCTAATCACTGAAGAGAATTTTGCGGTAAAAAAGCGGATAAAAATTTTTAATTGAACTCTGTTTTTGAAAATAAATTTCCACGATTTGGAAGCGTTGTTCTGGAGTTAACCTGTTCATGATGATTGGCCAAACAATACTGAGTAGAAACGTCACTTTAAACAGCTGTCAGACAACAGAGTGATTCGTATAAAAAAAAACTTCATAAAAAAACACCCTTTAGTACTCCAACTATAGTTTATTAAAAATAATTTTTTTTAGGCTTAATTCTAGAAAAAATGGGTGGCTTATATGGGAGTGGGTAGTGGTTTTTTCGCAATGTTCCTCATTTTAGATCGGAGCCTCCACATTAAAATTTAAAGCTTATCTCCCAAATTTCAAGTCTATATCTCATAAACTTTGGCTGCAATTGAATTAAGTCCTCCTGGATTGGCAAAATCTTACACTGTGCGAAAGAAGGGATTTCTTCGTCTTAATCTTAATATTTGCCAAGGAGAATACCTCTTATAAGAATTCATAATTCATTGGCAGCCGTGGTGGGAGTGATTATAATTTGAAAAAGAATTTGATAAAATTATTGGTATTTTTTTTAATTGCTCGCAGAGTGAACTAAATTGTAAAATAATTCTGTCACAATTGTAATATTAACATTTACAAACGACTAAATATTTTCAATGGCGACTTTTCACACACAAATCAAATGCATGTGCTTATTTGACAGTTCATCCCATAAGATTGTTGTTATAAGAAATCCTTATAACAACGCTCTCATAAAAAACTTATAAGATTGCGATAACACTAATTTGAAGTCTACACGTAACATAATTCGCTCTGCGATTGAACCCGACGCTCCCATTTTACATATTACGTTACGTGTAGACCCTATGTTAACTTTCATCACATTAATATTTAGTTTCTGCAGGTTAAAGTGCTTGTTAGAAACAACTAAATCCCTTCAAGTGTATGTGCTTGTAAGGATAACTCTAACTTTACAAAATTAAATTAACAATTGGGGGATTCACACTTTAGTCATAAAGTCATAAAATAATAGCACGAAAAATATGACTAGTTTGAACAACCCGTCATAACTTAGTATGCTATATCAAACAGCGATCAGTTGCTGGCTTGATGAGCTGAATACTTTTTTTTTGCGGCCGCATACGGAAACACGTTCAGTGGCTGCCAGCTAAGTAAGTTAAACGAGAAAAATTTTTCACATGTATATATTTAGTTTTTGCGATTTAGTTGTCTTTTAATATTTTTTATGTTATAAAAATGTGATATAATGTACAGACATGTAGGCATGAATAATTTTTTAGCCGTGAATCATATACAAGTAACGGCTGTAAACATATAATATCGCCGTCTCGCCTAAAGATTTTCAGCCGTTCGACTCAGATCTGTAGAGCTATTTTCTGACAAAACAAAAACATACCCGAAAGAGTGCTATTATTTTATGACTTTTTTGTATGCAGCACAACAACAACTTTTTTAAACTGGTCTAAAATATTATGACTTTATGGCAATATGACTAAATAGCACAAAGTATGAATACCCAATATATATATATACATATATATATATATATATATATATATATATATATATATATATATATATATATATATATATATATATATATATATATCACGGTTTTTCTTGATTATATTCAGCACAAAAATTTTGTTCATTTTAAAGAGTAAAGAAAAATTCTATGATGATTAAAAATCATATTCATTCTGCTGTACACATCAAATTCTGATTATGAGTAGAATTAACAAAAGCATTTTATGAACAATAACGCACAGGCATGAGAAGGGCTTGTACGTGTCCAACGCTCTTATTCTCATTAGGCAATACATGTTTGAACCGACCGTCTGTGTGGCTTGAGCAATATTATATACAAACAACGTAACTGTTGCGTGGTAAATACTTATCACTCCACTGTACTATTTTAAATGACATCTGGCACCACTAAAATATCGATCATACGATTTTATTTTATTATACGAACAGACACATGTTCGTGATTTAGCAGAAAAGAAGGCCATTTGCAATTTGTATGTGCCCATTAGGGTTGCCAGTCGGGCTTGTTTTGGCTGGATTGTCCAGCTTTTTAATGGCCTGTCCAGTTTCAAGCTAAAAAGAAATTTGTCCAGCTAAAAACAATTTTCCACAAAATGCTCTTAATATTTATTGCTGCTTTAAAATAATTTTTATAAATTTGCTATAACTGTTTTACTTCAAAGTACAAAAATTTCTAGTAGCTTTTTTATACCCTTGTCGCTTAAAGCTTCAACATATTTATTTTTATATGATATAATTTATTTGCTTGATTTGTTCATTTTATTATCAGTCTGTGAATTGCCTAAATGTTTATTTGTCCCTTGATCATTTACAAGTATATTATGTATTTGTATTCCCTTTTTTGCCTATTTGTTTACGTGTAAATGATCAATTCCTTTTTGTGTGTTCATTCTACTGCAGTGGTTTTGTCTCGTTAAGTTGGCCCGTTATTTAAAAGGTTGTTTTTTGTACATAAAGAATTTTAGCTCAACTTAATTTATTTTAAAGACAAAATTTAGTTTGTAAGGAAAAGCACTGCGGTGAGTACTTAAAGTACTTTGTATTTTTTATATATTTTTAATCAAATGTTTTTTGTATAGAAATAAACGCTTCACACCATTTTATAACTTTGGTCTTGTTATTTTTGGTGTGGTTAAATTCGCTCCTTATAAACAACAGTCACCGCCAGTGACGACAAATTTTATTTCGCAGCTTTGTGCGGAAAATCTTGTGGTTCCTTGCCTGCCGGAACAATTGGTTCTCTGCCTAAGAGATAAATTTTATTTCGCAGCTTTGTGCGGAAAATCTTGTGGTTCCTTGCCTGCCGGAACAATTGGTTCTCTGCCTAAGAGATAAATTTTATTTCGCAGCTTTGTGCGGAAAATCTTGTGGTTCCTTGCCTGCCGGAACAATTGGTTCTCTGCCTAAGAGACACGTTTTATTTCGCAACCTTTGTGCGAAAAATATTGTAGTTCCAAGCTGCCGGAACATTGGTGATATTTTAAAAAAATTTATTGTGGTCCCTTGCCTGCCGGGACAATTGGTTCTCTGCCTAAGAGAAAATACATTTTTGGTGAAGAGGTTCCTCGCCTGTGGGAACAAGAAATATTTTCAACGTTTGCAGAAATATTTGTGCTTCATTCTGCCAGCTGAATACAATATTTTTGGAAACTTTTATAAAAGTGGTCCCTCGTCTGCCGGGACATATTTAAAATAATTTGTGGTGTCTTAAGTGTGTGTTCCTTCGTTTTTTGTGTTCTCACTTAAGCAATTAATTTGAAAAAAATTTTGGAGTTCACCATGCAACGATCGCCCGTAAGAAAAAGCCCTCGATTGCAGTCAGCATTAAATCAAAATAATAATGGTCCACCATCTGCCGCTGGAGCTCCATTGTTGCCCACCAGTTCCTCTGCCGCCGGAACAACAATGTCGTTGCCAGTAGTTCCTTCTACATCTGGTGCCACAAATACAAACGTAAGTACTGCCAACGCAGGTGAACAGAATAAGTCCATCCCTGCCGCTGCCGGTGTGCTGATAGGTTCCACCGCCGTTGGAACATCAGGTACCATAGCCACCACTTTCACTGCCGCTCAAAATCCAGGTATTCATTTGGAAAACTTGCAAAGCCAAATCAATACGCTCCAGGCTCAGTTGCTGGCTGCCCAGGAAGTATTGTCCAACGCCCTCAATACCAATTCGTCTTCATCCGCTGAAATGCCCCAGCCATACAATATGGCGCCACCAGCCACAGGTCCCAGTGATGCCAACGTTGGCAACTCTGCCTCAGCCAACGTCGACTGCGCTGGTCGTCGCACGCCATTTTCTTGTGTTAGCTGCAATGCAAATAATTCTGGTTTTTATGCAAGCCAACCGCCATTAGTACAAATGTTCCCGCCTAATAGTCTTGTGTCCCAAAATGGTGGTTCGATGGCAGTGCATAGAAAAATTTACGATTTACCAGAGTTTAGTGGCATACCTGAGGATTGGCCCATGTTTTCGACAGCTTTTTACAATTCCGTCTACAACTATAATAATTTTGAGAATTGTGTTCGCCTCCAAAAGGCATTAAAGGGTGATGCACGTGAAAGTGTTAAATCCTTGCTCATACATCCGGATAATGTGAATGTGGTGATGGAACAACTACGCTTTCGATATGGTCGTCCAGAAATGCTTATTCGTTGTCAGTTGCAACAAGTGAAAGAAATTCAGCCCATTGGTGAAAGTGCTATCGACAGGCTTGTGCCGTTTGCTGTTAAGGTGCAGAATCTTGCCGCCTTTTTGGAATCTGCTAATGGACAACAGCATTTGGCTAATCCTACACTAATGGACGAACTAGTTGGCAAGCTTCCCTTGAGTAAGAGAATGGAGTGGGCCCGATATGCCTCAACAATTAAGCCTTATCCAACTGTTCTGAATTTCAACAATTGGCTCAAAGATGTTGCTGATTTGGTACAAACTATTCAAGGGGTGAGTGGTAATCGAAATTATAGTGAACCAAAAAGAAAAGTTGTCCTCCATGCCGTCGAGGGTCAACGCAAACAAGAATGCCCTATGTGCCAGGGTAACCACAAATTGTTTGAGTGCAAAAAATTTAGTTCATTGAGCGTGCCTAATAGATGGACTCATGTGAAAAAATTTAGGTTATGTTTTTCTTGCCTTGGCTCGGGGCATCCTAGTAGGAGTTGCCGTAACCGAAAAGAGTGTCCCATTGATGGTTGCCTAAGAAAACATAACAAATTATTACATGATGGTCAAAGTAATAATGGTGAAAATAATTCTGTGTCAAATGAGTTGGGAGCTTCAGGTGGTTCAACAAATTTAAGTGCGTCCGTCCTAAGCTGTGTGTCCCGTGCTGCAGATAAAAGTGTGCTGCTATTTCGAGTTGTGCCAATTATACTTTATGGTCCTAGTAACAAGGTTGAAACTTATGCGTTGTTGGATGAAGGTTCTTCTGTTACTATGGTGGACAGCTCCTTGGTGAGGCAACTGGGCCTCCGGGGGCAACAAAGTAAATTGAATTTACACTGGTACGCTGGGAAGGCATCTGTGGTAGATCTGCACGTAAGTGGGATTGGCATGAAAAGGAAGTATGCTCTAAAAAATGTTTATGGTGTCTCAAATTTGAAATTGCCGGCTCAAAGTTTTAATATGGACTTAAGTGCTCATCCTGGTTTACCTATTAAAACTTACAATGGTATTGCCCCTAAGGTCCTGATTGGATTGGATCACTGCCATCTTGGTCTTCCTGATGAAATTGTGCCATTAGAAGAAAGTGGTCCTTATGCTGCCAACACACCATTAGGCTGGGTCGTTTTTGGCCCGATGAGGGGTAAGCCATTAAATTCTCATTTATGTTTGTTGTCAGTTCAGCCAGAACAGAAGGTCTATGACTTGGTGGCAAGTTACTTTGAAATCGAAAATTTTGGAGTGAAGGTTTTGCCAGTCGTAGAATCGAAGGAGGTTACACGAGCTCGTCAAATTATGAAGGAATCTACAGTGAAGGTTGAAGGGAGATTCCAAACTCGGCTTTTGTGGTGCGCTGATGATATTGTCCTGCCTGACAGTTATTCCATGGCTTTAAATAGACTCAATGGTATTGAAAGGAAGATGAAGAGGATTCCTGAATTTGGTGATGCCTATAAGTCCATCATGAAGGGCTATGTATCCAAGGGGTATATACGAAAATTGTTGCCCAATGAAGCTTCTGGTGTTTGCCCTAGGACTTGGTATCTTCCTCATTTTGGAGTGGTCAACCCAAATAAGCCCGGAAAGCTTCGTCTAGTTTTTGATGCTGCTGCAACCGTTGAAGGTGTCTCGCTGAATTCCATGCTGTTGAAGGGTCCTCAAGAATATAAGCCTTTGCCGTCAATTTTGTTCAACTTTCGTGTTGGTGCTGTTGCAGTTTGTGGGGACATTAAAGAGATGTTTCACCAAGTCCTTGTTTCTCCTGAAGATAGGTGTTCCCAACGGTTCCTTTGGCGTGAAAATGACACGAAGCCACCCGATACTTACGAGATGCTTGTGATGACATTTGGGGCTGCTTGTTCGCCCTGCGTAGCCCATTATGTTAAAGAAACCAACGCTTTGAGCTATCGTGAAGAATATCCTCGTGCGGTGAAGTCTATAGTGGATCATCATTATGTAGATGACTTTGTCGACAGCTTTCCAACTACTGAAAGAGCTATTGAGGTTGCCCAACAAGTTCGTGACATCCATAAGTCTGCCGGATTCGAGCTACGAAACTTTTCATCCAATTCGACGGAAGTAATTGTGGCTCTTAAAGGTACAGTGGAGAAGCCGGTGAACTTTTCCAGCGATATCAAGGAGCTGCAATCAGAAAAGGTCTTAGGTATGTACTGGCAACCTAAAGATGATACTTTCAGGTTTGAGCTAAAGTTCCACAACGTGAATGCTGATGTCATAGAAGGTCTGAGGTCCCCAACAAAACGTGAGTTACTAAGTGTGGTCATGTCTGTCTTCGATCCACTTGGTTTTTTGAGCAATTTTATGGTAACAGCTAAATTGTTGATGCGTGAAGTATGGAGACATGATATCCGATGGGACGACGCTTTGCCCGATGAAATGTATGACGTGTGGAACAATTGGCGCCAAGAGCTCAAATATGTTGTTAACCTAAAAGTGCCTCGATATTATTTTGGAAATGGCGATCCTACTCGACTGGAGCTACATGTTTTTGCCGATGCTAGTGAGGATGCATTTGGTGCCGTGTCATATTGGAGGTCCATAAATGCTGATGGAAAAATTAAAGTATCCCTCGTAGCTGCAAAAACTAGATGTGCCCCTCTAAAAGCGATGAGTATCCCCAGGCTCGAACTTCAGGCTGCTGTTTTGGGCACTCGATTAATGAATACGATTTTGATGGAGCATTCCATGAAGGTGTCTCGAACCATCTGTTGGAGCGATTCCACGACAGTTATCAATTGGATTGGCTCAGGAAACCGTAGATACAAGCCCTTTGTTGCTCATCGAATCACAGAAATTTTAGATTCCACTAGCCCAGCAGATTGGAGATGGCTGCCAACCAATCTGAATGTTGCTGATGAAACCACGAGGATGAAGTCTCAAGTCATCTTTTCAAATGAATCCAGCTGGTTTAGTGGCCCTAGTTTCCTTTATGATGATGAAGATAAGTGGCCTAAATCTGTCAACATTGATCCTACTAGCTTTGATACTGAGGAGCTACGTCCAAAATTTGCCTTACTGATTAATATTTCGCCTCTTATTGAATTCAGCAGATTTTCGTCCTATTTGAAACTGAAACGTACCGTTGCCTGGGTCTTACTTTTTATAAATCGATGCCAAAAGAAAGGGATACCAGAAGGAAGGACTGGTTTGACAGCTGCTGAACTAAAAACTGCGGAAATGTATCTCTGCCGCCAAGCCCAACGAGATAGATTTAATGCCGAAATAGAAAATTTAAAATCTGAAGAAAGTTTGCCAAAAGGTAGTGAATTGTTTATGTTGGCTCCATATTTGGATGAAAATTCACTACTTCGAGTTTATGGCCGTGTGGACGCAGCTAGTTGGTTACCCATGGAAATAAGACATCCGATTATATTGCCTTCATCTCATCCCGTTACCGAGTTGTTTGTGGCCCATGTACACTGCAAGATGAAGCACCAGAATTTCGAAGCAACGATATGTGAAATCAGAAGATCATTTTGGATCCCCCGCCTTAGAAAAATTTTGCGTAGGTGTGTTTCTAAATGTTTCATTTGCAGGTTTCGTAGTACATTGCCGGTGCCACCACTCATGGGTTCTTTGCCAGAAGACAGATTGACGCCATATATTCGCCCCTTTACATACACTGGTCTGGATTATTTCGGGCCACTAACTATAACCATTGGTCGACGCCATGAAAAGAGATGGGTTGCTCTATTTACCTGCCTAACCGTCAGAGCCATCCATCTGGAAGTTGCCTTTGACTTGTCCACAGATGCGTGCATTCTTGCCATACGCAATTTTATAAACCGGCGTGGCGTGCCTACAAGACTCAGAAGCGACAATGGTAAAAATTTTGTTGGTGCTGACCAAGTCGCTAAGAGGTTTAACGAAGTGTTTGATGTGACCCGAATTGAAGATGAACTGTCATCGAAAGGTATTGACTGGCAATTCAATTGTCCGCATAATCCTGCAGAAGGTGGTATATGGGAACGTATGGTCCAGTGCGTCAAACGTGTGCTACAGTCAACTTTGAAAGAGTCTGCCCCTCGTGAACACACACTGCAGAGTTTCCTGATTGAGGCCGAAAATATTGTGAACTCTCGTCCCTTGACACACTTGCCGTTGAGCCACGAAGACGAGGAACCCCTAACGCCTAACCATTTTTTGCTTGGTTGCCCAAATACAGCCCAAACTCCTGCCGGAGCCCCAGAAGAAAGGCCTATTTTATTGAGAAAGCAATGGTGCATCTCCCGCCAATTACGTGACCACTTTTGGAATCGCTGGATCCAAGAATATTTGCCCACATTGACAAGACGTTCCAAATGGTGCCAACGTACAAAGCCCATTGCCGTTGGTGATCTGGTTCTCATTTGTGATCCATCAGTGTCTCGAAGAGATTGGAGACGTGGTAGAGTAGAAGAGGTCTACAAGGGCAAAGATGGTGTTATTCGTCGCGCTGATATCCGTACTAGCACTGGTGTCTTAATGCGCCCTGTTTCTAAACTTGCCGTCCTTGATCTGGAGTAGTGAATCGTGGCCGATCCACGGGGGTGGGGATGTCGCTTAAAGCTTCAACATATTTATTTTTATATGATATAATTTATTTGCTTGATTTGTTCATTTTATTATCAGTCTGTGAATTGCCTAAATGTTTATTTGTCCCTTGATCATTTACAAGTATATTATGTATTTGTATTCCCTTTTTTGCCTATTTGTTTACGTGTAAATGATCAATTCCTTTTTGTGTGTTCATTCTACTGCAGTGGTTTTGTCTCGTTAAGTTGGCCCGTTATTTAAAAGGTTGTTTTTTGTACATAAAGAATTTTAGCTCAACTTAATTTATTTTAAAGACAAAATTTAGTTTGTAAGGAAAAGCACTGCGGTGAGTACTTAAAGTACTTTGTATTTTTTATATATTTTTAATCAAATGTTTTTTGTATAGAAATAAACGCTTCACACCATTTTATAACTTTGGTCTTGTTATTTTTGGTGTGGTTAAATTCGCTCCTTATAAACAACAGTCACCGCCAGTGACGACAACCCTCCAAAAAAGAATTTGGAGGGTATATTCACTTTGTCATTCCGTTTGTAACGCATCGAAATATCCATCTCAGACCCCATAAAGTATATATATTCTTGATCAGTGATGAAATCTAAGACGAACTGAGCATGTCCATCCGTCCGTCCGTCCGTCTGTGGAAATCACGATTCAGTCCAAACGAAAAGAGCTAGACTCTTGAAATTTGGCATAAATATATTTTAAAACTTAGAGCAGGTTAAGTTCGAAGATGGGCTAAATCGGGCAAGAGGGAAAAAAGTTCCCCTAAGAAGAACTAAACCAACCCAGAAAAAACAACATAATTTTTAAAGTTTTTTGGTTATTTTGTTAAGCAAATGATATATTTTTATGTCAAATACAGTCCAACGCCTTAAACTTGGAGCCATTAAATAAAATAAAAATATTTTTTGACCCCGCCCACTTTAGTGGGCGTTATTATAGGCAAAAATAGCTTAAAAATTTAACAAATTGTTTTACTTAAGCCTATATTCTTTAAAAATTACACTTTTAAGCTTTAATGACGAAGCTGAGACGAAACCTGGTACTACTCTGCCCTACCCGCTCCTTCCCCTTCGCCCCCTAAATGACCCTACCAAAAAAAAAAAATTTTTTAAAATTTTGTATATAATCATCCCAAGCATTTATCTTTAGAGTTATATGACTGCCGAATTCTGCCCTACCTCCCCCCCCCCTCTTCCTTTGCCCCCTAAATGACCCTACCAAAAAAAAATTTTTTTTAAAATTTTGTATATAATCATCCCAAGCATTTATCTTTAGAGTTTTATGACTGCCGATTTCTGCCCTAGCCCCCCCCCCCCTTCTTCTTTTGCCCCCTAAATGACCCTACCAAAAAAAATTTTTTTTTTTAAATTTTGTATATAATCATCCCAAGCATTTATCTTTAGAGTTTTATGACTGCCGATTTCTGCCCTACCCCCCCCCCCCCCTCTTTCTTTGCCACCAAAATGACCCTACCAAAAAAAAATGTTTTTTTTTAAATTTTTTATATAACCATCCCAAGCATTTATCTTTAGAGTTTTATGACTTCCGATTTCTGCCCTACACCCCCCCCCCCTCTTCCTTTGCCACCTAAATGATCCTACCAAAAAAATTTTTTTTTTAAATTTTGTATATCATCATCCCAAGCATTTATCTTTAGAGTTTTATGACTGCCTGACCCTATCAAAAAAAAAGAAATTTTAATTTTGTATATAATTATCCCAAGCATTTATTTTTAGAGTTTTATGACAAAGGTGAAATGTTTCCCCCACAGCCCTTGCCAGAGCGACCCCGCCAAAATACAGTTTTTATAGCCTCCAAAGAGAATTGTGATGAAGTCTAAGACGGTCTAGCAATGCCCATACGTTCGTCTGTGGAAAACATGATATTGTATATTTTTGAACCCCGCCCCTTTTAGTGGGCGTTGACGTACGATATTATATAAAGGAACTCTGTCCCACCAAGTTAAACATATCAAATTCACTTACTAAATATTTGGAGGGTATTTAAGATTCGACCCGGTCGAATATAACGTTTTTATTTGTTTGTTTTGTTTTTGTCTTTTTGGTATGATTTTTTGTTTTCGTTATTTAATTTTAATTCTTAAATACATATCGCTCATATGCTGGAAAAGGTCAAAATCAAAGTTTTCAATTTGCAAAGAAGTCAATGGGAAAACGAAAAATTATATTTCTCTCAAGACTTGAATATGCAAGATTTTTACATAAATTTTTTACTTAAGATAAATATAGGAGCGGTAATTAATTCTACATTAAAATAAGAAACTAATTTTTTGAGTTGTGACGTTGTTGCAGCAAATGAGAGGTATGTAAATATAATTAATAAAATTTTTTGTACAATAAACAAGTAACTTTTCGTGAAAATGTTATTTCGAAATGTCCAGCTTTTTTTTTAATATCCAGCATTTTTAATTCACATGTCCAGCTTTTTAATAATCTGGATCTGGTAAGCCTAGAATACAATTGTGAATTTATATATTATATATTATTGGAGATATATATGTTTGTTACTGGCAAACTCTGTTGTGAAACCGGATGCTAGCAAAAATTGTATCTCAGGCTAAGAGAAAGCACAAGTGTAAGTTTCATTTACCAAGATAAATTAATGTGAATTTGATTATATGAACTATATTATAGATTAAAGCGTTACGTATTGAATTTATGCTGAAATCTGTGTTTGATTTGCTAGGCCGTCCACCGTTCAACAGTCACCAATTCAACATTGATACATGAGTGGAGCTACAGGTTTAGTATTTATTTGAATTTGTTCATCAAAAACAAAGTTAAAGGGAATGCACATGGGCAAATGATAGGTGGTTTATGAGACTATTTTTTTTACAAAATTGAAACAAATGGGAGTGAGTGGACAAGTTTGATGAAAAAAATGCTGTTTGTTTTTATACCCACCAAAAAAGAATTGGAGTCATTCCGTTTGTAACGCAGCGAAATATCCATCTGAGACGCCATAAATTATATATGTTTTTGATCAGTGATGAAAGCTAATACGATCTTAGCATGTCCGTCCGTCCGCCCGCCCGTCTGTGGAAATCACTATTCAGTCCAAACGAAAATAGTCAGACTCTTGAAATTTGGTACAGATACATCTTGAAGGATAGCACAGGTCAAGTTCGGAAATGGGCTAAGTCGGGGAAGAGGAAAAAAATCCCATAAGAAGAACTAAACCAATCTCCAAAAAACAAAATAATTTTTAAAGTTTTTTTTTGTAATTTTGTTAACCAAATTATATATTTTTATGTCAAAGAAACTCCAAAGCGTTAAACTTGGAGCCATAAAATCAAAAATTTTAATTTTTTGACCCCGCCCCTTTAGTGGGCGCTATTATATGCAAAAATAGTGTAAACATTTAACAAGTTGTATTATTTAAGCCTACATGCCTTAAAAATAAAATTTGTAAGCTTCAATGAAGAAGCTGAGACGTAACCTGGTACTCCTCAGCCATACCTCCTCCTTCCCCTAAATGACCTCGATACCCTACAAAAAGAATTGGACACCATAAAATATATATATTCTTGATAAGTGATGAAGTCTGAGACGATCTAGCAATGTCCATACGTTCGTCTGTGGTAAACATGATATATATTTGGACCCCGCCCCTTTAGTGGGAGTTGAAGTACAATATTAATTGCAAAAATGGTGTAAATATTGAACAATTTTTATTCCTTAAGCCTATAAGAAGCTGAGATGTTCTCTGATCTCGCAGAGGTGAAACGTCTCCCCAACGGCCCTTCCCGGAAAGACTCTGTCAAAATAGAAATTTAAAATTGGATACAGAGATGTCTTAATGGAACAGTATTTAAGATTCGATCCGGTCGAATATAGCGTTTTTCTTGTTTATTGTTAAACATGTGTGCGATTAATAAATTAATTGGTTGGGGAATTTCGTACTAACCAAAAAGGTAATAACTTAAAAATATGAATGTGGGAACTTCTCATATTCAATTTTCGTTAGAAAGATTTGTTAAATAGTTGATATTCCTACTAACTAGCACCACTTGCAAAAAGTGGAAAAATTGAACAAAGAACGCTGATGAGATGGCGTAGCGGCCTCGAAATCAGTACTGATCCGTTCTGATGGTTTGATGATTATTGAAAATATTGTTAATATTCCAATCTTAATATAAAAATAATAAATAGAATTTGAACAAATTCATTTATTAATAATATAATAAAAAATCATTTGCACTCATGCAGATTCGAACTTAAGCTCGTTGAAAAAAATTAACAACTAAATCAAATTTAGTTAACTTACATACGCCGAAATACACATGCAAATATAGAAAAAGGTAAAAAATTTTGTTGACTTATCAACTTTTCAAGAACGTTTACACCTTGTCGCCACGGCGCACTGTGGCGCCTTTTCCCAAAAACCGTGGCAAAAATAAAAAATTTTATGACAAAATTTTGTAAAATGAATGATTACATCGTACAAAAAACTTCTTACTGATGCCAGTTCAAAAACGTTTTTCTTAATTGGTTGAAAATTATAGCTGGTGGAGCTGCTTAAAGTCGGCAGTTTTTTAGGAAGCCTCAAAAAAGGTGATTTTGAAAAAAAAATTACATTTTAAAATTGAAGTGCTAGAAACCTTGACTTTAGATCATTACTTTTTTGGTATCGTTTTAAAGGTATGTTTATTTTTAATTGAAATAAGCAAAAGAAATGTGCATCAGATGCCCTACTTTTTCGGCAGTTGCCGCTTTTCAGACCCCCTATATTTAGGTAATTTTTACAAATAAAATGGAGCATATCTAAAAATGGCCAAAAATGGTCTCGCCCAAATTTTCGGAGCATATTTGCTACACAATGCTTTAAATAATTTAACTAAACTTTGCCACCAAAAGTTGCCGTTTTTCTTGATACAAGAGGAAAACTGTTACAATCTCATAGTGAAAACGGCAATAATTCTGTTTTCACTGCAGCACGTATTTTTTACATACGAGTATTTTAATTTCTCTCGTTCATACGAGATTTACACGATGACTTTTTCCCCTGCATTTTTCTTCAATTCTCTTTTATGTTACGTTGTCCGCATTATAAAAATAGGCAGGTAGTTTTAAAACTTTTTTTATACTGAGTAAAATAGAAACTGCAGTTTTACACTGCAGATAGTTGAGGCCTGGATTTCTGTTTTACAAAGCAGGTAAATTGAACCTTTTTTATTTTTGGGTATAAATTAAACCGCAATTGTGTAATCAACCCAGTTAAGTTTTTACTTTGTAAAAGCAGTGATCATTAAATTATACAATTTTACTCTAAAGTGCTATAATGTCATTTCAAAATTCGGAATTGTTCGAGTTATTCAGAAACTCACATAATAAAAATGTGTTTAGAATGGCTATTCTGCAAAAATTACACAATTTATCAGGATACCACGAAGAGGATGTTAAAACCACAATTCACTTCGTTTACTTGAAAATTAATAAAAAATGGCTTGCCTCAAAACGAACGATAAAAACCTTTATGGAAAAGAATTCAGATTGGCTAAATGAAATACAAATCTTTGAAAACATCGAAGAACCTCATGCATCTTCTAACAGCAGAAGAGGAAGACCTGCGAAAACTATAAACGAGTGTTCAGAGTACACAAGAAAACTTAAACTTCAAAATGTCACTAAAGATATTTGTAAATCGCATCTTTTAGAAGCATTATGTCTTAAGTATGTTAAAGATAAAGATAAATCAAGGTCAGACAATGTCAATATCGACAAATGACACAACTATTACAGATGCAAATATGTTTATGGGTTCTGTAGTTCCGTTACGACTTAGAAGTGAAATCTCTGAGCATTGGAAAAATCCCCGCCCATCATCAGTTCATTTTTGCCGTCCGATATTTTTTAAATACACAAAGGAGTCTTCAGAAATAATCAAATCAACAGTAAACGATATAAAAAAGCAAATTTCTGAACTAAACCCTTTAATGCTTGAAATGGAGAATGGAAAAACAGTTTACATTGATTATGAATTTTGTCTTACAATGATTGATGGCAAAGTCTTAAATGTAATAACAGATACTTCGTCTACTTTGAAGTGTGCGATTTGCAAAAAGACACAGAAAGACTTTCAAAATCTTGATGATTCAAGTGATGAGCACAACTATGAATATGGAATTTCTCCATTACATGCTAGAATTATGTGCATGGAGTTTATTTTAAAACTAGCGTATACAATACGAACGATGGAAATATGTATGTCCAGAGCATTTTTTGAAAATGATGAGGTAACAGCCAGAATTACTCGGATCGACAATCATATTATAAAAAGGTTTGCAGTTATCCTAAACGTTATAAACTCTAGAGAAATGGTAAATGGCCCAAAGTTTCATGACTATGCATCAAAAACTGCCCAGCTTTTGGCTCAAATGTACCCTGAAAAGAAACTTAGTCCTACGGTCCATAAGATTTTGGCTCATGGTAAAGATTTAATTGAATATCAATGCCTACCAATTGGAGAGTTATCAGAAGAAGCCCAAGAATGCAAAAACAAAGATTACAAACACTTCAGAAACGCAAATACTTGCAAAATTTCACGGATAAGACAAAATGAGGACCTTTTCAATATGTTGGGCGCCTCATCAGATCCACTAATTTCATCACGAAGACATGTAAGATCTCAAAAGATTTACAAGAACGTAATTATAGCTCTGATATGTTAAGTCTATTAGATATCGCTCCCAATGTTAATGACTATTTTATAGAAAACTAACTAATAAAAAATAATTATACTACTTTGAACAAAATATATTAAATAACTTGATATCGTTACATATTATATAGCATTAATATTAAAAATATTTCAAGAATGTGTATTTATAGTAAAAATAAAAAATATAATATTACTCTAACATGTTAAATTACAGTGGTATTTTTTTCTAGACTTCCTTATGACAATATCATTTGAAGCACCAAAAGTTGTGTTTCAAATGTTTTTTAAATTTTAAAAATATCATTACTTCAAAAGATATGAATTTTGCGACAAAAGAAGTCAAAAGTTATTACCGTGCCCAGTGCCTATCAAAATGCGGGAGCACTTATTTTGAAACTAAAGGATTTAAAATTGAAGTGATTTTTAACTATTGGAAATATCTTGGTAACTTCAAAAATTATGGTTTTGCGACGAGAAAGCAACATGTGCGTAGTACCCTGTGATCCTATGGACATGCAGGGGGTTTACTCCGTAATGCGATGCGAATGAAAAACTGAACGCATTTGTATGCTATTTACATTGAAATGCGAAAGCAATTCCTTTCTCATCGCATTACAGCGTAACCCCCCAGGTTAATTATTTTTTAGCGAAAGCGGTTATCTTTGAAATGCTTTATACATTTTTAAAACATCTTTATTACGTACGTTAATGTTTATTATGTTTGTTATGAAACAGTCAAAAGGCGACACTGTGCACAGTGCCGCGGTTAACATATGAGCGTGAAAATCATATATATTGTAGCTTGAAGGGTCTTCTTTCAAATGCTTTTGAAAATTTTTAAATATCTTTATTAATTTAAAAGTTATGATTTTTGCAATGAAAAAAGGCAAAAGGCCCCACTGTGCGGCGTAAGGGAAAAAGTATAATATGGTCCATATGTATTAAGTAAAATAATTTTGGAAAACGAACAGGTAATGGAGAGCTACTTATACTGCAGAAAATTTGTGCTTCTCAATTTTAATTTAATTAAAAATGCAACTTAAATAACACAAAAAAAGGTCCACACACAACTAAAGGAGAATAAATAAAAAGAAACAGAAATAATAATAAATATTATATGCAATATCGAACTGCAAATAAAATTAATATTCTCTTGCAAAAATTTCCTATCTTGTCATAGACAACACGAATAGACCACATAAACCACTGTAAAGTAAAATAAAGAAAAAGCTTTGTTGATAGGAATGAATAAATTCATACACAATGATTTTTTGCTTTTTGTACTTCAATGTTTATCAAAATATTGTGTGTTGAGTGGAAAATACAAGTATACGAGTTGACAAGTTTGATTGGACTTATGATGAAAATAAGCAAATGTGTAATCTGCAAGTGGTTCGATTGCTTTAAAATGAACAACCTATATAAAAGTTCGAACAAGTTTGATTAATTCATTCATTCCTAGTTTAAAGAAAATTGTTGTAATGAGTCAGCCGATGTGTATACGACACTATCAGAACCAAAAAAGAGGCATATGTTCGGTTGCTTTAAAATTAACGTAAAAGACTGTGCAGGTAAGTTTCATTTTTTGCAAAATAAAAGACAATTTTTTTGTGCCTTTGTTATTGTTGAACGGTGCTTTATTCAACAAGTGAAGTTTTCTGATATGTATACCGTAACAACTTGATAATCCGGGTATTTTATTGCAGACCATGATCCGGATTATCAAACTGTCCGGATTACTGAATAAGAGTTTAATAAAGTTTTTTTAAAAATGCTTTCAAAACACATATCGAATGATATACATATTATATTTATTAATCATTTAAATATTAATTACATTTGAAAAGAACAAAAACTAAAGGCATTTTGAATAAACACTGAACTTGAAAAAAAATATAACGGTACTCCTCTTTTTTAAGAAAAATCATGGAATTAAGCAGCAAAATAGTTCGCTTTTGCAGCAAAGAAGATGATAAAATAAGGAGTAACAATGAATAGAGATTAACACTACAAAATAGCTTGTAAACAATCCGGATTGTAAATTTGCAATCAATCCGGATTATACTCTATAATTACCAACGATTTCCGGATTAATGAACTACGATTTCCGGATTACGGAATAGTCCGGACTATCAAATTTTCACTGTATATTTATATATATATATATATATATATATATATATATATACATATATATATATATATATATATATATATATATATATATATATATATACATATATATATATATATATATATATATATATATACATATATATATATATATATATATATATATATATATATATGTATATATATAAGTTAACACCGTACCAATGACAGCAACAAATATTGCACATACAAAGTGCCAACAAATCTAGAAAGTTCAATAACAAACGTGCCAACTTCAAAACTGCAGCACTAGCAATTTCAAACCATGTAACTTGAGTCCACACGAGCCGCAATATTTCACCGACTGTTCGATGGGAAAATACAAACTCAGCAACTGAGTTACACGCGCAACCACAAGTAAATTAATAGGTGGGAAAATGCGGGATCGGCATATTATTTTAAGAAAGTAGGTTTCATTATAAAAAAAAATTGTAAAGTCTTAGCAGTCAGTTTTGGAATTTAAATTAATAAAGATCATTACTATTAATCCGTCTGATTAATAGTAATAAAAAAATATTTTTTTAATAAAAATTAAATACCGAATTTTAAATGGCGCCCGAGCAGGGACCCTCGGAAAAAAAGGATCGGTCCTTTGTCGTAAAATAACAAGTGTTATAGATCGTGGAAATAGTGCGCCTTAGTAGTCTCTAAAAGACAAAAGGGAGGTCCTCTTAAGGATCAGCGACCGCGATATTAAAATATAAGGATATTAAAATATAAAAATACAAAAGTGTAAAAGTATAAGATATAAAAATATTAAAATAAAAAAATATTAAAAAATAAAAAATACAAGAATATAAAAATATAAGAACACAAAAATACAAAATATAAAAACACAGGATATAAAAAAGAATGGAACAATTAGAAATTAGTGAACGTTGAATAAAATTTAAAAGTTAGTAAACAAAAAATTTAAAAAAGTGAATAGCAATATTTTAAGTAAAAGCTTTAAAGACTGAACAAGTGTCTAAAAGTAAATAGATGAACTTGAATAAAATTGTAGTTAACAAAAATAATTAAGTGAACAGTAAAGAATATTAATAAATGATTAAAAGTAATATAAAAATAAACAAAGTATATAATGAATATGAATTTTTTTTTTATAAGTGAGCAGAAAATACTAAAAACCTAATTAAAGATTAAATAAAAAAAATTTTTTTAAATGATCGTGCAAAATGTTTTTAATTAAAACAAATAAGTGAACAGTTACAGGAATATTATAAAAAAAATTTTTTATATATTTCAAAAAAAATTTTTAAAATAAACTAAGATTTTTGTGGTACCAACTACAATGTGAAAGGACAATTAAGAACTAATAATTCTAGAAAGTGAACAAAAAACAACTAAAGGAAAATTAATATTTCTTAAATAAACTGGAAAATAGCGTACAACCGATATTAAAAGAAACTAGAGCAACTTCAGCAATCAACAAACCAACAGGAAAAGATGTCAACATTTGTGCAGATATTTATGTAAGAAATCGTTTTAAGTACTTATAAGAAAATAAAACATCCTCAATAAAATAATATATTTCCTTTCTAAATTTTAATAAAATCAAATTTATAACTTTGACAAGCCATCACATTTTAATATAAAGGTATATTCGGAAACTTTTAGCAAATAATCTTAGAAAAATTTTCCTAATTTTAACTCAAAAGTTTATTCGAAATTTTCGGGAAAGATTCAAAAATAAATATTTGTTTTAGGAAGTTCATTAATACTTAATTATAATATTTAAAAATTCCAAACGAAATGCCAGACGAGACAATAGAAGAACATACTGAAAGACTGAACAGATCTTTGAACATGTCACCAAATAATTCGACAGTTAGGGCAGATATTCACACAAAAAAGGCAAATAAGAGAAATAGTGAATGAGGTTTTAAGCACGCGACAAGATCCTATAGTCAATGGCAATATTTCAAGGCTAGAAGAAGTGGAAAAAATTCCCGACATTGTAAGGTCATTAAGGGATTTTTCGGGGCAACCGGGAGAATTCAGCTCCTGTCGGAAGTCCGTTGATAGGGCTATGGAGCTTTTTAAATCCTTTCAAGAGACAGGGAGATACTATGCAATATTGCATAAAATTAGAACAAAAATAATAGGAGACGCAGATACCGCGTTAGAAGATTCTAAAATCGAACACCATTAGATTGGGGCAGAATAAAAAAATGCCTCATGATGCACTACTCTGACAAAAGGGACATTGGTACATTAGAGTACCAATTGACAACAATTTGTCAGGGTGGTAGATCGATAACAGCTTTTTACCAAGCGGTCTACCATCTACTATCTTTTTCTAATACTAGATAAAGTTTCTTGTCTAGATATCGATGAGGGCAGCTTGAGAATAATGACGAACACTTAAGGGGATAAGGCCCTGGATACTTTTGTGAGGGGTCTAAATGGAAACCTTCCTCGCTTGCTGAGCGTTCGCGAACCGACACCTCTTCCTCAAGCACTACATATCTGCTTAAAATTAGACAACATGACGTTTCGCATGAACCATGCACATGGACAGATATCTAGAAATAGGGATAGAATCGGTGCAAGTTATCCATCCTCAGGAAACGGACGGAAGTTTTTTCCTGAGCTGGCACATGTAGGTGGTGCAGAGCAAGTTAGGCCACAAATACTACCTCGAAACCCTATACCAAATTTTAATAGAAATCTTCCCATTCAGACGGCTCCAAGCTACGGGCTTAGGCCCCAGAATAATTAGTGGAACCAAAATGGGTTTAGGTCACAGCACCCATATTTTAGCTTTCAGAGACCAATTACCCAAAAATACCAATTACATCAAAACCAAAATCCAGGGTATCCAAGGCCAACGCCGAGAATCGAATGAATGGATGTCGATCGATCTACCCAATCCAAACAAGTCAATTACACGAATAGGTCACAAGCCTATCAACAACCCAAGAGACCAGCGGGAACATCCTTCCAAGGACCAGTCAACAAACTTCAAAGGAACTTCCATGTTGTGGCTGAAGGCGAAGCAACCCAGGAAATTAATCAAGCTTCACAATATCATGAATACGGTTCTGAAGAAGGCGCAGTTGGCGGAGCAACAGCCATGGATGAATATTATAGGGAATTTGATAATAGTGGGATTGATGCAGTAGACCTTACACCTACCATATATCAAATTGAAAACAATGGTCCCTTGACGACAGAGAATTTGTCGGAAGATCCATTAAACGACCTTAATTTTTTTGGTTAAATAGTTCCTCGCTACCATATTTTCGGATTATGACGAGGAACGGACAAAATCTTATAATATTATTAGATACAGGTAGTAACAAAAAATATATTAAGCCTAGTCTAGTTAGATGCCCTAGAATTAATCAGGAACCATTCAGTGCAAAATAGGTTCCAGGGAATGTTGAAATAAATCATCATACATTTTTAAATTTATTTGGTATCAATGATATCCCAATGAAATTTTTCATGTTGCCAGGGCTAAGAACTTTTGATGGAATATTGGGCAGTAGCATGAAAGAACTCTCCGCTGTAATATATACTTCAGGGAACTTTTTTACGGTAGGATCAGGAATAAAAAAACCAATATTCCAATACACTTCTCAAGATGTTGACAATATAGAAATTAGAATAGAACATCTTTCAAGAAATCAAAAGACTTCGCTCGAAAATATTGTGGGCCGCCACAGGGATTTATTTGCAGACCCAGATGAACGCCTCACTTATACAACAGAGGTTGTAGGTGATATTCGTACATCAACTGATGTACCAACGTATACCAGGAATTATCCTTATCCAATGGCTATGAAGGGTATTGTCGAGTATGAAATCAATAAATTATTGGCGGATGGGATAATAAGACCATCACGTTCCCCCTATAATTCACCTATTTGGATTGTTCCAAAGAAACAAGATGCTTCTGGAACACAAAAATATAGATTAGACTTTAGGAAATTGAATTCCATCACAATATCCGACAGATACCCCATTCCCGAAATAAACGAGGTATTGTCTCAACTTGGAGGCAGCCAATATTTTACGGTAATAGATTTAAAGAGTGGGTTCTACCAGATACCACTTACGGAGGAAGACATAGAAAAAACGGCCTTCTCCGTTACTAACGGTAAATATGAGTTTACACGACTCCCCTTTGGCCTGAAAAATGCTCTTGCGATATTTCAGAGGGCATTAGATGATATCCTTAGGGAACATATTGGCAAGATTTGCTACGTCTATATAGACGACATAATCATTTTTAGCAAAGATGAAAAGCCCCATCTGGAACACCTAAATAAGGTTTTTGAAACACTTAATGCCGCCAATATGAAAGTTCAATTGGACAAGTGCGAATTCTTTAGGAAGGAAGTAGAATTCTTGGGATTCATCGTTTCCAATAAGGGAGTCAAAGCTAATCCAAAAAAAGTTGAATCCATAATAAATATTCCATACCCCACTACATTGAAGAAACTTCGCTCCTTTCTCGGTCTTTCGGGATATTATAGGAGGTTCATAAAAGGCAATGCCGATTTAGCAAAACCCTACACTAGGCTACTACGAGGAGATGGGGGAATTATTTCCAAGTCCGAATCGAACCGTAGAAGAATTAATATGGATGCCGAGGCTAGGAATGTAATAGATTTATTAAAGAATGTCCTGATATCACGTGAGGTTATTTTTGCATACCCAGACTTCAAGAAGGAGTTCCAATTGACAACTGATGCCTCAAATGTAGCTCATGGTGCCGTACTTAGCCAAGACGACCGGCCAATAGCATTTATATCCAGGACTTTATCAGAGGTGGAAGAAAATTATGCCGCTAATGAGAAAGAAATGCTTGCTATAATTGGGGCACTTGGGAATCTACGAATCTATTTGTATGGAACTGCCAAAGTCATTATTTACACGGATCACCAACCACTAACATTTGCACTTAGCACGAAAAACAACAATAGCAAAATGAAAAGATGGAAAGCTATCTTAGAGGAGTACAAATACGAGATGTAATATAAACCCGGAAAGAGTAACGTGGTAGCAGACGCACTTTCTAGGCCACCAACAACGAACGTTAATTCCTTAACTGGCATAGTTCATAGTAGTGATAGCTCTCCACAAGATCTTACACCGAGTGTAGAAGTCCCGATGAACACATATAAGAACCAAATCTTTCTTAACATAGGCGAACCATCTAATTACCAATTTAAAGTCATATTTCTAGGATACAACAGACACATTTTCACGGAAACTGATTACGACTCAAAGAAACTGATATCAATTTTAAAAGAAAATTTAAATAATTCCGTTGTAAACTGTATAAAAACACCAGAATACATAATGGGGAGGATTCAGGAAATACATCCTAATCATTTTAGCTCGTATAAGGTACGTTTTACACAAAAGTTTGTCGAAGATATTATGTCGGAATCTGATCAGAAAATCTTAAATATAGAAACTCATAGCCGCGCACATAGGAACGCAGTTGAAAACATATCCCAGATATTAGAAAAAGCCTATTTTCTTAGTATGTTGTCCAAAATTAAGAGAATATTTAAACCTTGCTCAATATGCAAGAAAAACAAATACGAAAGGCATCCCAACCAACCAAAATTAAACGCTACACCGATACCAAGCTATCCTGGACAAGTCATTCACATTGACATTTTTACAACCGATAAAAAAAATAGTTTTAACAGCACTCGATAAATTTTCAAAGTATGTGCAGACCAAAATTTTACAGGGAAAATCCATAGATCTTTTCTCTTACGGTATTCCCAAAACCGTAGTCATGAATAACGAGAAGTCCTGCTTCAATTCTCTTTATGATGAAAGATGAACTAGGAATAGAAGTATTTACCACACCACCCTATAGAAGCGAGGGCAACGGACAAATCGAAAGATTTCATTCAACCCTAGTCGAGATCATGAGATGTCTGAAGGACGAGGGTGTTTGTAGGGATTTTGAAGAGCTTCTAGAGCGATCAGTTAACGAATATAATCATTCCATTCACACAACAATAGGAAAACGGCCTGTCGATATATTTTTTGGAAGAACTTTTCACCAGGTAGATACGAACGAACAAGGGAGGACAACATGTCAAGACTGAAAAAGAAACAGGAAAAGGATTTAGAATACCACAACAAGAACAAAAAAGATATAAAACAATACATACCAAGACAGGAAATTTTCGTAAGGGTAAACAAAAGACTTGGTACTAAATTGACTGAAAGATTTAAACGGGAATTAGTGAAGGAAAATAGACACACAACAATAGTTACAGAAAGCGGGAGATTATACACAAAAAACACTTAAGAAACTCAATTTTAAAACACCTTGTTACAGGCTTACGTGGATGTTCACATTTTCTTTGGGTGAGTTCCAGATAATGGAGTACACAAATTCCAGACTCGTTGTAATTAATACAGGATCAGGAAAAATTCAAACAGGCGTATTCAATATTATCCACACAATTGACTTGTAGAAATACGAAGACCTAATAAAAAACTTGGAAAGTGGCATTGACTTTAATAAGAATACTGACAATCAACTATTACCCTACCTATCCTATTCCATATCCCAAATGAAATCCTGTTTATCCAGATTAAAATCCAAGACAAAGACGAAAAGGTCGCTGGACTTTATTGGCAGCGCTTGGAAATGGTTGGCCGGTAATCCGGACCACCAAGACTTTGAAATAATAGAAAATAAAATTAATAATGTCTTAAAAGATAACAATAATCAAATTGTAATTAATCAATTAACAATAGAAAATATTAACAAACTGTCAAATGTGACCAACAACATTTCTATATTGGTAGAGAATTGGTTTAACGAGGAAAAATTGTTAGACTTTAAGTATAAATTGGAAATTGTTAAAGACGAGTTATCTAATATAGAATATGCTGTCCATTGGGCTGAAGCAAATATTGTTAATTCATTTATCTTTTCTAATATCGAAATTGATGTTTTGAGAGACATTTTTTATAACGATAATATTCCATTTGGAAGTATAGATCAGAGAACTTCACTTGTTGATTAAAAACCCGTTCAACAATAACAAAGGCATAAAAAACTTGTCTTTTATTTGCAAATGATCAAACTTGCCTGCACACTCTCTTTTGTTGTTGATTTTAAAGCAACCGAACATATGCCTCTTTGTTGGTTCTGATGCTATACACATCGGCTGACGAACAACAATAATCTTTTTTAAGCTAGGAATAAAGGAATTAATCAAACTTGCTCAAACTTTTACATGCGTTGTGAATTTTAAGGCAATCGAACCATATGCAAGTTGAACACTTACTTATTTTTATCATAGGTCGAATCAAACTTGTCAACTTCTGTACTTGTCTTTTCCACTCAACGATCAAAAATTTGATCAACATTAAAGTACAAAAAGCATTAAATCATTGTGTATGAATTTGTTCATTCCCATCAACAAAGGCACGCTTGTTTTTTGTTTTAATTTACAGTGGTTTATGATGTCTATTCGTGTTGTTTATGGGAAAATAGGAAATTTTTGTAAGAAAATATTGATTTTATTTGCAGTTCGATATTGCAAATAATATGTATAATTATTTTTGTTTATTTTTATTTGTTCTCCTTTACAGTGGTGTGTGGAACTTTCTTTGTGTTATTTAAATTGTATATTTTATTACGTTAAAATTGAGAAATATAAATTGAAATTGAGGAATTTAAATTAAAAGAAAACCCACAAGCAAGATTTGCAAAATTTTTAGACTGCTTGTACGATTTTAATATTTAAGAAAATTAAAGCTAAAAAGAGGTTAGCACCTGGGTCCCCCGCTTGTTGGTTAAAGTGTCAAATTATAGAACAGTGTAATTAGTGCATCATGATACAAAAACAGTACAATAATAAAAAATAGAACATTTATTTTTAAGTAAAAACTCAACAATTTATTCAAATTATTACACTTTTTTAACTATTAATTCAATAAGTAACATAAGGATATATATATATATATATATATATATATATATATACATTTATATATATATATATATATATATATATATATATATTTATATATATATATATATATATATATATATATATATACATATATATACATTTATATTTATATTTATATAAATATAAATGTATATATATATATATATATATATATATATATATATATATATAAATGTATATATATATATATATATATATATATATATATATATGTATATCAAAAATAAAAATGTGAGATCATTAAAAACTTATAAATTAATTAATGGTTCAACCAGGTTTTTTTAAACATAAATGTTTTTCCTTAAAAAATTAATTTAATTTATTTTTAAATATTCATACTTGTACATATGTAACTGTAGTTTATTTAATAATAAAAAAATATAAAAAATCAATTCAAACTTATTTCTTATTATATCACATTCAACTTGAAATAGTGTATAAATGTGTTTTCAAAATTTTGATTATTAAAAGAGTTAACAATTTAAACATTTTATTCTCTTAATTTTAATTAATAATAAGACAATTTGATATTTATTAAGCTTCAAAATTTTATGAATGAAGGAATAGTAAGCTGTTTACAGATTTTGGTCCTAGACGATTTCTTTTTTCTGTAATAACATTTCCAGCCAATGAGAATGCTCTTTCTGTTGCTGCACTGCTAGCAGGAATGGCATGAATTTGCACTGCGATTTTTGAAAGGTTTGGGAAGGACTTCTCATTTGATTTCCACCACCTGATTATATCAAATTCTTCACTCAGTATAACATTTTGATTACAGTATAATTCTATTTCCTCTGCAGGAGAATTAGGAGTGCTTAAGCTATGGTTTGGGATCAATTCGGAAAAAAAGTAATTAATATCTTTTTGAAATTGGGACGGAGTTGAAGGTTCTATGTCTCTTGAAACGTTACTCTCTACAAATGAAAATGGCGTAGTAGAATCGGGGGTAGATGGAATTTCTGTTATAGAATGTGAGGATGTTGATGGCAATGATGATGCGATGTTGTTAATTAACGAAATGCAAAAATTTTTAATTTCATTCACATCGGCATGTTGCAATTTGTTAGCAGATGAATATAAAAAAAATGCTGTTTTATGCCATAAACTTATGTTTGCTAACCAAATTTTGTCAATATTGCTATTAATTTTTTCCTTTAATGAAGCTATTGCATTTACATCTGTTGTCTTAGGAACACATAGTTTTTTGACTTTTTGAATAGACGGTATAACATAATATAAAGAGGGAGAGCTTCATAGTTGCAGTTTAATATGGTATCAAAATCATCGCATTAAATATGGTATCAAAATCATCGCATAAATCCATTAGTTCTTTTAAGGTTGAAATACTTATTAATAATAATCGCTGACTTTCTTGTTTCTCTTTTAATATTTCATTAATGTGGTACCAGTTATCTACTATCGATTTAAACATGGTGAAATTTGAATTCCAGCGAGTGGGACATTCATTTTTTAATGATGTAGGTAGCTGGTGCTGTAGGTTGGATTTTTTGAAATATTTTACAGTTTTCTTGCAGACCTCAACCAATTCTTTTAACTCCTCTGTTTCTTTAAAAGAGTGCTCCAAGACATTTGCAAACAAATGGCTACTGCAATTAAGTCGTACATTATTTTCTAATGCCTTAATAATGTTCGATCCTCTATCCGTTATAAATTTTATTTCATCTATATTGTTAACACCAAATTCCTCAAATAAACTGTTCAATTTGCTTCTAATATTGTAACCTGTTGATTTTTCGAAAAACATCGATTTCAGCCCCAAAATAATGTCATAAAATTTAAAATTTTTTTGGTGGTGTAAAGTTACTCCTAAAAATGTCTATGTACAAAATTATCTGTCCAAAGATCAATTGTTGCAGATGCGCCTCCGCTTTGAACAGCTTCAAATATCTCGTTCTCGATTTCCATTTTTTTTTCATCAGCGAGCTTCTGCGTAGTACGGGAAAGTGTTATCGCGTTAGGAAGCAAAGCCTCAATATCAACTTGTTCTCCGTACTTAGCGCCAATATTAATTAGAAACTTTGCCAGTTTCATGAAACCAGAGCCACTAATAGCAGAAAAAGGTTGACAGTCCTCACTTACCCATGCTACACAGGTGTTATCAGCAGCTTTTTTGTCTTCTGCTGCAACATTTTTCAAATCCGGTTGCTCTTTCAGCAAATGGCAACATTTATGCTCAAATTTGAAGTTTGTTTCGGCGAATACTTTAAAACGTTGGAGCATTTTCTGCAGTATAAGTAGCCCTCCAGTACTTGATCTTTTTCACTAATTATTTCGCTTAATATGTTCCATATTACACTTTTTCCCTTACGTCGTGATGACAAGGTGTAAAGGTTCTTGTGAATTTGACTTAAAACAAAATTTTTTTCGTCTGCCATATTTGCATGTGTATTTTGGCGTATGCAATTCAACTAAATTTGATTTATTAATCGGACACATGTTTAACAATAAAAACGATCAAACTTGTCCACACACCCTCATTTGTTTCCATTTTGTAAAAAAACAAGTAAAAGTGCTATATTCGGCTGTGCCGAATCTTAAATACCCTTCACAGATGTAATTCTTCTTTCTTTCTATCTTTTTTGCCAAAACAGAAAGTAGGTTTAATTAAAAAATCAAAATGATGTTATCGGATACTTTTATATTTAAGAAAACGTTTAAATTTTTCGGCTAGGAAGCTAAATGTTTGGCTTTTCTTATATCTAATACCTATGAACGTCTTTCAAAAATATGAAATATGTTTAAATTACAAACAAAACAAAAAATCCGTTTCATGTACCCCAAAAAGTTCTAATTGTCCAACCGTAGAATCGTCTTTTAGATTTTGTTGGTTTTTAATACCAGTTTACTTGTTTTTCTGATGTATAAAGTAGGTATAATTCATCATACAAATAAAAAAATAACAAATAAAATAGCTGCTTTTATGAATCGGAAAATGTCGATTTTCCAACCCTGGAACCGAATTTTTAATTTTTTAATACTAATTTAATTTTTTCTGATATATAAAATAGCTTTAATTCACTAAAAAACAAAATTTGGAATTTATGTATGTACTTTTATATACCAAAAATATTTCAATTTTCCAACCCTGGAACCGAATTTATAATATTTTGATACCAGTTTAATATTTTCTGAAATATCTAATAGGTTTAATTCACTAAAAGCACAAAATTTTGAATTTATGTATGTACTATTATGTACGAAAAATATTTCGATTTCCCAACTCTGGAATTTTTATTTTTTTACCAATGCAATTCTTAGTGAGGTGTAACATAGTTTTACTTGACAAAAAAATTAAAATTTTTAAACTTTTTGGTCACTTTCATGTACCATAAAATATATCATTTGTCCAACACTGGAGTCGAAATTTTGATTTTTTAAGATTTTAATACCAATTTTGTTCTTCCTGAATTATAAAACAGCTTTAATTAGCAAAAAAAAAACAACGTCAATTGCCTTTTTGGTTATTTTTATGCAGAATAAATATATCAATTTTCCAGTCCTGGAAACGAAATTTAAATTTTTTTCCAACGCAACTTTTAATGAGGCATGAAATAGTTTTATTTAAGAGAAACTTAATATATATAACCATATAGGTTATAAATATAGTTTTAATTAGAAAAAAAACGTCAATTGGCTCTTTGGTTACATATATGTTTAAAAAAAAATTTCAATTTCCCAACCTTGGAAGCGAAATTTAAATTTTTTGAAATTTTCTTTATCAATGCAAATCTTCATGAGATATAAAGTAGTTTTGTTTAAGAAAAGCTCGAATTTTGCAACCATTTTGGTTATTACATGTACTACAATATATTGCATGGACAAAAAAAAATTAATTTTTCCAACCCTGGAAACGAAATTTTAATTTTTTTTTGTTTGTTTTTTTTTATCAGTGCAACGCTTCTTTTACGAAAATTTGCAAATATTTTACCATTTTGGTAACTTTCATGTACCATAAAATATTGCACTTGTCCATCCCTGGATTCGAAATTGTATTTTTTATTTTTAAATTTTTGATACCAATTATGTTCTTCCTAAATTATAAGACAGTTTTAGTTAGCAAAAAACAAAAAAAAAACAAAATCAGTTGCCTGTTTGATTAGTTTCATGTATAAAAAAAATTCAATTTCCCACCCCTGGAAGCAAAATTTGAATTTAAAATTTTTGATTTTTTTTGGCCAATGCAAATCTCTATGACGTATAAAGTGGTTTTGTTAAAGAAAAACTTAAAATTTTTAGCAATTTTAGTTACTACATGTACTACAAAATACGGAATAGGCCGAAAAAAAAAATTTTAATTTCCCATCCCTGGAAACAAATTTTTATTTTTTTAGTTTTTAATAGACCATTGAGGCTCCCTAAAGCACGAAATGGGTTTAATTTACGAATATTAAAAAAAAAATTGATTTTTGGTACAAATTTTGCGTCGAGAAATAGGTGCAAGCTTCCCAGCTCTGGAACCATAGTTCGGATCTATTTGAATTTTAACACTACTCTAGTTAACTTCATTTCCAACCCAACGGTCTAAGATTGAAGTCTCTATCTTTTCTGGGGGCTTAGCAAGACCTGTTTGAATACTTTCACTTATAAAAACAATGCAATTTCCCAACCCTGGAAGCAAAATTTAAAATGAAAAATAAATTTTTTTTTGCCAATGCAAATCTCTATGACGTATAAAGTGGTTTTGTTAAAGAAAAACTTAAAATTTTTAACAATTTTAGTTACTACATGTACTACAAAATACGGAATAGGCCGAAAAAAAATTTTTTAATTTCCCATCCCAGGAAAATTTTTTTTTTTTAGTTTTTAATAGACCATTGAGGCTCCCTAAAGCACGAAATAGGTTTAATTTACAAACATAAAAAAAAAATAATTGATTTTTGGTAAAAATTTTGCGTCGAGAAATAGGTGTAAGCTTCCCAGCTCTGGAACCATACTTCGGATCTTTCTGAATTATAGCAGCCTGTTTAAGTTCATTTCCAATCCAACGGTCCAAGAACGAAGTCTCTAGCTCTTCTGGGTGCTTGGGAAAACCGATTTCACGTACAGACGGACGGACAGACGGAAATCGCTCAATCGTCATCGCTATTCATAAGGATCTAGAATATATATACTTTATGGGGTCCCATGTGCATATCGAAGAAATTACACACGGAATGACAAACCTATATATACCCTTTCACTTTTTTGTGAAGGGTATAAAAATCTCATAAACCACCGTGCATTTGCCCATGTGTATTCTCTTTAACTTTGTTTTTGATGAACAAATTCAAATAAAGACTTAACGTATACCTCCACTCATGTATCAACGTTGAATTGGTTTTGTTGTTTGCATTGTTCGTATATCATATTGCTCAAGTCACACAGACGGTTGGTTCAAACACTTTGTGTGAATTAATGAGAATAAGAGCGTTTAGGCACGATGCATTTACTACAAGCCCTTCTCTTGCCTGTGCGATCTTGCTCATAAAATGCTTTTGTGAATTCTACTCATAATCAGAATTTGATGTATACAGCAGAATGAAATGATTTTTGATCACCATTGAATTTTTCTTTAATCTTCAATATGAACAAAAATGTTTGTGTTGAACAAAATCAAGAAAAATCGTGATTTTGAAGTACTCTGGTATAGATGAATTGCTGAATTTTTCTAAGATTAAAATTGTATCAAATGATAAAAAAATTGTCTATGTAATTGTAACGAAAATTGTTATAATTTTTCGATTAGACCTGTATTATTTTTATTATTATTGTATGAGGCCATAAGCACCGCGACCCAAAGGATCTTTTGTGCGGCCCAAGTGTTCACTGATGTAGATTGAGGCTGCGAATAAAGCCAATTACTCTACCCGGTGAGATATCGTACACCTCCCCTGGAGTCATGAAACTGCCTCCGAGGAACCTCCTCCTGCACGACGCCGCTGCCGGACAGTCGCAGAGAACGTGTTCCGGTGTCTCCTCCTCTGCTTCGCAGAGTCTACATGCTTTGGTCTCAGAATTGCCCATGGTAAACTGGTGTCGTCTGAGACCACAGTGTCCGGTGAACCAACCCGTTAATAATCTGAGGTCATTCTTGTCCATCAAAATTAATTTTTGGGATTTGTTCCGAGATAACGTAATGAAACGTTTTGCCTGTCTTAGGCCGTGAAGGGCTTTCTAGTGGCGATTAAACTCCACTCTAGCCCAGTAGTCATTCTGTTCTTTGACATATCCTCCTGAGATGCCAAAGAAGGGTTCCGGTCCTATGAATCTACGATGGGCTCCTCTGTTCGCTAGACAGTCAGCCCGTTCGTTCCCAGCGTGGCCCTTATGGCCAGGCACCCAGCATAACGTCAGCCTGTTCTGAGCGCCCAGTTCTATCAGCGATGTAACACAGTCCATAACAACCCCTGACCTGATCTCATACGAGGTTATGGCCTTGAGCACTGCCTGGCTATCAGACATCAGATAGATACGAATATTTTTACATCTTCTCCTCAAGCATTCCCTGGCACATATGAATATGGCATAGACCTCCGCTTGGAAGATCGTAGGGTATTTACCCATGGGAATTGCCCTTTGAAAGTTAGGGCCAAATATCTCTGCCCCAGTATCCCCATTTTCCTGTTTGGATCCGTCAGTGAACCAAACCTGGTCAGCATCTTCATGCCATGAAGTGTGGTTAAGCCATTGACTCCTTTCAGGAATGATAACATCAAAGTTTCTGTTCAAAACTAGTGTTTGTTGTATTTGATCATTCACCCTGATGTATGGGTCATTCAGGAGATGTCCTAGTAAGCTCATGTGGCCAACCAGATCTCCAGGTTTCAATTTGGAGATGCCAGGCAGCCGTTGTGCGCTCCTGCGGGCCTCCTCCTTCACTATAATGTGCAGAGGGGGAATGTGCAAGATGGCACCCAGAGCATGTGTTGGACAAGTTCTCATTGCCCCGCTGATCGAAATACACACAAGGCGATAAACCTTGTCCAGAAGTGCCCTGGTAGTGGATTGTTCAGTTTTTGGCCACCAAACCAGTGCGGCGTATGTCAGTATTGGTTTTATCACGGTGATAACAGACCAATATATCATCTTCGGTTTGAGTCCCCACGTCCTACCAAATAGCCGTTGACAAGCATGAAGTGCTCTAATGGCTTTGTTGGTGGTGTAGGAAACATGTTTATTCCAAGTGAATGACTTATCAAGAATAACTCCAAGGTATTTCACCTCGCCGGAGAACTTGATAGTCGAGCCATTCAATGTGGGTTCCTCAAGTTTCACTTTTCTTCGTCTGGTAAAAGGAACAATGACCGTCTTACTCGGGTTAATAGACAGCCCCCTGTCCCCGCACCATCCGCTAATTAGGTTTAGAGCTTGTTGCATCCTTTCCGATATGATTCCATCCTCCCATCCTGTCACAGATATGACAAGATCATCGGCGTAACCATATGTTCGAAATCCTAGGTTGTTGAGTTGTTCAAGCAGTTCATCGATCACCAATGTCCACAGTAAAGGCGATAGAACGCCCTCTTGTGGGCAGCCTCTGGTTGCTCTTATGCTCTTCGATTCACCGCATAAGTCCAACTCAACCACCCTGGATGACAGCATCTCTAACGTCCAGTTCTTTATAATTTTCGGAACACCCTTCCTATCAAGAGCGTTGCCGATTGCATTGTACGATGTATTATCAAAGGCTCCCTGGATGTCTATAAAAGCGCAAAGGGCGATTTCTTTATTATTTATATCCTTCTGTATATCAGTACACAAGTAGTGTATGCCAGTTACCGTCGATTTGCCTGGCTGGTAGGCAAATTGTAACTTATGGATGGGATACACTGCGAGAAAATTCCTTCTAATGTAACTATCCAGCAGTTTCTCCATCGTCTTCAGGAAAAACGAGCTGAGACTGATTGGCCTAAATGATTTTGGAAGATGTTCAGATCTACCACCAGCCTTTGGTATAAAAACCACCTTAACCATACACCAAGCCTTCGGAATGTGACATGCCAATAGGCTTGATTTGAAAATCCTGGACAGTTGTGGAACAATATAATCTCGACCCTGCTGAAGAAGGCACGGATAGATGCCATCCGAGCCCGGAGATTTATAAGGGCTAAATTTAGACAACGCCCAGCTTACTTGTCTATTTCCAAAGATACTTTCCGCCAACCTGCGATCCCTGTTGGTACACCTAGGTGTCCATTGCGGAAACGGAATTGGATTTACTGGCAGTGATCCTGGGAAATGTGTATCTAGAAGAAGTGCAGATGTTTCTTCTGGTGAGTTTGTATACGTCCCGTCAGGTCGTTTCAGTGTACAAAGACCATTTGAATGATCTTGTGATAAGGCCTTTTGCAGCCGTACTGCCTCAGGCAATTTATTTATCCTTTCGCAGTACGTCCGCCATGTTGACCTCTTAGATTCCCTAAGTGCTTTATTATAGGTAGTGAGTGCAGACTTGTAGGTGATCCAGTCACCTGTGTTCTTGGCTCTGTTAAAAAGACGCCTTGCCTCCCTCTTCAGTTCCTCTAATCCATCGTTCCACCAGGGTACGTCCCTTTTTGGCCTCTTGGACCCTAACCTGCAACTGTTCCTGAAGGCATTTTGAACATTCTTACAAAGCTCACTAGATTCAAAATCTATTTCTATGGGACTATGTATCAATCCCCTTGAAAAGTTTTCGCCGTTAGATAAATGAACGCGATAGGTATCCCAATCCGTTTTCCTAGGATTACGGAATTGTTCCTCCTGAGTCGTACAGTAGTCTATATCAAACCGTATATGTTGGTGATCTGACATAGATATCTCGTTAGATACATGCCAATTGTTTATAGCATGTGCGATATTGTTGCTACTTAAGGTGAGATCAAGGACCTCCTGTCTAATAGCATTCCTAAAGGTGGGGTCATTGCCCCTGTTCAGTATATATATGTTATTTCTACAGATGAATTCTAGTTAACACTCACCTCGTTTGTTGGTGTCAGTACTTCCCCAAACCGTGTGATGTGCGTTGGCGTCACAGCATATCAGCATGCCTAGGTTCCTTTTTTGGCAATATGCTGCCAGCTTGGAGACCTCTGCCGTAGGCGCATGATCGACCTCACCCGGAAGGTAGGCGGAGGCTAGAACGATCTCACGTTCCCCTGCCACTGATGGAACACTTGCCCGAATCGCCACTAGATCGCCTTCTATGAATTCTGAAATAGGAAAGTAGTTTATATGATTCCTGACGAATATGGCCGCTCTGGGCCTCGTCACCTTATTGTTGTATATAAGCTTACCTTGGCTATTTCGGAGCCCTTTAATGACCTCTGAGTTTACCCAAGGTTCTTGGATAAAACAAATATCCAGTACGTCTGTAGTGAACCTGCGACATAGCACATCTGACGCTGCCTTGGCGTGATGCAGGTTCACTTGGAGGCACTTTAGCTGCCTGTTGGTTTTGTTATGCTGTATGTGAGCTGTTGAGGTTAGCATTAATGCTTTTCCTCACGCTTGGCCATTTTTTTCCACGATTGGAGCCCAGGAGCACCGTTCTTTCCGCAGAATCGCTGTACCCCTTACCTGGCCTGTTGACATTTACTCTATGCCACCCGTGTCTGTTGATCCCTTTGACAGTGTTGGGCCATTTCGCTGAAGAAGTAGTACTCTTCACCGAACTGGTTGGTTTTCCCGGTGACAAAACGGGGGTTTCGAGTCCCCTTGGCCGAGATAACTGTTCCAGTCGGAGCGAGCACTGCCCTCGTCGGCGTATAGGGCTTGCTTGGCACCTTTGAACAGGAAGGTTTGTCGTCAGGAATGACAGGAACTTTTCTGTCCTGGTTCCCTGACTTGGCCTGCCTGGTCTTGTTACCAAGTTTTGCCCTATTGGGTACGACGTTCGATGCCTTTGCTGGTTGACGTTTAGCAGGCCTTATTTGAACTGTTCCGTACCCAAAGCTTACGCTATGTCCCTTCGTTTTCAGTACGGAGGCTGATTTTGGGTCAATTGCAAAGGTAATTTCAGCTATACTACCCTTGCTGACCCTGTTCAGAACCTTCCAGTACTCCACTGAGAGATCTTCATTTTGTCCTTCTATTAGTGACAGGATTCTCGTTGTGGGAGTTTCAGGCTTTTCTGGGAAATGTCCAACGTACACTTCCGAGCGTGGAGCCTCATCTTCTGATATCACCTTCAGGGTAGCATTGCTCCATGGCTTTAGCGAGGGAACATGTTCCCTCATCCATTTCGCAGATTGCTCCCCTTTACAATTCAAAATCAGCCATCCCGTTTTAAACGTACAGCCTACAAATTGCGGTTTTATAGAGCCTTTCTTTAGCTCCACAATTTTATCTAGGACTGCCGTTTGAATTGTTTTTAGTCTTTCGTCTGACCACATGGTAGCTGGAAAGTCTGGAGGGATAACTCCCAGCTTGACTACCTGAGCAACCTACGGGGAGACGATCAGTTTGGGTATCCTTCGCCATCTCGGAGTATCTCAAACTATTGGCTACTTGAGAGCCACCCGCAAGAGACCCCGTATCCCGTTTTGGGGGTTTGGCTTTTCAGGCGTTGACCCATCTGATCGACCTCTCTTCCTAGGAATTTTGAGGTCAGGGTGCTGACTGCGTACTTCCTTGAAGGGTTTTAGGCATAGTTCTCTTGCCTCCTCAACCTTCATACCTTGCGATAGGTACAGCTTAAGGCGTTTTCGTGCTGCGCCACACAATTTCGGCTGTACCTTTTCTCGCCTGGCTGGAGATACGCTGGATTTTGAGGGTTGCGTGTTAGGCTGCGATTCCAAAAGCGCATCCTCTTCATCCGTGGGGACTGTTACCACACTTGTAGCAGTATCTGGATCCACTACCATTGCGGTATCATCCATAATGTTCGTGGGCTTCTGTGAGCCCCCCACATTTGTACTGTTGTCCATGGGGACATCGTTAATTTTTTCTTTATTGTTATTTTCCATAAATGATTTTTTTTATTGAATGGGGGTAAAATCAATATGACAAACAGCAGCGCCCCTTGCTGATTGCAGGCATAAATTACAACCGGATTATGCCTCAATCCGGTGGACACCGTTATAAGACACACTAACGTAGTGCCATTCATACCATGGGCACTAGGGCGTCTCGAAAAAAAAAAGTTCGCCGTACACCACAGAATATAAAGTATTGTTGCAAGGCAGTTTTGAAAAAAAAAATTTTAATTTTTTTTGCCGAAAGTAGGGGTCGCCAAACCACATTTTTCGTTATATCTTCGACATTTATAGTCCTATCTCAAAGTGTGATATATCGATGTTTTCGTCTTGAGGAGGCCAATATTTTGATTTAATATTCATTAACCTCAAATATCTCATTCTAGTATTTACCTACCAGATCTCAGTTTCTACCACCCTAATGTACCACCCTATTGTCAGAAAATTAAAGCCCGCAAAAAATCATTAAACTTTTGTTAAAGAAGTTTTTCGATATTTCCAACAGAACTGTTAAAAAATACAATTTATGTTTTTTGCCGAATGTAGGGGTTACCTTTTTGAGTATTTTTGTCAGATTTTCTGTATTTACTGTCGGATCTCACAGTGCGATATATCGATGTTTTTGTCTCGAGGAGGCCAATGGTCATCTTTAATATTCATTGACCTCAATATAACCGTTCTAATAGTTAAGGCTGTTCTTATGAAATATTTCCATAATTCCGGTAGATCTATAAGAAAAAAATTCATGTTTTTTGTCGAGCCTAGGAAATGTGATTTTAAATTGATTTGAAATTGATTTGAAATTTTTCGTACAAAATTTTATACCCGGAAATCCATCTTTCGGTTAGACGTTAACGGGAGATTAAGTAAATTCGAGTTAGTTTAAATCCTCTAATAATGGAAGTAGTACCGTTATTACTCTCATAGTTTATTTATTTTTGTATTATCCATGAAATATCTGTTGGACTTATCAATATTTAATCGTGTCGTGTCAAGAATTAATTTAAATAAACTAAAAAATGTCTTTTACTATCACTGAATTAAACAACACTAAATTACCAACAAAGGGTGATGTTATTAATTATTACGTTCAGACGGCTATAACAAGATTTTGTCTGCGCGAAATGAAGCAGCAGTAGGCATTCGTCAAATGTATGGTGCACAAGTTAAAAATTTCATAGACTTCGAAAGTGACTCATATTACCATATGATCAATTGGACCAAATTTGAATTGACTGAGCCGCCGTGCTTGCAGTTCTATATGCAAGACCAGCTGGAAGCATTACAGTTTTCAAAAGAAATAATCGAGATACCAGGTAGCACAAGAAAAACAACTTTGTTTGATAGTTTTGTTGACTAACCTTAATTAATTTCACAGAATATCCGTGCCATTCTCAAAACACCGAGCGTTTTGTTCATGTAGTACATGAGTCTGCCATGGCTGTTACCAATGAGCAACGCCTAGGCCACATTTTTTCCAAGCTCGAAAGCCGTGAAAAATATAGCCAACTTGGGTCATTTCAAAATATGATTAAATAAAATTGTTTTAATATACACAGATCTTTGAATTTTTATTGTATTGGTACAGATATTATGGTAAGTTCGAAAAGAGTGTATCACTATTTAAAAAAGAAGATACTAGGCAAAAACATCGATATATAATACTATAAAATCCGACTGTGAATACCGAATATATGATAACTGTTTAAAAAGTCAACCCCTACATTCGGCAAAAAACATAAATTATATTTTTTTAACACTTCTGTTGGAACTATCGAAAAACTTCTTTCACAAAAGTTTAATGATTTTTTGCGGGCTTTAATTTTCTGCTATTAGGGTGGTACATTAGGGTGGTAGAAAATGAGATCTGGTGGGTAAATACTAGAACGGGATACAAAATACCATTGGCTATTAAAGCAAAACATTGGTCTCTTTGAGACAAAAACATCGATATATCACACTTTGAGATCCGACTGTAAATGCCGAAGATATAACGAAAAATGTATTTTGGCGACCCCTACTTTCGGCAAAAAAAATTAAAAAATTGTTTTTTGAAAATGTCTTACAACATTACTTCGTATTCGGTGGTGTACGGCGAACTTTTTTTTTCTTGCCTATATGGCGAGACGCTCTAATGGGCACGGTACGTGTAACACCCGGTATTACGTTTTTTTATCGAGCGTCCACTCTAGATCCGCTATGTTCTGCCAAAAACAGGGGCACCTCGGGTAGGGTGTGGTTTGCACGCATAGACGGTCATTGGATACTGAAGAGGCTAAGGCATGTTCCGTAGACTTGCTACGTTGCGCATTCAGATCCCTGCAATGATTTACATTGCTTGCCCCCAATTAGACCTGTAAAAAGAAATAATATTGTAATTAAGACAAATTTTAAAACTATTTTGAAATGTTATGATAAAATATTTGGTATTAAGAATGACTGCAGAATCTATAATAAACTAAATAGCCCAATTCACAATCCTGTGCAAATGGTCTTGCATTATAGCATTTGCAAATTGAGAGAGTATTTGAGAGCATTTTCAATGTATTTTATTGGTGTAGAGTACAATTGTTTTGCAAATGCAATGATGCACGACCATTTGCACAGGATTGTGAATAGGGCTAGTATTGGTGAAACAGATAATATTAGAGACATAAGTGAAACAGATAGCACCACAAACCGTTTGAAAAGTAAACCATTTCGCTGCACAACAATAAATAACGAGCATGTGGCGCAAGTAGAGAAAATAGATGATAGCATGGTACTGCTGAACGAATTCGAAGGACAAGTCGAAATAGACAACTCAACAATAACCTTAAACGGCACTTTTATAGTTCACCACCTAAATTCTACGGTACGAATTGGAAACAAAACTTATTTGACAACACAAGCTACCCTTACAAAGCCATTACCTGCATTGTTACAACCAGGTAACATAAGTTTCCAGGAACAAGTAATAACGCTGGAAAGGACAGAGGCTGTAAATATCAACAATTCTCACTTAATCGAAATATTACAAGTGGAGAATAAAATCAACCTATTCACTAATTTTGGATTAATAATAGCCATATCATTACTGGTTATCATTGTATGCATAATGGAAAGAAACAAAGAGGTAGTTACTGAGACAGAGAATAAGCCATTTGAGAAAGTCAACCAGTCACCGAAAGAAGAAGGAAAAGAAGCCATGAAAGTTTCCTTAGCATTATCATCTAAAAAGGGACAAAACCAAAGAATTCATAACCTTCCGTTTTTTTAGTAAATCATACGAGGACGTATGAACTTAAAGGGGGAATGAAAAAAATATTTCACATACAAAGTGCCAACAAATCTAAGAAGTTCATTAACAAGCGTGCCAACAGCAAAACTGCAGCACTAGCAATTTCAAACCACGTCACTTGAGCCCACACGACCCGCAACATTTCATCGACTGTTCGATGGGAAAATACAAACTCAGCAACTGAGTTACCGCGCAACCACAAGTAAATTAATTGGCGGGATCGGCAAATTATATTAAGCAGTCAGTTTTGGAATTTAAATTAATAAAGAACATTATTATTAATCCGTCTGATTAATAGTAATAAAAAAATATTTCTTTAATAAAAATTAAATACCGAATTTTATTTTATATATATATATATATATATATATATATATATACATATATATATACATATATATATATATACATATATATATATATATATATATATATATATATATATATATATATACATACATCTATATATATATATATATATATATATATATATATATATATATATATATATATATGTATATATATACATATACATATACATATATATATATATATATATATATATATATATATATATATATATATACATATATATGTGAGCGACTCAAAAAAGTGATTTTGTTATCTCTATAAATAAAGCTGGGTATGTTTTGTGATGATTCCCAAAATGTTTTGGTTCTAGCGTTGAACATCCGTGAGCTGGACTATTTTTAAAAAATCCCTAATCATAAATAAAATTTTGAATCACCGAAAGAGTTTTTGAAGCAGCATCTAATGGTACATAGAACTTGACAACTTGCGACCTACTAATTGAAATATTTGACTAAATACATTATTTCGTTTCGGGTTTTCATAAAAATTCTACGTATTTGGAAATAATGTTTTGCTTTTCAAATTCAATCTGTTTTAAAATAATGTTAATTAATTTTTTTTTGTAATTACTCATATATGTAAAACTCGAAAATAGCGATATATTTTATCTTTCTTTTAAATATAGGCAATATGGGTAAATAAATGTTTAATTTTTCAATTATAATAACCTGGTGATAAAGCAAAAGATCCATTTTCAAACCTTGACTGACAGGTGCACCATAAATTTATAATATTAGACTTAAAAATAAATTTATGAAAATACTAAAAATGGATTTTTCTCCTGTTCAGCTAAAAAACTAAGCTTCCCACAAACTGTGACATAATCCAGCATTTGTTATTTTTGCGACAGCAGTGCAATAACCAGTGATATGGACATTCAAAATTTCACAAAAGCAAAGAGTACAGAGTTGTGTGAGTTATGGAAATTTTTTCGATCTAACGCATCCCTAAATGTTGGAAGTTCCATTGTATGTAATTTTCCATTTTCTTCGTCCTCAGATAATGATAAAATTTGGTCAGATTCATCTACATTTATTGATCTTAGTTATTGATATACATATGTATATATACAAGAGTGATAAAATAAAGATTACGCCAACAAGCTGAAAAAAAAAATACTTTTCTGCGCATGATGGAACTCTGACGTCACCCTACATGTGTTCTGATTGGCTAATAAAATTCAACTGGAGAACTATTACGTTAATATAAAAACTAAACAGTGGGGCAAATTGCAATTTTTCAAATTAAATTTGTTTGATAATAAACAATTTTAAAAAATTATTTTATTTTCCACTTTTTTTTATTTGAAATTGTTAATTTATAGTTAGGTTAGGTTAAAAGGGCTGACCGCAAGTAAAGCGAGAAAAACACTCGGAGGCCATCAAAAGGCCCATTGTGCCGCCCAGAGGACTATACCCTATACACTCCTCTCAAGACGAAGTGGTGGTTCCAGAGAACCACCCAGAACTTCTCACGAAGCAGGCCAGGGCAGCCAGCGGTGCATCCCTGAGGCAGTCAAGATCACGCAGGAAACGAGAGCATAGATGTCTAAGCCCACGCTCCTGCAGGGCCGGACAGTCACAAAGGAAATGCTGTACTGACTCCTCCTCCTCATGAAAGCAGGTCCTGCAGCGGCCATCATGGGGAAAGCCCAAACGCTCCAACATGTGCCCAATAGCACAGTGCCCCGTCAAGACCCCTACCAGGAGTGCCAACGGCTGTTTCCCAAAAGACAGAAGTTGCCTAGTCCTAGCTGTGCTAAGCGAGGGCCATAGAGTTTTGGAGACCCTACAGGTAGTAATACTTGACCACCTGTTTGTCACCTCCCTCCTTGCCCAGCCCTGAAATCTGCCCAGCAGCTCAGCTGAGGGAATGTCAATGTCCCTACGCGATACTGCTCCATCCAAGGCCGAACCCGCTCTCGCGCATTAGTCCGCCGTTTCATTTCCCTGAATGCCTTCATGCCCTGGAATCCAAACCACATTGACATCATGCCCCCTAAGTCTGGCCAGAGATTGAATGCATGTCAGTACGCATCTCGACTTTATCATGTCCGAGCCCAGGGCTGTAATTGCTGCCAGATTATCAACACAGATGTCAATAGTTCTTGCCTCCAAATTGAGCCTATCAATCCTTAACGCTGCCTCGGTAATGGCATAAATCTCTGCTTGAAAAACTGGCGAGCTATCGGGTAGCCTGAGCGATACCGAAAGGCCGAGACCCTCGGAAAATACCCCCGAACCAGTGCCAGTGTCCATCTTCGAGCCGTCCGTAAAAACCAAAGTTGCATTACTACTAGTCGCGGAGTTCTCCATCCAGTCCTTCCTCTCAGGGAATGCGACTGACAAGGATTTGTCGAAGCACATGACCGGAGTCATATAATCAGTACGTCCCCCCAGGACCTGCCCTCCTACCCTTTGTAGGATAATGCCATGTCCCGTACGGTCATACCTGAAACTGCCCAACTCCATGAGCCTGATATATATCTCAAGGGGAGCCAAATCGAGCATTGTCGAGAAAGACATGCCAGTCTCTGTACCTTGCCCAGTATAGAGAGATATGTACTTTTGTCCACAACCCTCCACCAAACAAGTAATGCACCGCCGTATACATCCAGTGCAGGATGTACGATTTCAAGCCCCATCTCCTCCCTGAAACACACTTGCATGCGTAAAACGCACATAGAGCCCTCCTTGTTCTATCCTCCACATTTCGTTTCCACGATAGTTTAGAGTCTAGAATAATGCCGAGGTACTTCACCTCCCCCGAGAGTTCCAAGCTCATGCCACCAAGGCTTGGTGGCCTAAAAGCCGGGCTCTTATATCTCTTGGTGAAAAGTACCAGTACAGTCTGCAAAGGGGTTCTGCCCAGACCGTTCCCCTTGGCCCAGTCGAGTAGTTCGTTCAGCGCCGATTCCATGAGTTCACTTATCGTAGGCAGATATTTACCCCTTATAAGGAGCACAACGTCATCAGCATACGCAACTACCTTGGTGCCACCTGCGTTCAACCTGAAAAGAATGCTGTTCAGGACAAGATTCCATAGGAGCGGAGACAGAACTCCCCAGTGCGGAGTGCCCCTTGTTACAACCTTCCTCTTCGTACTCATGCCCAAACTGGATACTATGGATCTGCTCCTAAGCATGTTCCCTGCCCAGTCCGTAATTAACTGATCCGCACCGATTTCCCTGAGCGCCTCAGTTATCGAGGATATGTTCAGATTGTTAAAAGCGCTTTCTATGTATAGAAAGGATGCCATAACAAACTCCTTCTTGTCAAGGGAATCTTCTATAGTGCCGACAACATCATGCAGCGCCGACTCCACCGACCTACCCTTCTGGTAGGCATGCTGTGCACCGCAGAAGTTCTCTGGCGAGAGAAGTTCCCTGACATACAGATCAACCAGTCTCTCCAGTGTTTTCAATAGAAAAGATGACAGACTGATTGGTCTGTAATCTTTAGCGGTACCGTGGTTTATCCTCCCCGCTTTTGGAATGAATACCACAGTAACCTCCCTCCACTCCATAAGAATGTACCCGTAAACGAGACTTCCCCTAAAAATGGTTAGCAACCATGGTAAAATCGCCATTATGGTATGCTGCATCAGCGCTGGGAAAATACCATCTGGCCCCGCTGACTTAAAGGGCTTAAAAGATGTCACTGCCCATCTTACCCTGGCTGTCTGTACAATGGAGTCCACCAAATCACCCCTTAGGATAGCTGTTTGCACGGGGACGACAGTACCACCTACGTCCGCCTCATCCTCGCAATCCGAAAAGTGAGTTTCCATTAGTTGCTCCAGGGTATCCTCGCTGTTTTCAGTAAAAGTCCCGTCAGGCCTCATAATGGATCCCGGCGTGCCAGGCCCCTTAGAGAGTAGTTTTCTTAGGCGGGAAGCTTCAGATGTGCACTCCAAGTCACCACAGAAACGTTTCCACTATTCCCTCTTTGCCTTCCTGGTTTCGGTCTTGAAGCCTCTACGATAATTATCCCAGTCTATGGATTTCTGTCGCGCTTCGCCTTTTTAAAAAGTCTGCGGCAGACTGTCCTGAGCTGCTTGAGTCTCGGATTCCACCACCTCTGATGGACTTTCGTTGACGGTTGCCGCTCCCGACAAGATGCGTGATAGGCTTCTCTCAGTGTCCCTGACAAAAGGATTGAAGAGTCCTCCAGCTCCTGAATGCTGCCCACCTGCTCCGCTTCTGGAGGTGGTAGATCCTCGAAGAGCTTTCTGAACCTTCCCCAATCCGTTTGCCTAGGGTTCCTGTAAGGCTTGCCTCCACTCGGTATAAGATCGATCCCAAAATTAATTCTGTTATGATCAGAGAATGAGCACTCAAGGCTCACCCTCCAGTCAGATATTCTAATAGAGTCCCTATCACTAACCAAAGTTCAATCAATGACCTGTTGCCTGATCCTATTGAAAAACGTTGGCCTATTGCCCTTGTTGCAAATCCTAAGATTGGTTGACAAGAGAAATTGTAATAAACCCTCACCTTGTTTATTTATATCCGTGCTCCCCCAGAGTGTGTGATGCGCATTTACATCACAGCCCAGTACAAGGTCATGTCCCCGTGTCCCGCACCAGTCAATGAGTGTGCGCACCACACTCGGAGGAGGGTTATCCACCTCATACGGTATATACGCCGATGCCAGGATCACCATCGGGAGATCCTTGCGTTCAAGCGCAGCTACCGTTAGATCGCCAGAGCTGTAATGGGATAAAAGAAAAATATTTATGTTTTTCCTAATCAGAATACAACTTCTAATCTTACCTTCCGTGGTAGGAGAGAGTAGAGTAAACAAACGTGACCGAAGGCCCCGAACCTTATTCGCAACTAACCAAGGCTCTTGGATCAAGGCCACGGATATGCACTCCCTCTCCATAAAGCGTAACAGCTCGTCCGATGCTGCCTCGGAGTGATGCAAGTTTATTTGCACCACCTTTATGCCGCTCGGAGTCGCCATTTTGTGAGTCCTTCTTTGTAGGCAAAATCAGTCTAAGATGATTAAGCCCATATTTGATAACGCTCTTTTTGGGGCGCAGGAGATGGAGGGATTCTGAATCAATTTTGATCCAGAGATCTTTGCCATCCCCCTTGTCCCTGGCACGTCCACGTTCAATCGTCCAGTTCTCAGTACCAAGGTCCTTATTCTGGCGCTTAATGAGTGTAAGTGTGGCCTCATCCTCCAGAATAGGAGGAGGAATCCACACGCGCAGCGTCACCTGAAAAGGAACTTGGTCCAAGGGCACGATTTCAATTTTGGCTCCTGGCCAAAGCTCGCCAGCTTCTTGGATGCTGTTTTTGAGAAAACCGAGAGCCTTCTCATTACCACAACCAATTATTTTGACGCCTCTGGACCACTTTGCCCCCTCAAACGCAGTGAACGAGTCATCGTCACAAGTGGCGAGCGCTACTCTGCGCAGAATTCGTTCTTCCAGAAGCAGCCATTGATCATTTGTCATTTTGCCCCCTGGCTGACTGCGATCAATAATGGCTACCTGTAGCTCAGGTGCTGATGTCAAACTAGTTGATGGTTTCAACCGCTTGCCCTCAGGCATCTGCGTTTCACCTGACCTTTGCCGTTTGCCACTAGAACCACCTGCAGGGTCCCCTTTGCCAGCCCCGGGACCTCGTTTAGAGGAGATCGGAGCTTGCCTTGATGACTCCTTGCCGGCGATTCTCGCTTTACCGCGTAGGTCATCACCTCTCTTTGACTTGGACGACACCCCTTTCGACGTAGAAGGGCCATCATCCAATTTTTCCGAGCCGGTGATCGTGCTCGGTTCAGGTTTAGTTGAGGGCCCGGCTGATGCCGAGATCGCTTTCCTACCCTGGTTTCTGGCCACGTTCGTCCCCGTCTCTGGCCTTGCCTCCACGACAGAAGTTTTCCGAAACTCCTCATACTTCCGAACATGGTAGGCATGCTTGCGCTGCAAAGCCTTCTCCCGGGGAGTCAAGGAAGTTGGGTCTCTGGATTCCAACGACCTTAAAAACCGGAGAGAACGCTTGTAGCCCGCCAGCTTTCTGGGTTCGTTCGGTCTTTTCCCTACTCCTTCCATCACCTGTGCCTCTGATACCTTTCTGTCCGCCCCAACTGATTGTTCATCCTTGGTATCAGAGGAGACCATGGTGATGTCATCCTCGTCCGTCTCGTAGATGTTAAGTCCGTCCAGTCCTGGAAATATGTCTGAGTCATCCTCACTAACTGTCCTGTCTTGTCTTCTCAGATACCTGTCCCCTTCACAGTCTGCCCCCCTTGGCCCTTAGCCTTGTCCGTCCCCCTTGGCCTTTAGCCTTGTCCGCCCCCTTCTATAGGTCCCTCAAAAAGACACCCCTTTGGGTCTGTTGCCCGTCGTCCCTTGTCGTACTGTCCGAGTTTGATATTTTTGTTTCCTGGCTTATTGTTCCCACGAGTGTAGGGGAGAAAATGTCCACCATGTCATAGCCCCCAGTGACTAGGTAAGGGCTTAATTATTTGCTGAGACGCCCATGTATCAGCAAGGCTCCGTAAGAATACAGTCGGTTACCCCTGACTGCAAAAAACCGACAGGCAGGGGTCGCATAACACCTCCGCTTAGGGGGGATAACCATTTGCCATGCAAGCCTTTAAAGCACTTGCCACCAAAAACAGGCAGAAACCCTAAAAAGGTTATCTTACTCCAGGTTCTGTCTGAATCAAAAACACTTTCCACAGCCAGCACTGAGCCATCACATCGCGCCAAGATTATTATCCACGTCATGGTAATTTATAGTTATTTTATATAAATATTGAACCCAAGTGCTAATTATTTTTCTTTTTTCGCCATTCAAAACAAATTCTTTTGTTTGCAAAATATCAGCCATAACTTCCTTTGAGCTTCATCTCTTGGAAAACTATAAAATGACACAGCTTTTTGAATACAAAAAAAATTTGATAACAATATTACATTTTAACACAATTATTTCTCACTTGTTTTTTTGATGTTACTTTATTTGCAATTGCCCACTGCACATTTAATTATTGCTCTTTTTGTTCTCTTTCCTCTTAACAGTTAACAGTTATGAGCTTTGAAAATAAAGTTTTAATAAGTTTTTTACACTTTAAGTTATTAATAATTATTTTAATATATTTATTTTAAAATGTAACACAATTTATTATAAAATATAACACAAAACTTGCACTTTCATAAATCCGATTTAGTTTGCTTGTTGGAAAACAAGCAAAACTAAATTATGAGTAAATTGGAAATTTCTCTGAGTAAATTGTGTGAAGAGTCGCCAAATACAGCATAAAATATTAATATTGTACGAGAAAGTATTTGTTTTGCATATAATAAACATTTGGCAATCTCTTCGAGGGAACAAATACGTCATCAAACGGTAAATCATGCGCGAGGCGTAATCTTAATTTTATCATTCTTGAGTACAAACATTAATAAAGTTACCATATGAAAGAATCCCTTATATCACCGAATGATGTATATTTCATTATCCAACATTATTTATGTATTAAATTGACCACCAACAAATAAATTTAATTTAAAATAGTATTGTGACAACAATATGTCAAATAAAAATTTCATAACAGCATCAATGAAAGGCATATAGACATTGCTTGACCGCCAACAAATAAATTTCATTTAAAATAGTACTGTGACAATATGTCAAATAAAAATTTCATAACTATTATATATATATATATATATATATATATATATATATATGTGTGTGTGTGTGTGTGTATATGGGCATGGCCACGAAAAATGAAACCACATAGATTTTATTTCTCTGTCACAAAGCCCAAACTTCTTTTTACATTTGAAATGCTAAATATGTATAGAATATGACAGCATTATATGCCAGTGCAAAATTTGTGTCTGCTTTGACATTTTACATTCTTTTCATAAGTGGCACGTGCAAGGCGTAGCTGGAAAATATAGAAATGTCGGCGAAAAAGGTAAATTTTTTTGAATGAAATTTATTTGTTGGTGGTCAAGCAATGTCTATATGCATTTCATTGGTGCTTTACAAAATCATAAGTAGACTTTAACCACGGCTTTGAAAAGTTAAAAACCTCTTATCTTATGCATATACTTCTGAAAACCATTTGAGAATTCACAATTTGTAAATAACAAACTATTTTCAAAAATCATAACAAATTGGTCAAAAACCTCAAGCCATACACATCATTGAAGAGATAATTTAATTAACTAATACCATATCATACAAAAATCAGCTCGATTTACTGCAATTTTTTTATGAGATTAGTGCGAAAAGTGGTTTTAATATCTCCCCAGGGTTCCATCTTAAAACTCCTCTACTATGATTTTTGACCGTTTAGGGTTCCTCTATTAAGCCAAGAAAAAAAAGACCCGAAAATCCTAACGAAATTCGTACGTGTGACGTTACTGACATTTTGCGTCACGTTACTGACACTACTTTTATGTCATTTACGGGATTAAAATATTAAACCCACCTTTTGGATAAAAATCATCTTTCATCCTTCCTTTTTAACATACAAGGCAATAATAAACATGAACTCTTCAATTCGCTAATTTTTACACAAACGTTCAGTTACCTCCAAAAACACTTCCAAAATCCGGTGACGTTACTGACGGCTTAAAATGGTCATAACTTCACAACAAAACGAGACACGGCAAAATTGTCTGCGTATGAAACAAGAGTTATGACGAGAATTTTCATATGCCGCTGTCAAGTTGGGAGAAATAATAGTATTTTGTAAAGATATTGACCAAAATATGTATACGAGCGTGACGTTACTGACCTTGGCCTTGCCCATATACATATATACATGAATATATACATATGTATATACGACACATTCTTTATATTGCTGACCAGTGTTGTCAGATAATTTTTTTTCTTCCCCCCCAAAAAATTTAGAAACCCCTAGATTCTACACTTTTTCTTAAAAAACCCCCTAAAGCAGAAAATTTAAGTAGTAATTTAGTTTCATCATTCTTATCTCTATTAAATTTGAATTGAGGTACTATCATTCTTACGCGAAAAGCACGAAAACACCCATATTTTTATACCCTTCACAAAAAAGTGAAAGGGTATATATAGGTTTGTCATTCCGTGTGTAATTTCTTCGATATGCACATGGGACCCCATAAAGTATATATATTCTAGATCCTTATGAATAGCGATGACAATTGAGCGATGTCCGTCTGTCCGTCCGTCTGTACGTGAAATCGGTTTTCCCAAGCCCCCAGAAGAGCTAGAGACTTCGTTCTTGGACCGTTGGATTGGAAATGAACTTAAACAGGCTGCTATTGATTAAAAAATTAAAAATTCGGTTCCAGGGTTGGAAAATCGACATTTTCCGATTCATAAAAGCAGCCATTTTATTTGTTATTTTTTGATTTTTATGATGAATTATACCTACTTTATACATCAGAAAAACAAGTAAACTGGTATTAAAAACCAACAAAATCTAAAAGACGATTCTACGGTTGGACAATTAGAACTTTTTGGGGTACATGAAACGGATTTTTTGTTTTGTTTGTAATTTAAACATATTTCATATTTTTGAAAGACGTTCATAGGTATCAGATATAAGAAAAGCCAAACATTTAGCTTCCTAGCCGAAAAATTTAAACGTTTTCTTAAATTTAAAAGTAACCGATAACATCATTTTAATTTTTTAATTAAACCTACTTTCTGTTTTGGCAAGAAAGATAGAAAGAAAGAAGAATTACATCTGTGAAGGGTATTTAAGATTCGGCACAGCCGAATATAGCACTTCTACTTGTTTTACTTTTTAATAGACCATTGAGGCTCCCTAAAGCACGAAATAGGTTTAATTTACAAACATAAAAAAAATAATTGATTTTTGGTAAAAATTTTGCGTCGAGAAATAGGTGTAAGCTTCCCAGCTCTGGAACCATACTTCGGATCTTCCTGAATTTCAATAGCAGCCTGTTTAAGTTCATTTCCAATCCAACGGTCCAAAAACAAAGTCTCTAGCTCTTCTGGGGGCTTGGGATTTCACGTACAGACGGACGGACAGACGGACATCGCTCAATCGTCATCGCTATTCATAAGGATCTAGAATATATATACTTTATGGGGTCCCATGTGCATATCGAAGAAATTACACACGGAATGACAAACCTATATATACCCTTTCACTTTTTTGTAAAGGGTATAACAACATCAGTTGCCTGTTTTATTAGTTTCATGTATAAAAAAAATTCAATTTCCCACCCCTGGATGCAAAATTTGAATTTTAAATTTTTGATTTTTTTTGGCCAATGCAAATCTCCATGACGTATAAAGTGGTTTTGTTAAAGAAAAACTTAAAATTTTTAGCAATTTTAGTTACTACATGTACTACAAAATACGGAATAGGCCGAAAAAAAAAATTTTAATTTCCCATCCCTGGAAAATTTTTTTTATTTTTTTAGTTTTTAATAGACCATTGAGGCTCCCTTAAGCACGAAAAAGGTTTAATTTACGAATATTAAAAAAAAAAATTGATTTTTGGTAAAAATTTTGCGTCGAGAAATAGGTGAGAGCTTCCCAGCTCTGGAACCATAGTTCGGATCTATCTGAATTTTAACACCACTCTAGTTAACTTTATTTCCAACCCAACGGTCCAAGAATGAAGTCTCTATCTCTTCTGGGGGCTTAGCAAGACCTGTTTGAATACTTTCACTTATAAAAACAATGCAATTTCCCAACCCTGGAAGCAAAATTTAAATTAAAAATAATTTTTTTTTTTGCCAATGCAAATCTCTATGACGTATAAAGTGGTTTTGTTAAAGAAAAACTTAAAATTTTTAACAATTTTAGTTACTACATGTACTACAAAATACGGAATAGGCCGAAAAAAATGTTTAATTTCCCATTCCTGGAAAAAAAATTTATTTTATTAGTTTTAAATAGACCATTGAGGCTTCCCAAAGCACGAAATTGGTTTAATTTACAAACAATAAAAAAAATAATTGATTTTTGGTATAAATTTTGCGTCGAGAAATAGGTGTAAGCCTCCCAGCTCTGGAACCATACTTCCAATCCAACGGTCCAAGAACGAAGTCTCTAGCTCTTCTGGGGGCTTAGCAAGACCTGTTTGAATACTTTCACTTATAAAAACAATGCAATTTCCCAACCCTGGAAGCAAAATTTAAAATTAAAAATAAATTTTTTTTTTGCCAATGCAAATCTCTATGACGTATAAAGTGGTTTTGTTAAAGAAAAACTTAAAATTTTTAACAATTTTAGTTACTACATGTACTACAAAATACGGAATAGGCCGAAAAATTTTTTTTCGGACCGTTGGGTTGGAAATGAAGTTAACTAGAGTGGTGTTAAAATTCAGATAGATCCGAACTATGGTTCCAGAGCTGGGAAGCTTGCACCTATTTCTCGACGCAAAATTTATACCAAAAATAAATTTTTTTTTTAATATTCGTAAATTTAACCTATTTCGTGCTTTAGGGAGCCTCAATAGTCTATTAAAAACTAAAAAAATAAAATTTTTTTTCCAGGGATGGGAAATTAAAATTTTTTTTTTCGGCCTATTCCGTATTTTGTAGTACATGTAGTAACTAAAATTGCTAAAAATTTTAAGTTTTTCTTTAACAAAACCACTTTATATGTCATAGAGATTTGCATTGGCCAAAAAAAATCAAAAAATTTAAAATTCAAATTTTGCTTCCAGGGGTGGGAAATTGAATTTTTTTTATACATGAAACTAATCAAACAGGCAACTGATGTTGTTTTTTTTTGTTTTTTGCTAACTAAAACTGTCTTATAATTTAGGAAGAACATAATTGGTATCAAAAATTCAAAAATAAAATATAAAATTTCGAATCCAGGGATGGACAAGTGCAATATTTTATGGTACATGAAAGTTACCAAAATGGTAAAATATTTGCAAATTTTAGTAAAAGAAGCGTTGCACTGATAAAAAAAAACAAACAAAAAAAAAATTAAAATTTCGTTTCCAGGGTTGGAAAAATTAATTTTTTTTTGTACATGCAATATTTTGTAGTACATGTAATAACCAAAATGGTTGCAAAATTCGAGTTTTTCTTAAACAAAACTACTTTATACCTCATGAAGATTTGTATTGGTAAAGAAAATTTCAAAAAATTTAAATTTCGATTCCAAGGTTGGGAAATTGAAATTTTTTTTTAAACATAAATGTAACCAAAGAGCCAATTGACGTTGTTTTTTACTAATTAAAACTATATTTATAACTTATATGGTTATAAATATTAAGTTTCTCTTAAATAAAACTATTTCATGCCTCAATAAAAGTTGCATTGGAAAAAAATTTAAATTTCGTTTCCAGGATTGGGAAATTGATATATTTATTCTGCATAAAAATAACCAAAAAGGCAATTGACGTTGTTTTTTTTTTTGCTAATTAAAGCTGTTTTATAATTCAGGAAGAACAAAATTGGTATTAAAATCTTAAAAAATCAAAATTTCGACTCCAGGGTTGGACAAATGATATATTTTATGGTACATGAAAGTGACCAAAAAGTTTAAAAGTTTTAATTTTTTTGTCAAGTAAAACTATGTTACACCTCACTAAGAATTGCATTGGTAAAAAAATTAAAATTCCAGAGTTGGGAAATCGAAATATTTTTCGTACATAATAGTACATACATAAATTCAAAATTTTGTGCTTTTAGTGAATTAAACCTATTAGATATTTCAGAAAATATTAAACTGGTATCAAAATATTATAAATTCGGTTCCAGGGTTGGAAAATTGAAATATTTTTGGTATATAAATGTACATACATAAATTCCAAATTTTGTTTTTTAGTGATTAAAGCTATTTTATATATCAGAAAAAATTAAATTGGTATTAAAAAATTAAAAATTCGGTTCCAGGGTTGGAAAATCGATATTTTCGGATTCATAAAAGCAGCCATTTTATTTGTTATTTTTTGATTTTTATGATGAATCATACCTACTTTATACATCAGAAAAACAAGTAAACTGGTATTAAAAACCAACAAAATCTAAAAGACGATTCTACGGTTGGACAATTAGAACTTTTCGGGGTACATGAAACAGATTTTTTGTTTTGTTTGTAATTTAAACATATTTCATATTTTTGAAAGACGTTCATAGGTATTAGATATAAGAAAAGCCAAACATTTAGCTTCCTAGCCGAAAAATTTAAACGTTTTCTTAAATATAAAAGTAACCGATAACATCATTTTGATTTTTTAATTAAACCTACTTTCTGTTTTGGCAAGAAAGATAGAAAGAAAGAAGAATTACATCTGTGAAGGGTATTTAAGATTCGGCACAGCCGAATATAGCACTTTTACTTGTTTTATTTGAAATTGTTAATTTATAGTTATTTTATATAAATATTGTACCCAAGTGCTAATTAGTTTTATTTTTTCCCCATTCAAAACAAATTTTTTTGCTTGCAAAATATCAGCTATAACTTCCTTTGAGCTTCATCTCTTGGAAAACTATAAATTGACACAGCTTTTTGAAAACAAAAATAATTTGGTAACAATATTACATTTTAACACAATTATTTCTCACTTGTTTATTTTGCTGTTACTTTGTTTGCAATTACCCACTGCACATTTCATGATTGCTCTTTTTGTTCTCTTTTCTCTTTAATTTAGGTTTTTTGTTTACAGTTTATGAGCTTTAAAAATCAAGTTTTAATAAGTTTTTTACACTTTAAGTTATTAATAATTATTTTAATATATTTATTTTAAAATATAACACAATTTATTATAAAATATAACACAAACTTGCACCTTCATAAATCCCATTTAGTTTGCTGGTTTTGCTTGTTTACTCTCTGAGTAAATTGGAAATCTCTCGGAGTAAATTGTGTGAAGAGTTGCCAAATATAACATAAAATATTAATTTTGTACGAGGAAGTATTAGTTTTGCATATAATAAACATTTGGCAATCTCTACAAGGGAACAAATACGTCATCAAACGGTAAATCATGCGCAAGGCGTAATCTTTATTTTATCATTCTTGGAACACAGTATCATATCGGCGAATGCATCGTTTGCTTAATTGTCAGTCTGGTAATCGAACATGTTTTATTCAATTATTTATGCAAACAAGAGTTGACTTCAGGGATGGAAAAGGGCTATTTTGATTTTGTACCAATTAACTAAATAATATGTACTTTTCATACCATGACGGTACCATTTTTTTATATTTTTTATATATCTATAAATAGAAATTCAAAAAGTTCTCTAAACAAATATACAACAAAAAAATATTATATACATAAAAATCTAGGAATCAGTTGATTAAATTTTATTCAAAAAGTCATACAATTTAAGATAATAAATTTTCTGGTAGTTTAAAATTTAGGCAACGAGACATTGATTGAAAACTTTTTCGGTATTTGGAAATCAATTATTATACCCTTTTTCAACGTGATTGTTTTTGAATCAAATATAAGGCAGCCTAACGATGAAAAATGTTTTTGTTGGGAAATATTATAGCAAATAATTGTAAGTCCGCTACTTAAATGAGCCATAATTTAGCAGATATATGAGACATAAGACACAATTTTGAAAGCTTCGGGTCTAAAGAACCGTTTTCTTTCAAAAGAACAATCATTTTCAAAAAGGAACGACGAAATAAATATATAGAACAAGCAGAGGAGAAAGAAACGATCCGAAAATTTCATGAAGTGCTGACTGGAATACTGTATGAAATAAAAAGTTGACACAAAATCTTTATGTAACCATATAATTCACAGAAATATTTTATGTTTATTAACTGATTCACTGAGAAATTAACAAAAAATTTCAAGCATAAAACGTTTTTATGAACTAGGTGTAAGCATTTGATTGAGATATTTAAATTGTACCAAATTAGTCGTGGTAGTACCACGGTACCACGTGGTTGACGTTGAATAAAATCAAAGCAGAGGAGTTAGACCTCTATCACACACATCAGGTTTGACTCGTCAAGTCTTGATGTTTTAGGAGAGAGCGGTGAAGAGCGTGAAAAGGTGTACAGACTTGATGGTACTAGTCAGTTTTTAGATTTTCTTTTGTTTTATCATCCGTAATATATTAAATGAATGTTCAGCAATGAAGAAAAACTTGCCATGACGTTTTGTGTGTGATCGTAAATGCAGGTTCGAAAGAACATTGAAGAAAAACTGATCAAGTATGATGTGTGTGAAAGAGGACTTAGTTTAATACACCAGTTATTTTAATACATAGCAATCAAACACTTATCTATGTATGTATGTACGTATCAGTGAACAGTTTGAATGGCCATTTTATTGCCTTGAATGTTTTCACACAAAAATGAAAACATGCTGTCAATCCACATTATATTAATGAAACGAAGCTACACATCTTTCACATACAAAGAGTACGATAAAATGACATGCATGCATTGCTTGCCTTTGCTGTGTGTATTGAAGATTCACAAAAGTAGCGAATGTTGCCAATGGTCGACTAAAGTATGAAAATATTGGTACTAATACTAATACTCTATAAAATCACCAACATAAATGAATAATACGCATAACAAATCAACCAATGTTACCAGAAAAATTATGCTCTTTAACTCCAAAATTTAAGTTCGATGTCCCCATTTAAATATATAAATCCCAAATATATCTTTACTCTAATATGGAAAATCCTTTCACTATTTATAGAGAAATTTTTATAGGGAAATTTTAAAATGTTAGTATTTATAGAAATTTCATTATTTATAGGGAAATTTTACTAAATATAGAGAAATTCCTTCACATCGAAAACCTGCCCTCAAATGAAATTCGAAATCCCAAATTTGAAAACAAAACCCTTCATCTGGCTACATTGAATGCAAACGTAATAAACGAAAAATGAGCAAGTGCTTGAATTTTTTTCTGATTTCGTTGATCAACGTGTGGTGGAGTAATAAAAGCATGTGAAAAAAAACAACTAACGAAAATTGTGAGCTTTCAGTAAGCATGTGTAATGAAGGTTGGTGTCGATAAATTGCATGGCAAAAGCAACGAATGCATGAATTATGTACAAACGTGAATACATTCAAACTGTTCTCTGGTACGTATATACATGATTTTGCTTCTATTGTACATGAATACCGTTCAAAAGGGCTAATTTTTGCTTTTTGTATTTTATTCATGATAAAAATATTTGTTGTTTATTTAAAAAAAAATTTTTTTAAATACATATGTAATATGTATTTATTTTATTTATCAATGAGTTAAGAATAAATAGCTAGCAATACTAAGCTAGCGCTTGATATATATATATATATATATATATATATATATATATATATATATATATATATATATATATATATATATATATATTGTTACAAAGTTTAAAAATAGATTCAAATATAACGACAATGTGGCCATATGTACTTGGCAGCACTGCCAACACACCTCAAGTTGTCAAAATGTTACAGCCCTGGTCAACACAATGCAGATAATATTTGAATTAATGGAAATGGAATATTCCGGATACATCGTCGAAAATATACAAGATCATTCGAGGCTGTGCAATAATAAGTGTATATGTATAACAACAACGAAAAACCTAGCAACATCAATGCTAAGAGATGATGATGTTATTCTTAATGATCTTGTACGCAAGTATTCGCTGCTAATAAAAGCTAAACATGTACACAAATATACTCAGCAACATACACACATAGCACAAGAAGAAACAAAGCTACGCAACACACAGAACACTCAACATACAACCAGATATAGTTAAAATATACAAAACACACAAGACAGCATTGTCATATATACAAACACACGTATATATGACATATAGCTACATGTTAAATAAAGCACAACCAACAACAACCATGACCAGATGCTTCGCGAATTCAAACGTTCCCGATAGTGTATACATAATTGATTCAGACATCTTAAAGGCAACAGATCCGTGATCCCGACCGAGTGCGCTTCCAAAAGCCGTACTAAATGAAAAATCAATTTACGTAAATTAGTATGTATAACCAAAATGAAATGGTTAATCCGCAATAGACAAAGGTAAGTGCGATTCTGTGCCGGCTGATCCTATGTTCATAGTAATACAACTGTGGACGAACCACAGCAAAATTGGGAGTGCGTTCATATTGATTATACAGGACCTTATCGAGGATATCAATTTGTGGGCGAGCATCGATGGCAGCCCTTCGATTATGTCTATGTTAACAATCGAAGTTATGTCAAGTATATTTTCAATATGCAAAATTAACCGTCTAAGTAAAAAGGATAAAATAGCTACAACAAATTCTCTATATTCTTATCTTTCTTCATTTGTCCTCCCGATAATATCCCCTCTTTTCTAGTTCCGGCGCAATGTAGGAGTCATCCCCTCAGCGATGGCCCGAGTTAAAAATAAAACGAAAGAATTTCAAAACTTTTATAGGGACTTCGGAATGAATTGGCAGAAAGAAATGTACAGACCTTAAAGAAACGCTTGGCGGCCACGCCGGGCAGCCCAAAAAGGGTTCGAAAATATACTACTTCGTTATAGAGCAACAGTTGTTTCGTTATGGAACTCTACGAAATAGGAAGTCATCATCTGGACAGTCCACCTAGATGCATTGAAACCTACAAAATTTTGTAAAGCTGCTGATCGCGAAAATAACCAACATTACTAAACTAAATGAGGGAAATTGTATGCAAGGTCGAATTTTTTTATGATCATCAGACTAGAGGGTAGGATCAGTATTCTAAATATTCCTCCCTTAATTCAAAACTGTAACATAATGTAAATTAATAAAAAAGTGCACTTGCAGATTTGAACTTAACCCTGAATAGAAATGATTAGCTTCATTACTAAATACAAATTTAGTAATATTCTAATTGTATAAATCCAAACATAGGTAAAGGCATTTTCTTTTAGACAAACTGAACTTTAGATGATTGAATTTCACATGCACTTTTATCATTAAAATAAACTATTCATTTATTATTGTACCGTTTGTTGGCATATGAAAATAATGTATTAAATATTCAGAAAAATTCCATACTTATCGATTTTTTCTATGCAGTTATCACATATTGTAAGATTCCCTCATCTAACATCAATAACATCTATTTGTGTAAATTACAAAAAACGAATTTCCAATACTATATACATATATATAATCAGATGTTTGTGCAATGCATACGATATCAATGCGAGTTTGTGTATTGAACTTTTGTTATTCTAGTACCCAAGGCCGCCTTTAGACGGCCTAGATATATTACGTGCGTAGTTTCCCTTTCTATTTATTATACCCTTCACAAAAAAGTGAAAGGGTATATATAGGTTTGTCATTCCGTGTGTAATTTCTTCGATATGCACATGGGACCCCATAAAGTATATATATTCTAGATCCTTATGAATAGCGATGACTGTCCGTCCGTCTGTACGTGAAATCGGTTTTCCCAAGCCCACAGAAGAGCTAGAGACTTCGTTTTTGGACCGTTGGATTGGAAATGAACTTAAACAGGCTGCTATTGAAATTCAGAAAGATCCGAAGTATGGTTCTAGAGCTGGGAAGCTTACACCTATTTCTCGACGCAAAATTTTTACCAAAAATCAATTATTTTTTTTATGTTTGTAAATTAAACCTATTTCGTGCTTTAGGGAGCCTCAATGGTCTATTAAAAACTAAAAAAAAAAATTTTCCTGGGATGGGAAATTAAAAAATTTTTTTTCGGCCTATTCCGTATTTTGTAGTACATGTAGTAACTAAAATTGTTAAAAATTTTAAGTTTTTCTTTAACAAAACCACTTTATACGTCATAGAGATTTGCATTGGCAAAAAAAAATTTATTTTTAATTTTAAATTTTGCTTCCAGGGTTGGGAAATTGCATTGTTTTTATAAGTGAAAGTATTCAAACAGGTCTTGCTAAGCCCCCAGAAGAGATAGAGACTTCATTCTTAGACCGTTGGGTTGGAAATGAAGTTAACTAGAGTGGTGTTAAAATTCAGATAGATCCGAACTATGGTTCCAGAGCTGGGAAGCTTGCACCTATTTCTCGACGCAAAATTTATACCAAAAATCAATTTTTTTTTTAATATTCGTAAATTAAACCTATTTCGTGCTTTAGGGAGCCTCAATGGTCTATTAAAAACTAAAAAAAAAAAAAAAAAAAAATTTCCAGGGATGGGAAATTAAAATTTTTTTTTCGGCCTATTCCGTATTTTGTAGTGCATGTAGTAACTAAAATTGCTACAAAATTTTAAGTTTTTATTTAACAAAACCACTTTATACGTCATAGAGATTTGCATTGGCCAAAAAAAAAATCAAATATTTAAAATTCAAATTTTGCTTCCAGGGGTGGGAAATTGATTTTTTTTATACATGAAACTAATCAAACAGGCAACTGATGTTGTTTTTTTTTTGTTTTGCTAACTAAAACTGTCTTATAATTTAGGAAGAACATAATTGGTATCAAAAATTCAAAAATAAAAAATAAAATTTCGAATCCAGGGATGGACAAGTGCAATATTTTATGGTACATGAAAGTTACCAAAATGGTAAAATATTTGCAAATTTTCGTAAAAGAAGCGTTGCACTGATAAAAAAACAAACAAAAAAAAAATTAAAATTTCGTTTCCAGGGTTGGAAAAATTAATTTTTTTTTTTGTACATGCAATATTTTGTAGTACATGTAATAACCAAAATGGTTGCAAAATTCGAGTTTTTCTTAAACAAAACTACTTTATACCTCATGAAAATTTGCATTGATAAAGAAAATTTCAAAAAATTTAAATTTCGCTTCCAAGGTTGGGAAATTGAAATTTTTTTTTAAACATAAATGTAACCAAAGAGCCAATTGACGTTGTTTTTTACTAATTAAAACTATATTTATAACATATATGGTTATAAATATTAAGTTTCTCTTAAATAAAACTATTTCATGCCTCATTAAAAGTTGCATTGGAAAAAAATTTAAATTTCGTTTCCAGGATTGGGAAATTGATATATTTGTTTTGATATTGATTTGTTTTATAATTCAGGAAGAACAAAATTGGTATTAAAATCTTAAAAAATCAAAATTTCGACTCCAGGGTTGGACAAATGATATATGTTATGGTACATGAAAGTGACCAAAAAGTTTAAAAATTTTAATTTTTTTGTCAAGTAAAACTATGTTACACCTCACTAAGAATTGCATTGGTAAAAAAATAAAAATTCCAGAGTTGGGAAATCGAAATATTTTTCGTACATAATAGTACATACATAAATTCAAAATTTTTTGCTTTTAGTGAATTAAACCTATTAGATATTTCAGAAAATATTAAACTGGTATCAAAATATTATAAATTCGGTTCCAGGGTTGGAAAATTGAAATATTTTTGGTATATAAAAGTACATACATAAATTCCAAATTTTGTTTTTTAGTGAATTATAGCTATTTTATATATCAGAAAAAATTAAATTAGTATTAAAAAATTAAAAATTCGGTTCCAGGGTTGGAAAATCGACATTTTCCGATTCATAAAAGCAGCCATTTTATTTGTTATTTTTTGATTTTTATGATGAATTATACGGCGCCGTGTTGCAATCCCATATACCATAACCCCATATTGGCTTTATAGCACCAGCGATGTGTTATAGTCCCATATGGGCTTATTTCCTTCAAACAAGTGAGATAATACCATATTAAAAATTAGAAATTTATGCTATAACCCCATATTGGCTTTATTGCACTTTTTTCTGTGCGATAACCTTTGTTGAATAAATATATTTTGTTATATTTTTGTAAAAGACAAAATAATTTGGTTTCCTTTTTATAGAAATAACATAGTATGACTGATTTTAACTTTTCGTACAAGGGAAAATTCCCTTCTATTATAATATTTTTTTGCAAAATTATGGTTTCCCCTTTTACGAAATGCGCAATATAAGTGATTTTAACTTTTCATATATTTTGAAAATAATCGAAATCAATCCCTTACAACTATTTTTTCATGGCATACTGAATTTTCTGCTGGGTTTTTTTTGCAATCAATAATAGAGAGTGAACTAACTGTTAAACCTGTTTTGCATTGAATTGCCTAATAACTATGTTATCACATAAAAAGCGAATATTAAAAACAGTTTTGCGTATGCTGCTTAAAAATAAATATGCTATAACCCCATATTGGCTTTATTGCATTTTATTTTGTGCGATAACCCCAAACCCAAATTATGGGTTTATAGCATAGGAAAAAGTGCTATAAAGCCAATATGGGGTTATGGTATATGGGATTGCAACACGGCGCCGAATTATACCTACTTTATACATCAGAAAAACAAGTAAACTGGTATTAAAAACCAACAAAATCTAAAAGACGATTCTACGGTTGGACAATTAGAACTTTTTGGGGTACATGAAACGGATTTTTTGTTTTGTTTGTAATTTAAACATATTTCATATTTTTGAAAGACGTTCATAGGTACTAGATATAAGAAAAGCCAAACATTTAGCTTCCTAGCCGAAAAATTTAAACGTTTTCTTAAATATAAAAGTAACCGATAACATCATTTTGATTTTTTAATTAAACCTACTTTCTGTTTTGGCAAGAAAGATAGGAAGAAAGAAGAATTGCAACTGTGAAGGGTATTTAAGATTCGGCACAGCCGAATATAGCACTTTTACTTGTTTATATTAAGATTGGAATATTAAGAATGTTTTCAATAATCATCAAACCAGCAGAACGGATCAGTACTGATTTCGAGGCCGCTACGCCATCTCATCAGCGTTCTTTGTTCAATTTTTTCCACTTTTGCAAGTGGTGCTAGTTAGTAGGAATATCCACTATTTAACCAATGTTATTAACGAAAATTTAATATGAGAAGTTCGCACATTCATATATTTAAGTTATTACCCATTTGGTTAGTACGAAATTCCCCAACCCTGACGATTAATATTCCCAATATGGGCATTTCCATTTTGGCGTTACGTTACTTTTGTACGACGATATGTTGAAAAAAACTTTAAAAACCATAATTTAAAAAAGTATTTTTCTCACATTAAAGAAGTGATTGGATATCTCTATATTGAGCCAAAAAATGGAAATAGTTGAGCCTAAGAATTTCAAGATATACTCCAAAAAGTGACCTGGCGTTACGTTACAAAAAACGGAAGTGCGATTTGACTTTGATAACAAAATTGTTGAACTCTGCGAATTGGGCAAGTATTTTTAATCAAATTTTTTTTGATAGGTTTTGGACCAATATACATTTATTTTCCAAGTTATAAATTGAACAAATCTTTTTTCCTTTTTTTTCTTTTATGAAAATTGGTCTGGCGTTACGTTACTGGCGTTACATTACTAAAATTTCCACTTTATTTTATTATGTTAAAAAAATGCGAAAAAGACATAAATATTAGAAAATTATATAAAAACTACAAAATACTAAATATATTTTTTGCATTTGTTTTATGATTAAATATTTTTGTAGCAACAGTTTTGCAATAAGAGTATTATTATGAAATTGATTTTAGGAATGTTAATTATAAAGAGAAAATGCCCTTGAAGTTAAGAAACACTTACAAAAACGAGAACTTCAAACTTGTAGCTCAGTATTTCACCATCCCAACAAAAGAAAGCTTTAAGCTCCTAAATTTAATTTATTTTAGAAGTTTCTCCTTTATAATACATTAGGAAAATATCTGTTTGTTAAATTTTAATTTTTCGATCAAGGTGGACTTTTTTCTGGAAATGCCCATATTCCATGTATCTCTTTCGCATTGTCCAGAGCCATCGGCTGCTGATAGCTAAAGCTTCTTTGTTATTTATGCTCAAGTAATTGAATTTAGTTGTAAATTTACAATGAACAAGTGCGCCTGACCCGCAATGTTTTATTTAAATTAGTATATGGGCAATTTCCTTACAGACTATTTAAGCAGAATAGTATATAATTCAATTAAATCAATACAAATTAAATATAGGGTCCGCAATCTAACGTTTTTTTTTTTAACTAGTGCTTATTTCGTGAATGGTAACACTTAGCTCATGTCTGATTTGACAGATAATTAGTTTTATCCTTCCGCTGAACGAATATGGTTGACCATCCAATGCGTTTTCGCTTCGATAAGTGGGTCTGCGATCGATTTACAGAAGATGCCGATTTTGCCCAAAAAAAACCATCTTTTCAGTGAAGCTCATTTTGATCTTGGCGGGTATGTAAACAAGCAAAATTGTCGCATTGGGGGCACAGAAAACCCGCACGCATACATTGAAAAGCCGACGCACCCAAAACGAGTCAGTGTTTGGTGCGGATTTTGGTCCAGAGGCATAATTGAGCCATTTCTCTTCAAAAATGAGCAAGGAGTGGCCGTTACAGTCAATGGCGATCGTTATCGGGCCATGCATCCATTTGAATGAAATTATTTTCCATTATTAACCGGAAGGATTGTACTTTCAAATAAAACAAGAAATTTGAGGATATATTCAGTAGTTTTTTTATATCATTTTCAAATAAAATAGTTATTTGGCGGACCCTATATTACGCTATTTAAAGAACATAATAAAAGTTAATAATTCAAAAAAAATACGACGTTAGGTTTGATGATAAAAAAGCTTCTGCGAAAAATCTATAAAATGATACATTTCATTAAAGCAAGTACATAGTTTTCTGAAAGGATCTGACATATCAAAGCTAGTACTACTAGCTGCAGTATAGAGTGGGTTAAAAGAACGAAGTGAACGTTGAGGAATATTGAAACATACATTGTTCAATAAAAATTCGGATTTGATGTTACCACTGATAAGATTTACCATAAAAGAGTTGTTGAGCATTGTACTCCGGCTCTTTAAAGTAGGAAGATTAATTTCAGATAATCTCGTAGAGTATGATGGAAGTGCCAACCGATTTCTATAAACGTTTCTTAGGCAGAAAATCAGCAATTGTTTTTGATCAGATTCAAGACGTTCAATATGAACTTTATACAGTGGATCCCAAATTATACTACCATATTCTAAAATTGAACTAATGCAATATACAATGTGTTACTGACATATGAATCCTTAAACTGTTTCGCCCATCTTTTAATGAATGCAAGGATACTTTATTAACAGTCAGTAATGTGTTGGACAAAATTAAGTTTACTGTCGAGTAAAATTCCCAAATCCACGACTTCGTGAAGCGTTTCTAAATTATAACCATCTAAGTTATAATTGTGAACAGGGCTGTGTGATCTTGAAAATTGCATATGATTACATTTTTTCAAGTTTAATTGCATTAAATTTAGTTTACACCAAATATAAAATTTTTTTAAATCATTCTGCAAGAACTGTTACTCAGATGGATGTTTTATGTCGCACCATATTTTTACGTTGTCCGCATACATCAATATACTACAATATTTTATTGCTTCTGGCAGGTAATTGATAGATAAAAGGAAAAGAATTGGAACAAGGTGACTCTCCTGCGGAACACCAGAGATGACTGAAATATCCCTTGAAACTGCAGCGTTAAATTTTACCGATTGTGTCCTGTTTAACAAATAAGATTTAATCCACCATAATAAATTATTATTAAGGCCCACTATGTCTAATTTCTTTAAAAGCAGGGCATGATTAATTTTGTCAAATGCCTTGCTGAAATCAGTGTAGATGACATCCGTGTGATAACCTTTGGCGAAAGCTGCATTCACTAAAGTTGTTAACTGAAGAATATTAGTCATAGCAGAAAACCCTTTACGAAATCCTTGTTGAAGTGGTGACAATAAGGAAGAAATTTGATGATTAAGACTATCCACCAAACGTTTTTCAAAAAGTTTTGGAATTACACTCAGCTTCGCTATTCCTCTGTAATTGCTTATTTCAGATTTATTTCCTTCCTTTCCAAATATCGGGAGAGTGACCACAATTTATAGATGCATTAAATATTATTTATTTATTTAAATTAGTCTATGGACAATTTCCTTACAGACTATTTAAGCAGAATAGTATATAATTCAATTAAATTAATACAAATTAAATATTGCGCTATTTATAGAACATAGCAAAAGTTAATGACTAAAAAAACATGACGTTACGTTTGATGATACAAAGCTTCTGCGAAAAATCTATAAAATGATACATTTCATTAAAGCAAGTATGTACATAGTTTTCTAAGAGGATCTGACATTATGGACAATGGTGTTAATAAAGCAGAGACACAGTTTATTATGACGCAACTTGGAATGCCATCAGGACAACTAATATGTGATGATTTAACACTTTTTAAGCAATTTAATATATGTGAGGTAGTGATATTAAATATATGTATATTATTATGAGCAGCTATTTTGTAAGGATAGATAGTATTATCATCGAACAAAGCATCAGAGTATGTGGAAGCAAAAAAGTCAGCAAACATATTACAAATTTACAAATCATCACTAGTCTCAGAGCATGAAAATTTCATGACCTTAGGAAAGCCAGTTGATTTCCTTTTAGTATTAACAAACTTAAAGGGCGTTTTAGGATTTTGAACAAGGTAGCGCTTTACGACACGGATGTAATCATGGTAAAGTTGAGTGTTCAGCAGATTGTATTCTGCACGAAGAACTAAATACTTGGAGTAGAAAAAAGATGATCCATATTGAAGTATTTATGTTTCAAGTTTTTTAGAGTGGAAAGTTGCTTGGAGTTCCAGGGTGGGTCAGAATTGTTTCGTGGTACATATTTAGGGATGCATTCAATCATATATTCCAAAATAGTTTTATAAAAAGAATTAAATAAAACATCAATTGAAAATGACGATCCTTTAGTAGTTGACAGCAATTGAAGCCAATTAGTATTTACCAGGTGATTATGAAGATAACTAGGTCTATGGTAACGGAAAACTTTTTCTTTATGAACAGAGTTTATAGCTGGAAAAATAGTAGATATATTGCAGCTTACGTCAATTGTGGTATGGTAACGGTACTCAGGCATACTAACGGGATAAGCTCGGTTTACAATGCTCATTAACATATACCAAGTGCAAAATTTTACCATAAAAATTAAAGGTTCCGTTTATTTGATGCAAATATAAATCTGATAAACTGTTAAAAATTTCATCAGCCATATCATCAGTACTGGTAGGTATATAAAAACTATGTTCAGGTGAAAGTTTCCATGCGATGCTAGGTAGATTAAAATCGCCAAACACAAAAGTTAAATCAATAGGATTTAGCTTTAAAGTCGCAGTTTTAATGGCATTAATGTGAAGTTTGTAAATACTTAAGTCAGAATGAGGTGGAATGTACGAACATGTTATATAAATTTAATATAGTTTATCTTTATGACTGCCGCAACGAATTCAATATTAGAAAGTAAATCGATTTTAATTTCCTCCATTGGAAACAGGGTTGAGATAGCAATTAATACTCCACCACCCATTGTGGTTGTAATTCTATCTCGACGAAATATACGAAAATTATCAGAAAAAATTTGCGAGTTTAAAAAGATATTGTTCAGCCAGGTTTCAGTGAATACATTCACATGATAATTAAAGTTAAAGCTTTGTACATATAAGTTGTTAAGTTTTGTTTTAAGCCCACCAACATTCTGATAAGTAATGAGAAGTTGATTAGTTTTTTGGGGTTGTCGGCACCCGTGCAGGAAGGTGAGCAATATTTTGCTTCTCATTAAATACATACTCCCGTACTAGGAGGCCCAAATGTTTGATCAACTACTTGACGGAAAATATCAAACGGTACAGTGATCTTAAAAGACGTAATACTTCTCTCCTGCGAGTACGAAAATTTATGTACATACATTGATATTAGCGTTTATATTGAACTTTAATTTGATATAATAATCTATATCTTCTGCTATGGTTTCCTTGTACAGCATCGGTATGATTAAAAGTGACATTTTTGTTTTGTTGTTTTGTTAATTGTAGGATCAATAACAGGTATTACACGTTTATCAATAATAATTTGATGGGATGATCACGGATCCACCGGGTAGGAAACGACAGGAGGATTAACAGCAGGAACCAGGGTAGCAGAACGACCTTCAGTGTCTGACTTTGCATTCAACGGTACAGGATTAGGACCAACGACAGACAGTTAATTCTTCTCGTTATTAATTCTGAACGATTTACGACGCTTTGGTGATATTTGAGTATGTGATTTTAAGTTATCCAGTGATTTATAATCTTTAAATAGTTTACCATATTTACAAATGCATTCTAAAAGTTTTCCAGCTTCATTTTGAATTTCATTAAATTGTGTAATGTTATCTCGAAAGAAGTGATAGAATCTCACACTAATTTTTCTACAGGCAATACAGCACTAGTGTTGTAAAAGTATTGAGTATTTGAGTACTGAGTACTCAATACCGAGTGTTTTTTCCGGTACTCAATACGCAAAAGTAAATACTCAATACTTTCAGGGTTGTATTTTGTAGCATGTAGCCAACATCTTTCTTTAAAATACGTTAACTTTATACAACTATGTGTGCGTATTTAAGCTTGGTGAAAATATACATATTTATGTACAGCTAAACTGCCTTATTCATAAAAGATATTTCTGCTTTATAAAAGGTTTATAAAACAAATTTTGTATGAAAATCTGTTTCATAAACTTTTTATAAGTCAAAAATATTTTTTATGAATAAGGCCCAAAGACTTTAAATGTAAAAATTATAGTATAAAAAAAATCCAAAAAGGAACATACTAAATCAAATCTTTAACACAAAAACAATGGCAAGTAGCAAGAGGAGCTCCATATGGCTTCATTTCACAGAAGCTGAAGGAGACGTAGGCAAATGTAAAGTTTGTAAGAATAATGATTTCCCACAAAGGTCAGTTTCTTAAACTAATGTGTGTTTGTAAAAACACATATACGTAAATACATTAAATTTTAATACATTATCATAATTATAGGAGGAGGAAGCTCCAATTTAAAGAAGCATTTGGTCTCTAGGAACCAATTGAACCCGAAGGTAGTATCGTCGTACTTAGAGAACCTTTTGTGAGGCAATATACCCAGGCTTATCTATAATTGCAAAAAAATATCTTCCGATTGTGGTAACCTCAGTTAATAGCGAACGCGTTTTCTCCAAAGCTAGTCAAGTATTTACAGATAGAAGAAATATTTCAAGCTCTTGCAATATAGATAAAATTTTATTTCTGCATTTCAACGAAATGTTAAGAAAAAAATTTAAGATATTAATGCACCAGAAGTGTACAAGTACGTTAAAACAATTGACGTACGAAAATTTCTGTTCATTCAAACTTGGTATTTTTTTTGTTACAAATTAATTAATACCGCACTTCATCAACAGGAGAGTATTAACTCGAAATTATAAAATTTCCAGTAGAGGCCCAAAAATGTTTGTCGTTATATAAAGTGAATTTGAATATGTTGGTATATGAATTTTGAAAAAGTGAACATTTATAAATTTCAACTTTATATACTCATGTGCATCAAATGCTGTATGTATGAATAATTTTTGTTTTTGAAAAGTATATTGCATTATATTATATACATTGCAGGTTAATTTGCCTTAATAAATATTAATTTTTAAACTATAGTGTGTTGTTTTTACTTTTAAATGCAACAAGTAAAAGTGCTATATTCGTTTAAATTTTTCGGCTAGGGAGCTATTTCTAATACCTCTGAACGTCTTTCAAATATATTAAATATGTTTAATTTACAAACAAAAAGAAAAAATAAGTTTCATGTACCTCAAAAAGTTCTAATTGTCCAACCGTAGAATCGTCTTTTAGATTATTTTGGTTTTTAAAACCAATTTTTTTCCTGATATATAACGTAGGTATGATTCATCATAAAAATCAAAAATAGCAAGTTATATGGTTACTTTAATGAATCAGAAAATGTCGACTTTCCAACCCTGGAACCGAAGTTTTAGTTTTTAAAATGTTTAATACCAATTTAATTCTTAGCGAAAAATAAAATATGTTTAATTCACTGAAAAAAACCCAAAATTGGGAACTTATATGGTTACTTTTATGTACCAAAAAATTTCGATTTTCCACCCTGGAACCGAATTCTTAATTTAAAAATTTTTAATACCAATTGAATTCTTAGCGAAGTATAAAATATGTTTAATTCACTGAAAAAAAACAAAATTGGGAATTTATGTGGGTACCAAAAAATTTCGATTTTCCAACCCTGGAACCGAATTTTTTATTTTTTCTTAAATATAAAATAGGTTTAATTCATTAAAAACACAAAATTTGGAATTTATGTGGGTACTTTTATGTACGAAATATATATCTATTTCCAACTCTGGAAGCGAATTTTTATTTTTTACCAATGCAATTCTTAGTGAGGTGTAACATAGTTTTACTTGACAAAAAAATTAAAATTTTTAAACTCTTTGGTCACTTTCATGTACTGTAAAATATTTCATTTGTCTAACCCTGGAGACGAAATTTTGATTTTATAAGATTTTAATACCTTGCGTTTTGGTTACATTTATGTATAAAAAAATATTTAAATTTGCAAGCCCTGGAAGCGAAATTTAATTTATTTTTCAATCCTAGTCTTCATTAGGTATAAAGTCGTTTTATTTAAGAACATAAATAACAAAGAAGCTTTATCTATCAGCAGCCGATGGCTCTAGAAAAAGTGAAAGAGATACACGGAATGTTGGGAATATTAATCGTCAGGGTTGGGGAATTTCGTAGTAACCAAAAAGGTAATAACTTAAAAATATGAATGTGGGAACTTCTCATATTCAATTTTCGTTAATAACATTGGTTAAATAGTTGATATTCCTACTAACTAGCACCACTTGCAAAATTGGAAAAATTGAACAAAGAACGCTGATGAGATGGCGTAGCGGCCTCGAAATCAGTACTGATCCGTTCTGCTGGTTTGATGATTATTGAAAATATTCTTAATATTCCAATCTTAATATAAAATAATAAATAGAATTTGAACAAATTCATTTATTAATAAAATAATAAAAAATCATTTTCAGTCATGCAGATTCGAAATTAAGCCCGTTAAAAATATTAACAATTTTTGAGAAAAACTTAAAATTTGCAACCATTTTCGTCACTTTCATGTACTACAATATATTGCATGTACCAAAAAAACTTTAAACTTCCCAACCCTGGAAAAACTTTAATTTTTGTTTGTTTTTTTACCAATGCAACTCAATTGCGGTTTTGGTTACTTCTATGTATAAAAAAAAATACAATTTCCTAGCCCCGGGAGCGAAATTTTAATTTTAAAACTTTTTTATCAATGCAAATCTACATGTGGTAGAAAGTATTTTTGTTTTAGAAAAACTCAAATTTTGCAACCAGTTTGGTTTTTACATGTACTACAAAATATTGCATGTACCAAAAAAAAACTTTCATTTTCCCAACCCTGGAAGGGAAATTTTAATTTTTTGTTTTATCAGTGCAACGCTTCCTGAGGTATAAACTAATTTTTTTTAAGAAAAATTTAAAACTTTTAACCATTTTGGTCACTTTCATGTACTATTATATATTGCACTTGTCCATCCCTGGATTCGAAATTTTATTTTTGAATTGTTCTCCCTAAATTATAAGACAGTTTTAGTTAGCAAAAAAAAAAACAACAACAACATCAATTGCCTGTTTAATTACTATACGTATATGCAATATCCCACCCCTGGAAACAAAATTTGAATTTAAAATTTTTTTTTTGGCCAATGCAAATCCTCATGACGTATAAAGAAGTTTTTGTAGTTACTACATGTACTACAATATACGGGAAAAATTTTTTTTTTTAATTTTTAATAGACCATTGAGGCTTCCTATAGCACAAAATTGGTTTAATTTACAAACAGTAAAAAAATAATTGATTTTTGGTATAAATTTTGCGTCGCGAAATAGGTGTAAGCTTCCCAGCTCTGTAACCATACTTCGGATCTTTCTGAATTTCAATAGCACTATTTAAGTTCATTTCCAATCCAACGGTCCAAGAACGAGGTCTCTAGCTCTTCTGGGGGCTTGGGAAAACCGACTTCACGTACGGACGGACAGACGACGGACATCGCTCAATCGTCATCGCTATTCATAAGGATCCAGAATATATATACGTTATGGGGTCCCATGTGCATATCGAAGAATTTACACATACCTATACATATATACTATATATACCTTTTCACTTTTTTGTGAAGGGTATAAAAATCAGTTGAAAGTATTGAGTAGTATCTAGTACCCAATTGAAAAACTACTAAATAGTACTGGGTATTCAAAAGTAACCGCTTTTTACAACACTATATAGCACCAGTGAAGTCCGTTATTTTTCGTGAGGGATTCAGCTACTAAAGTAGACAGACCACTACATTTCAAATGGAAAAGATTGTCACATAGCCAACATGATATCAACATTTTTAATGTTACAATTTTCATGGTTACACGACATTTTAAACAAATTTCAATTTCAAATAAAACTCGGGCGTAAATGTTGGTTGGGTGTCACAAAGGAAACTATCCGACAACAAATGGCGGCACAATAGCTAATCCAATTCACAATCCCGAAAAGATGGTGAAAAAAGTATCAGAGATTCAGTGGATCAGCTGATAGCACAGGTGGATAAGTCGTCAAAGACGTATATGAATGTTTGTGTGAACGTTTGGAACCAAACGATAAGACCAAATTAAGCAAAGTTTTTTTAACGCACCAACAAATCCACTCAAAGATCAATTATAAATCACTGCAGTAACTCAAGGATCAAAAACTAGACTGTTAAAAAGCTTTATTGTTGATAAAAACATTTTCCGGAAAAAAATCTTTCGGAGCAAAACAAAACACGTCTTGACTTACCCTGCTTTTACTCGTACCAACCTACTAAACATTACTTTGTAACGCTATTATAAGATGCACCCTAATGAATACATCTCATATTCCGTCTAAGAAATGTTTGTGAATTTGCAATGTCAACAAATTCACACAACAACCTTCAATTACAATTCTAGTAAAAATCCGCATTGCTGTGCAGATTCGAGTCTAGTTTTAAGTAGGAGGAAAAAACTAAAAAATGAGTTAGATAATAAAGGTGTGTGCAGGTGAAAATATACAACGAAGAGATCAACTTGTTTCATTTTCAAACACATAACTGGCGACGAGGAAAGTTTAAAAAAAATTTTTATTCAGTGATCAAAATTTAAATTATATATTAAACAAGGATAAAAAATAAAGCAATACAAATAAATTTAAAATTATAATTTAATTTACAAAATATTTATATTACAAAAAAATGTGACAAAAAATATGTTCTTATAAATTGCATAAAAACCTGAAACTTTTATTGAAAAATAAAAAAAAAGAATTGCTACATTTATTGTGGGTTCTAGAATTTGTGAAAAAAAATCAATGAATTCAAAAAGCACCCTAATCAATTAAGAAAAAAAAGGGGAAGGAATTCTTTTATTTACACAAAAAAGAAGACACAACAAAAAACTATAAAAAGATAAAACTTAAAAGCAAACGGAAAAATACACACTTCCAGTACAACGGATCATTAACTGCAACTAAAACGAAGACATTTCCCTTATAAAAAAATAATTAATTATAACTAAAATTAAAACAATTATCAAAACTTATGAAATAACAAAAGCAAGAAGTGAGTCACAACAGTAACAACAATTTTAACAACAGTGTCAACAATCATAACAGCATCCACAACCAAAATTAAAAAGACCACAAGAAACGTAGCCGCAAGTGTAAATTCGTCCATTCTTGCCCGGTGAATTGGCACACAGTCAGTGAAGGAAGAAAAGCCGTAACCAAATAAACTAGCTCCAGATATCCAGATGGTTAAAATCAACTAGAAGCTCTTGCAGACAGACCTCTCTAATAGTAAGTTAGATGAACAATATGTTTTGTTTAAATTAAACTAATAAGTAAGCAAATAGAGCTAAAGTCAATAAAATTGATTAAAAATCTCATGTACGGATTTGTATTTTATATTGAATTATAAACTAAGATCTAGTTAAGCAAGCAGTATCTTAAACGGTCCAATATAAATTATTACTTAGTTTCTGAAAAACGTACAGATTCGGACAGTCTTTGTAGTGTAGCGAAGTTTCATAAAAAAAATGGAAATCAATGTAATACATCAATTTAATCTCGTTTTAAGTTGCATCAGGGAAATTCCGACTTTCGACGGTACCGATCTCTGTCAATTACCTGACTTTCTGGCACAGGTAGAAGCCCTGGTGCCATCAATAGAAGTTTTCCAAGAGAACAATAATAGTTTACTTCTAGGATACCTAAAAAACAAATGTACAGTTAATACTTGGGCGGAATTAAAAAGCGTACTGTTAAATAATTTCGGGGAAAAACACACAGATTGAAAACATGGAGGATGAACTCCACGACTGAAAAATACCACCACGATATTAACAAAATCACAAACCAGCTCTACAATAGACGTTTAACCCATCAGGAAGAAGGATTTACTACAAGAGAAATAAATAGGATCTCATTACAGATAGTTAAGGACCATTTACCAGAACCGACGAAGACTATAATATTTGCGCGAGATCCGAAAACATTGCAGACAGCGTACCAAATTATTCTCGAAGCTAGGCACCAGAATTACACTGCAACTGGTGATAAACAGAAATTGAACACACAGTTCAGGACAAGTTATGGGAATAATAACCCAAATCAAAGTAGAGGTAATAGTACCTGGAATAGAAATTACAGGGAAAATAACGTTACTTCCTATAACAATAGGCAGTATAATAACGGAAATTTTGAAAATAGCAGTCAATCTGGAAATTCTCGTAGATATAACAATAATCAATCTAGAAATTTTTATAATCAATCGGGAAATCTTCGTAGGTATAATAATGAGCAATCTGGAAGTTACAATAATAATCAATCGGAAAATTTTTGCAGATATAACAATAATCAATCAGGAAATTTTTATAATAATAACCAGTCAGGAAATTTTTGTAGGCACGAGAATGAACAATCTGGAAGATATAATATGAGAAACGACACTAGGTAAGGACAGAATAGAAATACTAACAGGACTGAAGGTGTAGTTCCAATGGAAATTGTCTCTTCTAATATAAATTTTTCAACAGAGGCCCTAAGCAACTTCCCTATATAAGTTTACAAACCCCAATTAGAAAACTATATTTTATTGTTGACAGCGGAGCGGAATTTAGTATTGTAAATAAAGGAGTATGTTCACCGAAATGGAAGACAAAAGTTAATCTATATGCTAAAGCTTTAAGAAAAATATTTTTAATGGAATACCTTTGTAGATTCCCACTTTTTAAGGAATTTGAAACTGAAAACTTTTATTGCGAATTTTTGGAATGTAAATTGGATAATGGTTATGATGGGTTAATAGGTAACAATATCTTACAAAAATTATGCACTATAATTGATTACCCAAATCGGCGGTTGATCACTAGGAACGCGACATTGCCGTTATACATGGGTAACTACGAAGAATTATATGATAACATTTCATACAAAGAAAATTTTATTGACGTAGGAAACAACGAAATAGCTAGGGACAACTTTCTTACCTTTATTGGAACTAGTCACTTGAATGAGCAAGAGATAGTTAAATTAAGACCAACCTTGCTAAAATACAAAGAAGTATTTTACCAATCAAAAAAAATCTACCATTTACGAATGACATTAAACATAGAATTAATACTAAACACGACATTCCAATATATTCTGCCGTTACCCAGAAGTTCATAGAGCAGATGTTGATCGACAAATCCAAGAAATACTTAAAGATGGTATTATCAGGGAATCAAATAGTCCATACAATAGCCCGATTTGGGCCGTACCCAAAAAGATAGGTTCTGACAATGTACAGAAATGGAGAATAGTCATTGACTATAGAAAACTAAACGACATCACAATAGAAGATCGTTTTCCTATACCTAATATAGAAGACATTTTTGACAAGCTGGGAAATTATCAATATTTCTCAACAATCGATTTGGCAAAGGGTTTCCACCAGATTGAAATGCATCCTAATGACATCCATAAAACAGCCTTTTCGACCGCCAGTGGTCATTACGAGTTTTTGAGAATGCCGTTTGGACTTCGGAATGCACCCGCCACATTTCAACGTCTCATTAATGGTATACTAAGAGAATTTATTGGGAAAATATGCCTAGTCTATTTAGACGACAGTTTGGTCTTTTCTACGAGTATAGAAGAACATATGGAATCGTTAGAAAAGGTCCTAAAATGTTTAAAGAATGCTAACCTTAGAATTCAACCGGATAAGTGTAAATTCTTATCCAGGGAAACAGAGTTCTTAGGTCACATAATTACCCCAGATGGAATTAAAGCTAATCCAAAAAAAAATCGACGCCATTAACGACATTCAACTACCTAAAACTCAAAAGCAGATTAAATCATTTCTGGGAATAACTGGGTACTATAGGAGATTTATCAAAGATTATTCTAAAATAGCTCATCATATTATAAAATATTTAAAAAAAATTCCAAAATAAATATAAACGATCCAGAATACGTAGAATCGTTTAATAAACTCAAGACATTGTTAAAATGACCCCATACTTGCTCACCCAGATTTTCAAAAACATTTCACATTAACAACCGATGCAAGCAATTTCGCACTAGGTGCTGTGCTTGCGTAAGCCCATTGCTTATGCAAGTCGCGCCCTGAACGGTCACGAGCAACGATATAGTACAATTGAAAAAGAACTCCTTGCAATGGTTTGGGCAACGAAATATTTTCGCCCGTACTTATATGGCCGTAGGTTTACAATAAGAACTGACCACAGACCACTAGTTTGGCTAAATAATATGAAGGAACCAAATTCGAAATTACAACGGTGGAAGATAAAATTAAATGAGTTTGACTTTATAGTAGAGTATATAAAAGGCAAAGAAAATATAGTGGCAGACAGTTTAAGCAGAATGATATATGACTTTAAGAGAAATACGACGCCGAGCGAAACGGTTTCGGAGTCAACAATCTTTATTAACCTTAATGAATTGTTTGACTCTGATGAGGCCAACGATAGTAATGATATAGAAACGATTCACACTGCAGATACTGATGATACAAATTTTATATCAATTACGGAAAAACCCCTTAATTTGTTTAAAAATCAGATCATTCTAGATTACGCAACTAGGGAATCTAGGAAATTAAAAATAATTCATAAAAACAAAATAACAAACTTGATAATGGTAACAAAAGAAACCGACATAAAGAATACAATGCTGTCTCCCAGAAAATGGACTTGTTGTAATTTTTTGTGCGAATGACAGACTTTTTTTGAAATTTCAAGATTATTATAGAATGTATTTTGCAAATAACAGGAATCTAAGAATTTTAAGGTCCAAATCATGGTTAGAAGACATTACGGACAAGGAAATTATACTTAAAAAGATTGAAACTGAACACCTTAAGAACAATCATCGCGGAATAAATGAAGTATTCAATACTTTAAAGAAAACATGCTATTACCCCAATTTGCAAAAGGAAATTCAAAAATACATCAACAATTGTGAAGTATTCAACACAGCAAAATTTGACAGGCACCCTATTAAACATGCGTTTAATGTGACAGACAGCCCTGAAAAACAAAACGATATAGTGCACATAGACTTGTGGTATCCCCAAAGAAACGAAATGTACCTTACAAGCATAGACAAACTTACAAAATATGCTACAGCTGAAAAATTAAGAGACATAACTTGGATCTCTGTTGGATAGATTGAATAAACGATTTCAATACCTGGGTAAACCAAGGCTAATCGTGATGGACAATGAATTTGACACACTAAAAATTAAACAACTTCTTATAGAGAACGGAATAGATTTTGAATTGACCACTGCGTACCTAAAAACTGGGAACTCGGACGTTGAGACACTACACTCGACACTCAATGAGCACATACGCCTTTTCAATGCAGGCCCAAATAACGAAAACAGTCTGGAAGAAAAAGTTCACACGGCAATAATAGCATATAATAGCACAATTCATACTACCACAAAAACAAAACCGATACACTTCATTACTAATCTAATAGCTCGCGAAGATTTAAAAGAGTTTTCAGAACAACTTCATCAAGAAAAAATAGCGAGAATTATCGCTATAAACAAAAATCAGGGAAATGAAAGTAGCCTCAATTTCAGAAACAAATATGTAAAAAATTACAGAGTCAGCAAGGCACAACCTAGGTAAAAAAAGTAAATAATTATAGGGTAGAAAGTAATTACTTAGTATCTGATAATAATAAATTTAAGAGAATGTATAAAACACATGTTAAACGTAAATACCAATTTAAGGAAAACCATAATGAAAATTAATAGACATTTCGACGAGGAAATTCAAACAATTAGAAAAGCAGTAGAAAGCGATAGAGACAAAATAAATCAAACATTTGAAGAAGTGAAAAAACGGAACAATGAAATAGTGAGGAGACTTTTGTACATGGACCAGATACTTAAATTAAAAAGTCTAGAGAGTAAAATTACTCAAATTCAGGCAAATATAGCATCAGCTAGACATAATTCAGCCCGACGTACTAACACCGGAAGAAATAGAAAACTTTAACATCGACTATTTCAGGCTTAAACTTATTAAAATGGGCGTGATGAACTACATTAATACTTCACTGATTATTGCGATAAAAATTCCAACTGATTTTCTTGTAACAGATTTAAAGTTAATCACCCCCTTACCAAATGACAGATATCTAGAAGTTGACGACAATAGTGAATTGATAGTTACTATTAAAAATAAAACTTAGACTTACGAAGGAAACGCACATCTAAATGAAGTAAAAGTAAGCAAAAATTGTATTTTAAAAAACCGTTGTAAATTAATATATAATAATATAACTAGTGTCGAAATTATCGACGACGATTTAATTTTAGTTAAAAATGCTAACAGTACAGTGATAACACAGAATTGTGATAACAGGAATATCGTTATAAATCAAAATCATTTAATAAATTTTTATAGTTGCGAATTGAAAATATTAAACATAACTTATAATAATAAAAAGATTACTGTAGACGAAAAATTTATCTATCCAAATAATGATTTTACTACAATAGTTTTTGAAGAAGAAGTAAATTTTGAGAAAATCAAATTAAATCAATTTGAGAATATTAAAAAGATCGAAGAATTAGTGTATCATAAGAATGTGTCCTATGGAATAAACATAATGTTAGTAGTGTTAATATTAAGTCTAATTGTATTATTTTTGGTTTATAAAAGTTACTGTAAATGAAATAAAAATGCAAATATAAATATCGAATTAAATACTACCGAACCTAAACCCGGTAGAGCTACATATATGGACCAAATAAATTGAGTATCGACTATTTAATGTTTAAGTATTTTTTAATTTAAAAAATAAATCATTGTAAAGAATTGTAATTGAAGAAAAAATGCATTTCAGCAGGGACTGCTGAAACTGAGGGTGGAGGAGTCATATATAAGTACTCGTACCACCCTACTAAACATTACTTTGTAACACTATTATGAGATGCGCCCTAATGAATACATCTCATATTCCGTCTAAGAAATGTGTGTGAATTTGCAATGTCAACAAATTCACACAACAACCTTCAATTACAATTCTAGTAAAAATCCGCATTGCTATGCAGATTCGGGTCTAGTTTTAAGTAGGAGGAAAAAACTAAAAAATGAGTTAGATAATAAAGGTGTGTGCAGCTGAAAAGATACAACGAAGAGATCAACTTGTTTCATTTTCAAACACATAACTATATACATCAAGAGTGCCCAGGCCCTATGCGCTTGATGCTCATTTGTTTTTGTAAAAGCGCTTAGCTATAGGCTGTGTGTTTTAATACTCACATACAGCACTCAGCATTAGCAATACGAAATACACAAACAACTTTGACTGATATTTTTTTGTTGTTCTTCATTCTATAAAAGCAAGTGAAAACCAACAACACTTTCGTAAGGTTTGCTGGTAAACATTGACTACAGCGATCATCAGCGAAGACTTTGTTTTTGTTTAGCGTATGATATTGTTTTGTATGGATTTGTTTTTGCAACAAGAAATATTGAATAAAAATTAGGTTTTCGTTCAATGTATTGGTGTTTACTCTTCCATAAGGAACTTTTGGGCACACTTGGTTTACATCATGTAGAAACATCGCAGTACACACGATTATTAAATAAATTTTACTTAACCGGTATTGTCTAAATATGCTATAATATAATGTAGGAGCTCACAGTTAATTTTATGCAGCATAAAAAGATATTTAATTTTAAAATATTTTTAAATTTCTAAGCTGAACATTTTGTTAGTTTATATATGTACAAGAGAAACAATTTTTACAAAAAGCCTCACATACGTACATATATATTTTTCATTGCATTATTCACCAAGAGGCATTATTTGCAAAAAGTTTGAATGTAATGAACACAATGAATTGTGGTTCAAATTGTTAACAAAACACCAGGTGGTCATAAGGGAATGTCATTCATAATTTTCCGCATCTCTTCATACTCTTCGCCAAAGCATTTGCCTTTCCCTATACTAGAATCAGCAAACATTTTTTTCATAAAGATTTCTCAACTGTGATCGGACTCGCATTGCTTTCTGGCAACGCTGATTCTTAAAGTATGCGATAAACACAACCTGCCTGTTTGAATGGTGAAACTAGACTGATTAAAGTTGTTTACATCTCTACAATACGTGTACACACGTACGTAACAGAAGAGTAAATGAAAAGGCGCCGCGCCCTGCATTTGCCTTTCCCTGATATAAAACCACTACTTAACATATTTCAAAATCCTTTTAAGTGCGACATTGCAACTTTTTTTGGTACATGCAATATTTTATAGTACATGTAAGAACCAAAATGGTTATAAATTTTGAGTTTTTCTTAAATAAAATCACTTTGAACTTCATAAAGATTTGCATTGATAAAAAAAAATTTTTTAAATTAAAATTTCGATCCAGGGTTTGGAAATTAAAATTTTTCAAAAAGTTAACTAACGTCGCTTTTTTTCTAATTAAAACTATTTTTTAATTCAGGAAAAAGAAAATTGGTATGATATATTAAAACAAATCAAAATTTCGATTCCAGGGTTGGATAACTGCAATATTTTGTGGTACATAAAAGTGAACAAAATGGTTACAAACAGTAAGTTTTTCTTAAATAAAACTATTTCATGCCTCATTAAGAGTTGCATTGGTAAAAAAAAATTTAAATTTCGTTTCCAGGGTTGGGATATTGATATATTTATTCTGCATAAAAATAACCAAAAAGGCAATTGAGGTTTTTTTGTTTTGCTAATTAAAAATGTTTTTTAATTCGGGAAGAACAAAATTGGTATTAAAGTCTTAAAAAATCAAAATTTCGACTCCAGGGTTGGACAAATGAAATATTTTATGGTACATGAATGTGACCAAAAGTTTAAAAATTTTAATTTGTTTTGTCAAGTAAAACTATGTTACACCTCACTAAGAATTGCATTGGTAAAAAAATAAAAATTCGCTTCCAGAGTTGGAAAATCGAAATATTTCTGGTACATAAAAGTACCCACATAGATTCCAAATTTTGTTTTTTTAGTGAATTAAACCTATTTTATAATTCAGGAAGAATTAATTTGGTATTAAAAATTCGGTTTCAGGGTTGGAAAATCGAAATTTTTTAGTACATAAAAGTAGCCATATAATATCCTTACTTTGGTTGTGTGTGCATGAAATCTTTTTTATACTTCGGGAGGAGTTAAATTGGTATTAAAAACCAAAATAATTAAAAATCCAATTTCAGGGTTGGAATATCGACATTTTCTGATTCATAAAAGTATGGTTCCTTGTCTGATTCATAAAATTAACCATATAATTTGTTATTTTTATGATGAATTATACCTACTTTATATATCAGGAAGAAAAATACATCATAGATCGTAGCCCAACAAATTCTTTCATTATTTTCCCGCAGTTTTCATCTTTCATCATACCCAAAACTTGTTTGGTCAAAAGAGGAATGTCATATTTGTTATCTATATTATAATCTGATGTATCAAATTGTTGTTCGATGTCAGGCTTTATGTCCGCGTAAAAGTCTTCTGTTTTTATTAGGTAAATAAAAGAGTCAGTATCCATATAATTTAATGATAGAAATTTCTTGAACTTAGGGTGCATGTATCCGTAATGGAAATCATACATTTTCCATTTAGAGAGTTCAAGTACACAAAATCCCAAGTAAATGCGCTTATTATAGCATGTCTTCACTCTATTCATTTCTATAGCTACCATATCTTCAGAAAATATAGACAAACTATGGAAATTGGGCTTTGATATCCAGTCTTGAACCCCCAAATGATTCCGATTAGTTCTGCTCCAATTCGTTACAATTCTTACGTCCGTCCTTTTGTCCACATTCTCCATAGTCTTCCGATACACTGCATTATTAAGGAATTTGAAGAAATTTTTCTCAAAAGCATTTTTAGCAGTAGCTCTATGCTGTGCTGTGTCATGGAGATTGTTTAAATGTTAGAATACGATGTATTTTTTCTAAAATTAAACCATATTTCAAGCATTGTTTGACGACTCTATAATGTATAACGTATGAATGCTTTGTAGAGAAATCGGTTATCAATTTGCCGTGCTTCGATTGCAAAGTTTTTTATTTTCAACACAAAAAGCAGGTCATTGTGTAAGTCGTGTAGATTGAAAGGGTTTTCCAATGTGACTTCAAACACATAACCATCTGTTGCATTATCGGCTATCCGGATCCAAATTCAGCTCCTCATTCGATAACCATTTGTATCCTCCATATGGGAGATATTCAGACAACGCCCAACCGTACAGGTTATTTGCATCTAACTATACAAGAAATTTGGACGGCTTCTCTTTATCAAAATATTCTAAATATATGTTGTTTGCTTTGGAATATTTTTTACTACACTGTACAATTCCACTACGTATACCCTTTTTCATAAAATTGTACATAAGTATCTATTTCTGTTAATAATTCGAGCTCAATTCTTGTATATTGTGCTGTGTAATATTGACATGGATCCAACTCATATATACTTTTACAAACTTTTCTGAAGTTCTCGAAAATATCTGTTAGTAAAAGCACATCTGTTTTTAAATATAATTCCATATAATCTTTCATGGTTTTGCAACCAAAAGTATTCCAAACCACTTCGGCATGCGAGTATTCGTATAAAGAACATTCTTTGTTGTTCAGTTTATTAAAGAAATCTCTGCACGAAGGAAGCTGACACTCATTAAGCTTTTGAAAAGAATGTAGATACACATACGAAAAAATACCCTTTTTCTTAATCAGCTGAAATTCTTTTTCTGAGGGAAACATAGATTTAATGGTGACGAAATAATTATCGGTCAAAATTTGAAGCCAATGATTACAAACTGTCGGCCATAAATCGTATTGTGTGAAGAAATCTTATTTCCAGATTATGACCGTCAATCATTTCTGTGAATTGGGAAAGTGATATATATTTTTCCTTGTTATGAGGGAGTACTTTTAGTTGCATAGAAATTTCCCCCAATTCCTTAACAAAAAGATGTGAATCATAGTTGTGAAAATATACTGGTATGAACTTAGGAATTTGGTAATTTAGATTACAGTTTTTGTGGGCTGCACCTCTAAATTTTCCACTAATGTGACAGTGATCTCTAAAACGATCATTACCTAAACTCTGTTGACATATATGGCAAGTCAAAGCATTATAAAAATTATATGTATCTGAAGGGGATAACACATCCATTTTCTTATTATTTAATAAATGATCATTATATATATCCTCACAGTCTTTAATTAAAAATTCTACAAATTTTTCTGAGGCGTCTTTACCCGTATATTCTTATAGCAAAAGAAACTGCTACGTGGACAATATTTATGTAAACAAACATATTGATAAGTGATATATACAGAGTACAGGGACATTCTAATGCATGCCTCTACGATGCAAAATGTTTAAGGGAATGAAACTGCTACGTAGACAATATTTATGTAAATGACAAACTACAACCGTTTTGTAGCCAAACAAAATCAGAATTATTAAAATTTCAGTTGAGCTTTTATTTGTAAAATGAAGCCCTTCTGGTAGACACCATTGTATCACAGACTTCAGCGGCACCATTTAAAGGAATATCTGAGAGAAACCAGACAGGAAGAATTCGAGAGATATCATGAAGAAGATGAGGAACTTTTCCTAGAGCTGTAATCGCAGCCAACGTCTGACGCAGCCCCAGAAAATGCAGCATATGAAGAGATGCTAACAGGCGATGGGGAACTCTTTTTAGCGGTGTCTTCGCAGCCAACCACAACAGACCATCAAAATAATACAAGAGAGGTAGCAATCAAACCTCAAATAGAAATATTAAGTGTTCAAATAGTCCAAAAAATTCATATACCTATTTTTCTTGCGATGTATGGAGACGATCAATTGTTCGTAGAGGCAGCGGACGTAGTAGAGGCAAATTTACAATAAGATATAAATAAAACAAGTAAAAGTGCTATATTCGGCTGTGCCGAATCTTAAATACCCTTCACAGATGTAATTCTTCTTTCTTTCTATCTTTCTTGCCAAAACAGAAAGTAGGTTTAATTAAAAAATCAAAATGATGTTATCGGTTACTTTTATATTTAAGAAAACGTTTAAATTTTTCGGCTAGGAAGCTAAATGTTTGGCTTTTCTTATATCTAATACCTATGAACGTCTTTCAAAAATATGAAATATGAACAAAACAAAAAATCCGTTTCATGTACCCCAAAAAGTTTTAATTGTCCAACCGTAGAATCGTCTTTTAGATTTTGTTGGTTTTTAATACCAGTTTACTTGTTTTTCTGATGTATAAAGTAGGTATAATTCATCATAAAAATCAAAAAATAACAAATAAAATGGCTGCTTTTATGAATCGGAAAATGTCGATTTTCCAACCCTGGAACCGAATTTTTAATTTTTTAATACTAATTTAATTTTTTCTGATATATAAAATAGCTATAATTCACTAAAAAACAAAATTTGGAATTTATGTATGTACTTTTATATACCAAAAATATTTCAATTTTCCAACCCTGAAACCGAATTTATAATATTTTGATACCAGTTTAATATTTTCTGAAATATCTAATAGGTTTAATTCACTAAAAGCAAAAAATTTTGAAATTATGTATGTACTATTATGTACGAAAAATATTTCGATTTCCCAACTCTGGAATTTTTATTTTTTTACCAATGCAATTCTTAGTGAGGTGTAACATAGTTTTACTTGACAAAAAATTAAAATTTTTAAACTTTTTGGTCACTTTCATGTACCATAAAATATATCATTTGTCCAACCCTGGAGTCGAAATTTTGATTTTTTAAGATTTTAATACCAATTTTGTTCTTCCTGAATTATAAAACAGCTTTAATTAGCAAAAAAAAAACAACGTCAATTGCCTTTTTGGTTATTTTTATGCAGAATAAATATATCAATTTTCCAATCCTGGAAACGAAATTTAAATTTTTTTCCAATGCAACTTTTAATGAGGCATGAAATAGTTTTATTTAAGAGAAACTTAATATTTATAACCATATAGGTTATAAATATAGTTTTAATTAGTAAAAAACAACGTCAATTGGCTCTTTGGTTACATTTATGTTTAAAAAAAATTTCAATTTCCCAACCTTGGAAGCGAAACTTAAATTTTTTGAAATTTTCTTTATCAATGCAAATCTTCATGAGGTATAAAGTAGTTTTGTTTAAGAAATACTCGAATTTTGCAACCATTTTGGTTATTACATGTACTACAAAATATTGCATGTACAAAAAAAATTAATTTTTCCAACCCTGGAAACGAAATTTTAATTTTTTTATGTTTGTTTTTTTTTATCAGTGCAACGCTTCTTTTACGAAAATTTGCAAATATTTTACCATTTTGGTAACTTTCATGTACCATAAAATATTGCACTTGTCCATCCCTGGATTCGAAATTTTATTTTTTATTTTTGAATTTTTGATACCAATTATGTTCTTCCTAAATTATAAGACAGTTTTAGTTAGCAAAAAACAAAAAAAAAACATCAGTTGCCTGTTTGATTAGTTTCATGTATAAAAAAAATTCAATTTCCCACCCCTGGAAGCAAAATTTGAATTTTAAATTTTTGATTTTTTTGGCCAATGCAAATCTCTATGACGTATAAAGTGGTTTTGTTAAAGAAAAACTTAAAATTTTTAGCAATTTTAGTTACTACATGTACTACAAAATACGGAATAGGCCGAAAAAAAATTTTAATTTCCCATCCCTGGAAAATTTTTTTTTTATTATTTTAGTTTTTAATAGAACATTGAGGCTCCCTAAAGCACGAAATAGGTTTAATTTACGAATATTAAAAAAAAAAAAATTGATTTTTGGTATAAATTTTGCGTCGAGAAATAGGTGCAAGCTTCCCAGCTCTGGAACCATAGTTCGGATCTATCTGAATTTCAATAGCAGCCTGTTTATCATTTCCAACCCAACGGTCCAAGAACGAAGTCTCTAGCTCTTCTGGGGGCTTGGGAAAACCGATTTCACGTACAGACGGACAGACGGACATCGCTCAATCGTTATCGCTATTCATAAGGATCTAGAATATATATACTTTATGGGGTCCCATGTGCATATCGAAGAAATTACACACGGAATGACAAACCTATATATACCCTTTCACTTTTTTGTGAAGAGTATAAATATATATTTACATAATTTGATACATATTACTTATTAATAAAAATTAAAACAATGCATATATTTAAACAATGGTTCATTCATTCAAATGGTCAAGGGAATATTTGGGCACAAAGAATAAACGCTTATTATTTGTTTGTATGTTTATGCGTAAATGAAATAAATTTGTAGATATTTATGTACGCATGAATATGTACATCTTACCACATTTCATACTGACCAACTAGCGCTAAATCCAGGAGAGCAAAAAAGCGGACTGTCATACAGACTCACCAATCGTCACACACACGCAGCCTCTCTGACAGGCAGACATTCCCAATAAACATTATTGTTTGATATCAACTTGAGATGCATTTGATATCAAATACCATTCTCAAATCTCCAACGTTAATTCTCAAATGCACCTCAATAGTCCGATTATAGTCTTCTCAACTTAAAAGGCTCATTTTTAATATGATGATTTTCTTAGTTATCAAATTGAGAAATTTGTGATTCTCAACTTGATATCAAAGAAATTTCTCCAATTGGTTTCAAATGGATGGTACGGAATTGCCATATTAAAGAAAGCCCATTTATATAAATTTAGGATATAAACAATGTTTTTACTTAGTTTTGTAACTTATTTATTATATAAAAAAAACATAAAATAATGAGATCATAAAAAGCAATTCATTTGAGTTATGTTTAAGTAATAATAAAAAACATCATAAAAAAGATTATAAAAATAATTGATAAAAAACAATTCATTAAAGTTATTTTTAATAATAAAAAAACATTAATTAATTTGGGAGATATTTTCCTTTTTTCCATTTTCATAATTTATCTTCTTATAAAGGCGGTTATTGGCGTGTTGGAAAAATGATATGAGAGTTCTTTCGAACTCGCTGTCCGAAGATGCAGCTGCAAATTTTTGATTGTAAGCTTCTGGAAAGATTAATTAGATTTAGTTAATATTAATTTCAATCATAACATAAAAACATAATTACGTTTTAATGCCGCTGTGACACTTAGACCTCGTACAGGTTGTTTTGTCTTAGTTCCTTGCCAGGAATATTTGATAGCTACCTCATCCGTTATCATTTTCCGCCAAGCTGTTTTTAAAAATTTTATGGAATTGCCACATACTAACGCCATAAGTTCGGAAACCTAGTAGATGAATTATTAAACTTTAGTATTTGGAATTTTGTTTATATATTTGTCAAACTTACCAGGTCGTTAAACTTGTTTTCAGATGCTTGAATTTTATCTTCGAATAGGCTGAAGTCCGACACTAGCTGAAATGGTGTTTTTGGCAAAATTGGCTTTCGCTTTAAGGTCGTCTTATTTCCCCCCCCCCCCCCCCCCCCCCGGGTTTTACCCCTTCCAGTACTCTTTTTAGTAATTTCTGAGTGATTTCATGTTCTAAAAATATTGGAAATGTGCATTGTGTTTTTGTTTTTAGAAATATGCTTAATGCGTTATACCTTTGAGCACATTTTTTGGAAGTTGTCAATCTTTTGATTCAACTCATCCCAGTCTAAAAAATTCAAAATTATAATTGACATTTAATATAATTATACTAATAAAACAAATAAAATTATTAATGCTCACCTTTTTTGGTTAAATACTCTTCGGTTATTGTTAAAAACGTACTGTTTAGATCCATCTACATGTGAATGAAGGGTGTAAATAAAAATTGATTAGATTCAAAATTACTAAACATAATTATTTTTTGTGATATTAGTTCCACTAAATGTTGATACTGTGAATTCGAAAATTGCAAAGTGTCGCAAAATTTAATATTAAAATTGGATGATTTTATTGGAATAGTGAAAAAGTCCTTTAAATTCAAAACTTCCTTTCCTATAATTTCTATATCGCTTTCATTTTGAGAAATAGACATTACTTTAAATATTCTATTGTTTATACTATAAAAATTATCAGGTGTTTTTGTAGAAAAATAAAACAAATTGGTATAAATTGATTTAATTGTCCCATTATTAAGAACTTTTTTATTTTTATTGTCATTTGGAGGTTTGGGCAATCTTAAGCTATCCTCCACCAATCTGTTATATATCTGAACTGCAATTTGATGATTTTTTTTACATTTCCTTTTCAGTTTAGACAAATAATTTTCAAATTTGAAAGCACTTATGGATTCTAGGCAACCATAATTAAATGCATCATTTGCTAAGTGCGTGAGGCAGTGAAAATTAAAAGTTAAAAAAGTATCATCGTAGAGGCGAGATACATTTTTAACAAACTCAGACAAAAGAACTTTTGCACATTCGTTATTTTCCATACAAGATTTTTCATCTAACAGAATTCTAACTCCCAAACTGAGCAATAAAAAATGATTATATCGTTCAGCATCTAAAACGTCAGCAAGGACGAAAATGCCTGTATATAAAAGAAACGATCTTAATTCTGTAGCCTTGAACCTTTCAATTTCATTTAAGCTTCGAGGATGTCTAGCAAATTCTTTTGGCACTTGGTTGCTCAAAAAAATTAGTTTTGAATTTAATAATTTAATTTCTGACGGTTTTAAAGAAAAAATGCAATTTCTTTTTCTGATCCAACCAATGAGTAAAGTTTTCATAACGCCAAGGCACACTACATGCATATAATCATTAGGAAATGAATTCACGATATCTATAGGTAATTTTTCTATAGCCAGTGGCTCTAGCAGTTAGTGATGTTTGGCATCTATTCTTAAGCGAAAGTCGGAATCTGTTCTGAAATTATGTACCGCACTTCTAAAAATCATTCTATTATTAACAGATTCTCCTTTCTGGGTACATTTGAGACAACTAAAGAACCCCGTATGCCCTTTGATACCAAGAATATGCGATCTTGCTGGTGCATCGCATATAAATGCGCGACAATTGACAGGAAACAATTTTTCCTCAAAAATTAAACCCACATCAATCAGTTCACATAAATCATTAACAAACCTTGTTAAATATGTATTTGGACACAATGGTTTACTTTTACCACAATAAGCGCCTACAACCATAACGTCTGGCGTCCCATTGACATTTATTAAAATAGGCCAAGTTTGAAAATTTGAACTCTTTGCTAAAGGAAGGCCATCAATATTTATATTCAGGCTTAGTTCGCCAGAAAATGAAGAATTTTTTAGCAAAAAATCGGTCAATGTGTCTTTAACGCCGTAATGTACATATTCACCTAACCCCATTTTTTCAACTGGCGCACTTTTGGGAGTAGACTTTAAGGTCCTCACGTCTTTAGGAAGTCCACAAATGTGGGTACTCAAAATTTTTAGAAGACTATTAGCAGCTGCGTTTGTAATATTAAATTGAACTGCCCATGATGCAAGCTCATCCCTCAATTCACCTAAATTTTCTACTATTTCCTCCTTTTCACTTTCGCTTTCCGATTCAGATGAATTGCCCTCACTTCTAAATTCCTCAAAAGACACGTTTCCACAAGCATTTGATCTCGAAGGTGCCATTGCCAAAGTTTCATCGGCAAATGAGCGCTTCGACAGCAAAGCCACCACCTGCCTCACCTCACTTTTAACTTTCTTTGATCTATTCATTTTTATATTAATTATTTAAACTTTGCTTACCTTTAATTGTCTTTCCTTCACTTAAATGCACTTTTATTTATTTATATTTTTTAACACTTGCTTTTTTTCACTATTTTCACTTCTTTCACATTTGTAATAAATGAATAAATGTAGCTGCAACATGTGTTTATTAAACGCTACCAGATCTGTAAGCGATTGCGCAAAACAGCGCTGTCATACGAGAATAAAAAAATTAGAAAAAAATCTCAAATTTATCACAAATCGTATTCAAGTTCAAAAAATTTTTGGTCTCAAGTGGAGAAGTGTTAGATATCCACTTGAGATTTAAAATTTTTCTCAAAGATTGGATAAAATATTAAATCTCAAATTGATGTCAAGTTGAAAACAAAAAAGGAGAAAAATGTTTGAACTTAAGTTGAGAATTACATTAGAAATCAACTTGAAAATTAAACTTTTCTCTAACATTGGAGAAATAATTTTTCAATGCATATTGGGTTCCAATCGCCACTCAGAACACAAAAACACACACACACTTAAACATAGCATAAATATTCATATTCTACATAATACAGAAATCGCACCACCATCCAGATCCCCAAATAAAATCCACCTATGATCGTCATGTATAAAATAAACAAAATATCAGATTCAATATTTAAGAAATAGTAAATTTTTTTCACAATGTCTTCAAGATCAGAATAATCAAATTATTCCCCCACACTCAAGCATTGCACACAAAAAAGAAATAACTGAATTGCTGGACAAAATATCTTAAGTAAACACACACCAAAATTAAAAACAAGCAAAAATAAGTAAAAGTGCTATATTCGGCTATGCCGAATCTTAAATACCCTTCACCTTCTTTCTTGCTGTCTTGCCAATACAGAAAGTAGGTTTAATTAAAAAATCAAAATATTGTTATCGGTTACTTTTATATTTAAGAAAACGTTAACATTTTTCGGCTAAAAACACAAAATTTGGAATTTATGTATGAACTTTTAGGTACTAAAAATATTTCGATTTTCCAACCCTGGAACCGAATTTTTAGTTTTTACAAATTTTAATTCCAATTTAATTCTTAGCGAAATATAAAATAAGTTTAAGTCACTGAAAAATAAACAAAATTGGGAACTTATATGGTTACTTTCATGTAAGAAAAAATTTCGATTTTTAAACCCTGGAACCGAATTTATAATTTTTTGATACTAGTTTAATTTTTTCTGAAATATCTAATAGGTTTAATTCACTAAAAGCACAAAATTCATAATTTATCTATGTACTTTTATGTACGAAAAATATTTCGATTTTCCAACTCTGGAAGCGAATTTTTATTTTTTTACCAATGCAATTCTTAGTGAGGTGTAACATAGTTTTACTTGACAAAAAATTGCAAACTTTTTACTATTTTGGTAACTTTCATGTACCATAAAATATTGCACTTGTCCATCCCTGGATTCGAAATTTTATTTTTTATTTTTGAATTTTTGATACTAATTTTGTTCTTCCTAAATTATAAGACAGTTTTAGTTAGCAAAAAACAACATCAGTTGCCTGCTTGATTACTTTCATGTATAAGGAAACTCAATTTCCCACCCCTGAAAGCAAAATTTGAATATAAAATTTTTTTTTTTGCCAATTCAAATCTGCATGACGTATAAAGTGGTTTTGTTAAAGAAAAACTTGAAATTTTTAAAAATTTTAGTTACTACATCTACTACAAAATACGGAATAGGCCGAAAAAAACATTTTTAATTTCCCATCCCTGGAATTTTATTTTTATTTTTATAGTTTTTAATAGATCATTGAGGCTCCCCAAAGCACGAAATAGGTTTAATTTACAAACATTAAAAAAAATGATTTTTGGTATAAATTTTGCATAGAGAAATAGGTGTAAGCTTACCAGCTCTGGAACCGTACTTCGGATCTATTTCACTACCGCTCTATTTAAGCTCATTTCCAATACAACGGTCCAAGAACGAAGTCTCTAGTTCTTCTGGGGGCTTGGGAAACCCGATTTCACGTACAGACAGACGGACATCGCTCAATCGTCATCGCTATTCATAAGGATCCAGAATGTATATACTTTATGGGGTCCCATGTGCATATCGAAGAAATTACAAACGGAATGACTAATCTATTAATACCCTTTCATTTTTTTGTGAAGGGTATAACAAACTTAGACACCATATTTTAAATGTCATAGTTTCCAAGTGAGTAGTGAGATTCTGGATAGTAAGCTATCATGGAATCAGAATATACAGGCGAGAGCGGAAAGGGCCTTAGTGGCTATTTATACATGCAAAAGTGCAGTAGGCCTCCTTGAGGCTGTTATTAAACCAGTACTCTTTTACGGGATATTGGTATGGTGGAATGCGATGGACAAGCAGGCTCATCGCAGGACCTTTGAAAAAGTCTTTCGGGTCGTAACGAGACTGATGACAGGCGCACTATGATCTACACCAACGGGAGCAATTTTTGCCATGCTAAATTGGCTCTAGGTTGACATTCTGGCCAGACAATTGGCTCTATTCTCTGCGGTCATGTTGAATACAGTATGTCCATGGACTAGGACTGACTATGGGCATGCTAGGATTTTAAGAGAGCACTCGGAAATCCATGCCAACATTGACTATTGTGTACCAAGACCCTTCCTTGGTGGGCTTTTCCGTTCCATTGTTGTTGACAGGGAACAGGGGGACAGACTTTACTTTCCCCAGTTCAGTTAGAGTTTTCACTGACGGATCCAAAAGGGGAACAAGAACGGGCGGAGGCTTCTATGTGGAGAACTTCAATGTAAGATCTCTATTCCGGTTCCAAGACGGTTGTACTGTCTTGCAAGCCGAAATCTCTGCTATTACTCGGGCAGCGAGATGGCTAAGGTACTATAGGATATCGAATGATATCTTCATTGTTACCGATAGCAAAGCAGCCATCTCTGCTATTCGTGGTGTGTACAGTACACCAAAAACTGTGGTCGAATGCCGACTGTCTATCAACGAGATAGCGACACATTCGAGGGTGACACTGGTGTGGGTGCCGGGACATTCTGGATGTCCAGGCAACCATACTGCGGATGAGATTGCCAGACAAGGGACTGAATTGAACAGTTCAATGATCAGTCACTTCATTGGCATTCCATTATCGCGATGCAAGTTTCTGATTCAAAGCGAATCATACAAACTAGCTCAACTTAGGTGGGAAAGCGTGGCTAACTGTCTCGTGGCAGGAGCCACGTGGCCCCATTATGATATGCGCAAAACACGCGACCTTCTCAAGTTTCACAAGGCGCGCATGCGTCAACTGGTGACTGTTCTGACAGGACACTGTAGCTTTAGGACTCATGCGAGGAGGATGGGTCTAATATACAACGACTATTGCAGAAGCTGCAATGATGAAGAGGAGGAAGAGACTGTCCTCCATCTTCTGTGTCAGTGTCCTGCCCTTGCAAATGCAACGGCAGTGGCTCTGGGCTCACGATTCCTGTCAGATTTAGACAGCCCGGCAAACATGGAGCTTTCCCTTAGGAGGTCCTATGCTTAAGGGCATCACAAAGGGACCGAATTGATCCAAATGACCGAATTGACTCAAATGGATTGTCCCGCCAGGGACAACGGCCCTCTAACCTAACCTAACCTAACCTAACGTTCTTAAACCATTGGATTGGAAATGAACTTAAATAGAGCGGTAATGAAATTCAGGAAGATCCGATGTACAGTTCCATAGCTGGGAAGCTTACATCTATTTCTCGACACAAAATTTATACCAAAAACCAATTATTTTTTTTAATGTTTGTAAACTAAACCTATTTCGTGCTTTGGAAAGCCTCAATCATCTAATAAAAACTAAAATAAATACAATTTTTTTCCAGGGATGGGAAATACAATTTTTTCCCCGCCCATTTCGTATTTTGTAGTACATGTAGTAACTAAAATTGTTAAAAATTTCTAGTTTTTCTTTAACGAAACCTCTTTATACGTCATGAAGATTTGCATTGACCAAAAATAAATTTTTAAATTCAAATTTTGCATCCTGAGATGGGAAATTGCATTTTTTTTCATACGTGAAAGTAATCAAACAGGCAACTGATGTTTTTTTTGCTACCTAAAACTGTCTTGTAATTTAGGAAGAACGAAGTTGGTTTCAAAAATTCAAAAAAAAATTATAATTTCGAATCCAGGGTTGGACAACTGCAATATTTGTAGTACATGAAAGTGGCCAAAATGGTTAAAACATTAAAATTTTTCTTAAATAAAACTACTTTATACCTCAAGAAGACTTGCCCTGATAAAAAATAAAAAAATAAAATTTCGCTTCCAGGGTTGGGAAAATGAAAGTTTTTTTGGTACATGCAATATTTTGTAGTACATGTAATAACCAAAATTGTTATAAATTTTGAGATTTTCTTAAATAAAATCACTTTATACTTTATGAAAATTTGCATTGATAAAAAAATTTTAGAAATTAAAATTCGCTTCCAAGGGTGGAAAATTGAAATTTTTATACATAAATGTAACCAAAATGGTTAAAAATTTTAAATGTTTCTTCAGTAAGACTACTTTATACCTCATGATGTCGCATTTATAAAAAAACAAATAAATAAAATAAATTTCAATTCCAGGGCTGGGAAATTGAAATTTTTTTTGGTACATACAATATATTGTATAACATGAAAGTGACAAAAATGGTTGCTAATTTTAAGATTTTTGTAAATGAAACTACTTTATAATTAATGGAAACTAGTATTGGTATAAAAAGAAGACAAAAATTAAAATTTCGCTCCCAGGGATGGAAAATTTAAGTTTTTTTTATACATAAAAGCCAACTAACGTCGGTTTTTTACTCATTAAAACTATTTTTTAATTCAGGAAAAACAAAATTGGTATCAAATATTAAAACAAACCAAAATTTCGATTCCAGGGTTGTTTAACTGCAATATTTTGTTGTACTTCATGTACAACAAAATATGACCAAAATGGTTACAAATTTTAAGTTTTTACTTAATAAACCTCATTATTAAGAGGTGCGTGAACCTCATTATTAAAATATTTTATGGTACATGAAAGTTACCAAAAAGTTTAATAATTCACAAGAATTGCATTGGTAAAAAAATAAAAATTCGCTTCCAGAGTTGGGAAATCGAAATATTTCTGGTACATAAAAGTGCCTACTAAAAATTCGGTTCCAGGTTTGGAAAATCGAAATTTTTTAGAACATAAAAGTAGCCATATATTTTCCTTATTTTGGTTGTGTGTGAATGAAATCTTTTTATACTTCGGGAAGAGTTAAAATGGTATTAAAAACTAAAATAATTAAAAATCCAATATCAGGGTTGGAATATCGACATTTTCTGATTCATAAAAGTAACCATATAATTTGTTATTTTTGATTTTTATGATGAATTATACCTTCTTTATATATCAGGAAGAAATAAATTGGTATTAAAAACCAAAAAAATCTAAAAGACTATTCTACCGTACATGAAACGGAGTTTTTCTGTTTGTTTGTAAATTAAACATATTTAATATTTTTGAAAGACGTTCAGAGGTATTAGAAGAAAGAAGAGCCAAACATTTAGCTTCCTAACCAAAAAATTTAAACGTTGTCTAATATATAAAAGTAACTGATAACATCATTTTGCTGTTTGATTAATTATTTTTTAATTAAATCTACTTTTGTTTTAGCACGAAAGAAAGAAAGAAGAACTACATCTGTGAAGGGTATTTAAGATTCGGCACAGCCGAATATAGCACTTTTACTTGTGTTTTATTAATTTCTTTTATTATTTACTTTATGGGGTTAAATTCTTTTTGGAGGGTATTAAAACTGTATTTTGGCGGGGTCGCTCTTGCAAGGGCTGTGGAGGAAACTCTAAAAATAAATGTTTGGGATAATTATATACAAAATTAAAATTGTTAATTTAATTTACAAAATTAAAATTTTTTTTTGATACGGTCATTTAGGGGGCAACGGGGGAGAAAGCGGTAGGGCAGAGTAGTACCAGGTTACGTCTCAGCTTCGTCATTAAAGCTCGTTTTAGCCAAGTTTAGCTGCCGCTGTCGATATTTTTGTGCTCCTTCTTTTGCTGTTAAGAGATACGCTTGCAATTTTACGGAATCTTTCAACTTTTCCCTAAATTTCTTATCTTTATTTTTAATTTTTTTCTGAAACGGAGGCCATCTACATAAAAGCATTTATTGCTGATTATAAAAATATTTGCAGCAGCAATTTGAAAAAAGTTTAACTTAGACCAGTTGCGTTACGTGACAAACTTCAATATTAAATAGAAAGGGTCTATTATTAACTTCGGTCAAAGTAATTTATTTTTTTAAGTTTTATATATAAAACTTGCTTTAATTTAAAATTTTTATTGAATTTCGTTCCACAGCGCAGATGATATGACTAAAAATTATGTTTTTAAGGTGCGCATGTGACATTAGAATATTAAGGGAAACAAATTGAAAAATTACAGTTAGATTTCTTTCACTTTGCTCTTTTCACATCTTTTTTAATTTATTGTTGTTGTAAGCAAACTATTTTGTAATTAGTGCAATCGTTAAAAATGCGTTTTAAAAAATTAACCATAAAAGAGAAAATTTAATGAAAAGTAATCAAAAGCAAGTAACATATTATTTTGAATTTTACTAACATTTTTCTCATTATGGATGTTAAGTTAAGGTACAAATTCATTAAAATAACAATATTTGAATATTTTTCTCTCATAATGGTGGATAAAAATAATTGTTTAATAACTTATAATTTTTTGGCCGCGGTAGACCTTTCTGTGGAAATACCCATATTTATGAACAGCTTCAAAATTCCGTATGAAATAAAGAACATTTGCTTTATTTCACAGCTTTTTTAAAAAGTTGGCAGACACATTTCATATGTTTTTCCACGAGAAAACACAGTACTACTATTGCAAGATTTTTTCATGAATTTCCCACTCAAATTTTTTATACATGTATTTTGACATAATTCCACACGAAATTTTGAACAGAGTACCAGGCTTAAAGCTGTATTTTTGACTTTTGTGTTTTCTAATACCAATACGCTTCTTTCAAAAATATTAAATATGCTGAATTTATAATCAAAGAGAAGAAATTCCTTTTAGTTGGTTTTTTTTATACACAAACAAAAATTCCAATTGTCCACCCCTGAAATCATTAACATTAATTTTTGCGGACAAAACCGTCTCTCAAGCCAAGACTAAGCTTGATACAAACTATGGAGTATCTGCAACATCAATTTTCATGGTAGCGAAGTGGTGTACCGAATTGTCCATCCCTAGAATCAATTTTTAAATTTTTAATACAAATTTAGTTACTCTCAAAGTACATATCAAATACGAGGGCGGATTGGTTTTGAAGCTACCTAAGTAAGAAAATACACAGTTTTTTTTCAAAAACCATTTATTTCTCAACATAGTCTCTTTTTAGCTCAATACACTTAGTAAGACGATGTTTCAACTTTTTTATACCATCTGAATAATACGATTTTGGGAACCCCTCAAAATACACGTTAGTTTCGGTAATCACCTTTTCGTTTGAGATGAATCTTTTTCCTGCGAGCCATTTTTTCAAGTTTGGAAACAGGAAAAAGTCACTACTAGCTAAATCTGGACTATAAGGTGGATGATCAACCAATTCGTAGTATATTTCACGTAATTTTAGCATCGTATCTAATGCTGTGTGAACCGGTGCGTTGTCTTGAAGAAAGAGTACTTTTTTCTTCTTTAAATGTGCATCAATGCACGATTATACTTTCCTGTGATTGTGGATCCTTTTTCAAGATAATCGATCATCAATATTCCGTGTGCATCCTAAAATACAGTGGCCATAACCTTGCCAGCCGATTGCACTGTCTTCGCCTTCTTCGAAGCACTTCCACCAGCTTGCACCCATTGTTTCGATAGATTTTTGGTTTCAGGTGTGTAGTGTTGAACCCACGTTTCATCAACAGTTATTAATCGACGCCAATAATCAACAGGATTGCGCTTTATCATGTCCAAAATCCGCTGTGAAGTGGTCTATCGAACTCGTTTTTATTCGACACTGAGCAAACGCGGCACCCATCTTGCCGATAGCTTTTTCATATGAAAATGTTCATGCAAAATGTTGAACACACGTTCATATGATATGTTTACCATTTCAACAATCTCACGTAACTTGACTCGGTGATCATTCATAACGATATCGAGGATTTTCTTGATATTTTCTTCAGTAACCACGTGTATTGGCCTTCCTGTTGATGGTATTGTGGCAGTGCTTGTTAAGCCGCGTTTAAATTCAGCAATCCAATATTTCACCACGTAATCTGACGGAGTAGACTCACCGTAATGTTTATCGAGCTATTCTTTTGTCTCTTTAGCCGTTTTCCCTTTCAAATAATCGATGAATTTGGGTGAAATTTTAACAGCTGACGTATTGCAATTTCTAAAAAAAGCTTTTGTGTTTCTGCTGCCATCTAGCACTAGGTAGCTTCAATATCAATCCGCGCTCGTAGGTTTAATTAACAAAAATGTAAAAAATAATTAGTTTTTGGTAATTAATTTTGCGTCCACAAACTGGTGTAAGCTTCCCAGCTATGGAACTGTATTTTGGATTTTCTGAATTTCAATACTACTCTATTTAAGCTCATCTCCAATCCCCCTGTCCAAGAATGATGTCTCTAACTCGTCTGTGGGCTTGGGAAACCGTATGGACAGACGGACATCGCTCATTCGTCATCGCTATTTTTAAGAATCCAGATTATAAATACTTTATGGGGTCCCATATTAATATACACATGCAATGACAAATTTATATCACTTTTTTGTGAAAGGTATTCAAGGTTTAGGAAACGGAAAGAGCAAAGGACATCCCAGCTTCGTCATAAAAGCTTTAAGGTTTAATATTCAAGGAATGCAGGCTTAAGGGTAGGCTTGTTAAATATTTACACTATTTCTTCATGTAATATGTTACTTCAACGCTTACTAAAGAGGATGGGTTCCTAAAAAGGTTTTTGCTTTTTTCTTTCCCCAACTGACTGTTTTTGTTTGGACTAAATCGTGATTTCTACAGAAGGACGGACATGCATTATGGGGTTTTAGAAGAATATTTCGCTGCGTTATAACGGCGATGACAATGTGAACATACCCTCCAGGTGTTTTTTGTATGGTATAACAATGAAATTTAATGTTCGTATGGTACGTTATCATGAAAGTGATGGCAATGGATAGACAGTTTGTTTTAAAATTTAAAACAAACTGATAAAAAAGATAGGACAATAAAATACAGACGAAAAAAAGTTGGATTTCAGTTCTATATTTTCACGCTTTTATCCAAATTTAGAGCTTTGATAACATAAAAGGCATTGTGTGTTACCAAATGCATTATATACAACAAAATATTTTTCTCATATTATATCAGTTTGAAATGCAACACGTATGTTTGCTGGACAAATATTTTGGAAAAATATATAGAAAAATTCGCAAGCCTCCCCTGATATTCATTCGTCGCTGTCTCATCGACGACTAAATTAAAGAGGGTAAGAATACGTGTGAATGCTCTCAGCACAATTGTGCGAAGAAACAGACTGGGTTGCCTGGTTGACTGGTTGAAAACTTCGAAAAAGTGTCATAAAAACGGTATTTAAGAAAACAAAGGGTAAAAAGAGGTATTTTAAAGTAAAACAGAGTCAAGTTTTTTTTTAACAAAAATATAACATTTATTTCAATTTAAAAACAAGCAAAAACCAATTTTAACAATGGAATTTATTTGTTGGTGGTCAAGCAATGTCTATATGCATTTAATTGGTGCTTTACCAAATCATCGGCAGACCTTAACCACAATTTTGAAAAGTTGAAAACCCCTTATCTTATGCCCATACTTCTGAAAACCATCTGAGAATTCACAATTTGTAAATTACAAATTATTTTCAAAAATCACAACAGAATAAGCATAGTAGGCTTTGAAACTCATACAAAACTAAACCAACAAATATATTATATTCGATATGAATCTATTTTATTTTTCTACGCCTTTATACAATTAGAAATCCATTGGATAACAAGAAAAGTATTTATAAGGCAAAATGAAAAATAAAATCTAAATTAAACTGTTATGAAATTTTTATTTGACATATTGTCACAGTTCTATTTTAAGTGAAATTTATTATTATAAACCAGGGGTGCTCAGTAGGAAGAACGTATTTTCCACTCGAAGTCACACGTATTCTTATTCTTTTTTATTTTATTCTTCTCTGAGAACAATTTTTTCTCATTTTACCCATACACAATGGGAGATATTCCGTACGTTATATGAAAAAGTATTGTATGCTAAAGAATTAAAATTAAGTATAGAAAAATATACTATTTTATAAAAAAACATCTTCCATAAAAAATGATGTGCTTCTAATAAGCATAAATTTTCCTAACTTAAAATACCTTTCTCTATAGAAAAATAGGGGTTTCTAAGGAAAAGACACTTCTAACAAATTTTTTCACACAAATTATGATGTGTTCTACAGAAAATATAAAAAAATCATTTAAGTTTATTTAGATAGAAACAATTCATTTAACGTACATTATTTCTTACAAAAATCTTGTACAACAATTACGTTTACAAAAATATGTATGTATATTCTATAATATTTTTTTCGAATATAGGATACAGAAAAATAGTGAAAATATTTTCTTTGACATCTTTTAACATCATATTTAAAAAACAAGTAAAAGTGCTATATTCGGCTGTGCCGAATCTTAAATACCCTTCACAGATGTAATTCTTCTTTCTTTCTATCTTTCTTGCCAAAACAGAAAGTAGGTTTAATTAAAAAATCAAAATGATGTTATCGGTTACTTTTATATTTAAGAAAACGTTTAAATTTTTCGGCTAGGAAGCTAAATGTTTGGCTTTTCTTATATCTAATACGTATGAACGTCTTTCAAAAATATGAAATACGTTTAAATTACAAACAAAACAAAAAATCCATTACATGTACCCCAAAAAGTTCTAATTGTCCAACCGTAGAATCGTCTTTTAGATTTTGTTGGTTTTTAATACCAGTTTACTTGTTTTTCTGATGTATAAAGTAGGTATAATTCATCATAAAAATAACAAATAAAATGGCTGCTTTTATGAATCGGAAAATGTCGATTTTCCAACCCTGGAACCGAATTTTTAATTTTTTAATACTAATTTAATTTTTTCTGATATATAAAATAGCTTTAATTCACTAAAAAACAAAATTTGGAATTTATGTATGTACTTTTATATACCAAAAATATTTCAATTTTCCAACCCTGGAACCGAATTTATAATATTTTGATACCAGTTTAATATTTTCTAAAATATCTAATAGGGTTAATTCACTAAAAGCACAAAATTTTGAATTTATGTATGTACTATTATGTACGAAAAATATTTCGATTTCCCAACTCTGGAATTTTTATTTTTTTACCAATGCAATTCTTAGTGAGGTGTAACATAGTTTTACTTGACAAAAAAATTAAAATTTTTAAACTTTTTGGTCACTTTCATGTACCATAAAATATATCATTTGTCCAACCCTGGAGACGAAATTTTGATTTTTTAAGATTTTAATACCAATTTTGTTCTTCCTGCATTATAAAACAGCTTTAATTAGCAAAAAAACAACGTCAATTGCCTTTTTGGTTATTTTTATCCAGAATAAATATATCAATTTCCCAATCCTGGAAACGAAATTTAAATTTTTTTCCAATGCAACTTTTAATGAGGCATGAAATAGTTTTATTTAAGAGAAACTTAATATTTATAACCATATAGGTTATAAATATAGTTTTAATTAGAAAAAAAACAACGTCAATTGGCTCTTTGGTTACATTTATGTTTAAAAAAAATTTCAATTTCCCAACCTTGGAAGCGAAATTTAAATTTTTTGAAATTTTCTTTATCAATGCAAATCTTCATGAGGTATAAAGTAGTTTTGTTTAAGAAAAACTCGAATTTTGCAACCATTTTGGTTATTACATGTACTACAAAATATTGCATGTACAAAAAAAAATTAATTTTTCCAACCCTGGAAACGAAATTTTAATTTTTTTTGTTTGTTTTTTTTTTATCAGTGCAACTCTTCTTTTACGAAAATTTGCAAATATTTTACCATTTTGGTAACTTTCATGTACCATAAAATATTGCACTTGTCCATCCCTGGATTCGAAATTTTATTTTTGATACCAATTATGTTCTTCCTAAATTATAAGACAGTTTTAGTTAGCAAAAAACAAAAAAAAAACAACATCAGTTGCCTGTTTGATTAGTTTCATGTATAAAAAAATTCAATTTCCCACCCCTGGAAGCAAAATTTGAATTTTAAATTTTTGATTTTTTTTGGCCAATGCAAATCTCTATGACGTATAAAGTAGTTTTGTTAAAGAAAAACTTAAAATTTTTAGCAATTTTAGTTACTACATGTACTACAAAATACGGAATTGGCCGAAAAAAAAAAATTTTAATTTCCCATCCCTGGAAAAAATTTTTTATTTTTTTAGTTTTTAATAGACCATTGAGGCTCCCTAAAGCACGAAATAGGTTTAATTTACAAACATAAAAAAAAATAATTGATATTTGGTAAAAATTTTGCGTCGAGAAATAGGTGTAAGCTTCCCAGCTCTGGAACCATACTTCGGATCTTTCTGAATTTCAATAGCAGCCTGTTTATCATTTCCAATCCAACGGTCCAAGAACGAAGTCTCTAGCTCTTCTGGGGGCTTGGGAAAACCGATTTCACGTACAGACGGACAGACGGACATCGCTCAATCGTCATCGCTATTCATAAGGATCTAGAATATATATACTTTATGGGGTCCCATGTGCATATCGAAGAAATTACACACGGAATGACAAACCTATATATACCCTTTCACTTTTTTGTGAAGGGTATAAAAAACATGCAAACGTCCACCCCACATCTACATTCCTCGCCGCTTCAGCGACAACTGAATCAAATATAGAAAAACAACCAAATTAATAGGTATGATCCATTGTGCATTCTGTTTGACTCAATTATGTTATTGTATAAGTGAGGGAAATTGTTCTGAGCATGCCTGTTATAAACATATATGATTATGAGTGGCACGATAAACTACAAAATTAAATAGAAATCTATAAAAAAAACAGTCCATTCATTTTTATACCCTCCAAAAAAGAATTTGGAGGGTATATTCACTTTGTCATTCCGTTTGTAACGCATCGAAATGTCCATCTCAGACCCCATAAAGTGTATATATTCTTGATCAGTGATGAAATCTAAGACGAACTGAGCATGTCCGTCCGTCCGTCCGTCCGTCCGTCCGTCTGTGGAAATCACGATTCATTCCAAACGAAAAGAGCTAGACTCTTGAAATTTGGCATAAATATATTTTAAAACTTAGAGCAGGTTAAGTTCGAAGATGGGCTAAATCGGGCAGGAGGGAAAAAAGTTCCCCTAAGAAGAACTAAACCAACCCAGAAAAAACAACATAACTTTTATAGTTTTTTGGTTATTTTGTTAAGCAAACGATATATTTTTATGTCAAATACGGTCCAACGTCTTAAACGTGGAGCCATTAAATAAAATAAAAATATTTTTTGACCCCGCCCACTTTAGTGGGCGTTTTTATAGGCAAAAATAGCATAAAAATTTAGCAAATTGTTTTACTTAAGCCTACATTCCTCAAAAATAACACTTTTAAGCTTTAATGACGAAGCTGAGACGAAACCTGGTACTACTCTGCCCTACCCCCTCCTTCCCCTTCGCCCCCTAAATGACCCTAACAAAAAAAAAAATTTGTTTTAAATTTTGTATATAATCATCCCAAGCATTTATCTACCTCCCCCCCCACCTCTTCCTTTGCCCCCTAAATGACCCTACCAAAAAAATTTTTTTTTTTTAATTTTGTATATAATCATCCCAAGCATTTATCTTTAGAGTTTTATGACTGCCGATTTCTGCCCTTCCCCTCCCCCCCTCTTCCTTTGCCCCCAAAATGACCCTACCAAAAAAAAAATGTTTTTTTAAATTTTGTATATAATCATCCCAAGCATTTATCTTCAGAGTTTTATGACTGCCTTTTGCTGCCCTACCCTCTCCTCCCCCTTTGCCCGCTAAATGACCCTATTAAAAATAAATATACATATTTTTTTATTTTGTGTATAATCATCCCAAGCATTTATTTTTACAGTTTTATGTGTATCTGTTTCTGCTTTACCCCCTCTCCCCCTTTGCCCTCTAAATGACCCTATAAAAAAAAAAAGAAATTTTAATTTAGTATATAATTATCCCAAGCATTTATTTTTAGAGTTTTATGACAAAGGTGAAATGTTTCCCCCACAGCCCTTGTCAGAGCGACCCCACCAATACACAGTTTTTATAGCCTCCAAAGAGAATTGTGATGAAGTCTAAGACGGTCTAGCAATGCCCATACGTTCGTCTGTGGAAAACATGATATTGTATATTTTTGAACCCCGCCCCCTTTAGTGGGCGTTGACGTACGATATTATATAAAGGAACTCTGTCCCACCAAGTTAAACATTTCAAAATCACTTACTATATATTTGGAGGGTATTTAAGATTCGACCCGGTCGAATATAACGTTTTAAGCCGAAACACATACATAAATCTGGGCATACTCACAGTTAATTCTCATTTCATTTTACACAATTGTCAAACTTTATATGAAAAAAATAGGTATGCATGGAATGTGACAGTCGAATGCAATTTTTATATGTACGCTCACAAAACTAATGTACGGACTACGTATCCAACACAAATATACATATAAAAGATAAGTGTACTGAGAACTTTCGTGAGCAATATTGGAACTTTAACTCATTTTCAAAAAGGGTCAAAAAGTGGCATACATTTTGTTAAAATGATACAAAGGGATAAATTAAAAAAAGGGTCATAAAAAGTGTCATTGGCATGAAAAAGGGTCAAAAGTGATACTTTAGTATCTCAACGGCAACGCTGAGAACAGAGCCAGCCGTGACATAAATTGAGGTTGTGTTAGAGAGAAAACACTCTGCAATCCAACAAACATTATGCATTATTAGGGAATAATTAATGAATTGCGAACTCATGCCTTTTGTATTCACTGTGTAAATCGTAACTACGAATACGGAACTGAGCACATTTTAAGGTTTTGCTGTAGATTTCCGGTGTTAATACTCTTGTGGCAATTCCTTATCATTAAAATATGCTTCAAATGCGAGAAACGTAAGCTATTGCGTTGCTTTGAGCAAATTAGTTTGACGTCAGATAAAATTTGCTAACACAACTAAGTAGATGCAATTGCTTTTTTTTTAGTTTGGGATATACCAATGAATCCAAATGTTCCCAGAACTCTGTGATATTCATTTTCTCCGCCACATTTAGTTCACTTCGAAGTATAATCATTTCGCTTTGTATACCAAAGTTGTAGTTGGTTACGTCACAAGTGAAAGGACTTTCAAAAATTTCAAGCAGTGGTTGTATTTTTTCGAAGTCTTTAAACCTGTCTTGAAAGTTATATAAAAGTGTTTCAAATATTGTTATGTATTCAAATTTAATTACGTTCTTCTGTTTTCATATATGAAATAAGTTTTTGGAAAACTAGAAAAATCGTTTGATTGAATTTGGGAAACGAGTAAAAATATCTTTGTCTTAAAGTTAAAAAGAATTCGATACAAATCGCACAAATTCTTTTCCTTACCTTGCAGTTCTAAATTGAATTCATTTAAAAAACTAGTGGTATCGGCCAAATAAGCTAGATCCAAAATAAATTCTTTGTCTTCTAAGGCCTGCACTCCACAATCATCTATCTCTTCCTTTTCTAAAAACTGTAGCACTTCTTTTAAATCAAATAATCTTTTTAAGCAATCTTCACGGCTTAGCCAACGAACTTCCGTGAACATTTTTATATCATTATATGATGCGTTTTTGTTTTTAAAAAAATTTACAAACTTTCTATGTGTGAGGGCGTGATGCCCTCCTTGTATAGTATTAATAATGCGTTCCGCAGTTTTCATGGCAGGATAATTAATGATAAATTTGGATGCAAGAGTAGCCTGATGAATGATGCAATGAAAGTTATTAATTGAAATTCCATTTTTATTCATTTGCCAAATGAAACCTTCACATTTTCCTGCCATTACATTTGCTCCATCTGTACAGACACCAACAACTTTTTTGCATCTGTAACAGAAAAAAGCTTATCGCTAACTACATCGAATAAAAGTTTGCCAGTTACGTTTCCGTGAAATGTTTCGAAGTAAAACATAGTTTCAAAAACTTCGTCGTTGCGATTTACACAGCATTACATATAACGAGTTGACAAAGGTCATTTCATCCAGACAAAAGGACATGAATTCAGAATTCATTAATTTTTTCCTAATAATACATTCTACCGAATTTCCTATTTGGGAAATACGCCGTACCACCGTCTGAGGAGACAAGAGAAGAGATTTTATTAACATAGTTTTGTAATTAAGTCTTTGTAAAACTTTATCAAACATATTTTTTACAAATATACCATCAGAAAATGGCCTTCCATGTTTGACAATGTTCTGAGATTTAAATTAAAATTTCGAACAATTAGCCTATAGAATCTTAATTCAATTTAATATAGCAATATAATATGTTCGTTAAAATTCTTACTTCATACAAAATTTAAGCTATGGCTTGAGCTACCAATAATAAATTGGAAAAACGTTCACATGTACTTAAGTATAAAATTCAAACCAAAAAAGTTTGACTCAGGCATGATGGAACAAAAAATTCAGAAAAATTGGACGTGAAGAAAAATAATCAAACGGTAACACGGGTATTATAACAATAAAGTTCTAAACACATAGACGACAGCAGACTTCACAACTTCACGGCTTCAAATGCTGCCAACTTCAAATGCTGCTATGAAGTCAGCTTCATAATTATTTTGAAGACAGCAACAACATAACAAAAGGGATGCCGCATATATGCATATTGTATAATGAACAAAATTAAAGTTATTGACAAAAAATGTAATAATATCACGAAAAACTATAAAAACACATAAATTTATTTCTAGATTGTATATTTGTAATGTTCTTTTATGTTTAATATTAAAAAAAACGTTGTTGTTCTTATTTTTCCAATTTATATACATAATGGCAACACCATATTTGTTTATTGCTGCCCGTCAAAATAGAAAATAGCCTAAGTTGGCAGCAGCAGCAAATGTTGTTGTGCAGTCCTGCTGCTGTGCTGCCCTCAAAATAATCATTTTCATTTATACACATGGATTTTATTTTTGACATATTGTTGCTTGCTGTCTGCTGTCATCAATGTGTTTATAGCTTATCATGTTAACATCAGGTTGATACAGTTCTCGTATCCTTTTTCACAATAAAATTTGTGTAAATAGGAACTGTTATCTTATTCAACTAAGCCACCTAATAAGTGGTGACAAACACAATAGAATAGAATCTTAATTCAATTTAATATAATGTCCAAGCTTGTTAAGGTCGATATCTCCACGAGGAGTTTTTTATTTTCAAAATGTGCTTCATTTTGCTCCACTACAAGCAACCATTCTCTCATTTTTTTTAATGTAAATTCCTTTGTTTTTATTAAAAAGCATTTCTTTTTCTGTACTTTCATTTCGCTATGAAACGTCTCATAATGTCTTTTAATAACATATTCAGTGTCGTTCTTAAATGTTTTATAACATAAAATACATTTCACGTTACCAAATGCACGTTGTGTAGCAAAATATTTTTCGCATGACATTATGTATACAAAATGTTTGCTGGTTACCTAAAAAAATAAAAACACAACAACAAATGCATCAACAACAAATGTAAGCATCCGAGCATGTGTACTCGTCGCTTGTTCATTGACGACTAAATTAATAAGCATAACAGACCAACCTAAATTACGACGCAAAGCGTTGTATGGCTGTTAAAATTTCTCATGCCCATACAAAATGTATGAGACCAACCGAAATAACGCGGCGCCAACGCTTTGCAATTGGAAAATCCAATTTTGACAGCGCGTAAAGAAGTGAAGTTTGTTGCAGAAGCACTCTTGTTTACTTTGTTGAAGTGTTAAGTGATGTAACTTTAGCTACTTTTAGGTCAATTTAGCGTGTACATCTCTATTTCTTATTTCTAATTATAGTTTTTATCAATCAAAGTGAGTAAACATTACCGATTATGGGGCAACGTTAACGCTCTAATTTAGGTTACTCATTTCAGCGTAAAAGCTAAGCGCTAAATTACGTTGCGCTTTGCGTTGTAATTTAGGTTGGACTGTAAAGGCCGAGACACATAGAATCCGTCATACGTTATACGTCTCCTTTTTCAACTGACAGCTGAGTTGAAATACATGCTTTCTTATGTGAGTTGTCACATTCAGTACTTCTGCGTCAAAGCAAAGTACGAAAGTTGACCAACTTTTAACTTTTGACGTACGTTGAATACTTTGACAGAAATCGATGAGTTTTTCAAATTGTTTTAATTAATTTTTTGTATTGTGTGTTCAGGAAAAATTAAATAATATACAAAAAAATTTTATGATATATGTAAATTTAAAATAAAATGGAGGACATACAATTGATTTAATATCCGTCAACAAAGTACTCATTGTGCCAGCCTTTCCGTCAGTACGTTCATGTGAGTTGGAAAAGGCGACGCATAATGTATGACGGCCTTTAAGGCCGAGACACATAGTATCCGTCATACGTTATACATCGCCTTTTTCAACTGAAATGAACGTACTGACGGAAAAGGCTGGATTCGAAATTTTTATTTTTTTTTTAATTTTTGATACCAATTTTATTCTTCCTAAATTATAAGACAGTTTTAGTTAGAAAAAAAAAACAACATCGGTTGCCTGTTTGGTTACTTTCACGTATCAAAATAAACTCAATTTCCCACCCCTGGAAGCAAAATTTGAATTAAATTTTTTTTTTTGTCAATGCAAATCTTCATGACGTATAAAGAGGTTTTGTTAACGAAAAAACTTAAAATTTTTAACAATATTAGTTACTACATGTACTACAAAATACGGAATGGGCCGAAAACAATGTTTTTAATTTCCCATCCCTGGAAAAAAATTTTATTTCTTTAGTTTTTAGTAGACCATTGAGGCTTCCCAAAGCACGAAATAGGTTTAATTTACAAACATTACAATTTTGCGTCGAGAAATAGGTGTAAGCTTCCCAGCTCTGGAATCGTACTTTGGATCTTTCTGAATTTCAATATCACTCTATTTAAGTTCATTTTCAATGGAAGGGTCCAAGAACGAAGTCTCTAGCTCTTCTGGGGGCTTGGGAAACCCCTGTACAGACAGACGGACATCGCTCAATCGTCATCGCTATTCATAAGGATCCAGAATATATATACTTTATGGGGTCCCATGTGAATATCGAAGAAATTACACATGGAATGACAAACCTATATATACCCTTTCACTTTTTTGTGAAGGGTATAAAAAATTAGAAATGACAACGCAAGCAACGTACAAACAAAAATTAATTTCATCTACCGTTATATATCTCTTATTTTTTTGTAAATTTTGTTTTCACTCGTAGTTGCGTTTATTGGTTTGGAGCAAGTGGCATTGAAAAAACTCTTATTTAAATTACAATTTTCTGTTCTGATATTTTATATGGAGTTTATATGATTTATGTATTTACATATAGTACATACACATAAGCATTTAACATGTAAAAGTATATATCGTCACCTAACATACAAAAGGCCGTACCTAACACCTAAAAATACAGCTGCAAAAACACGATTTTAAATTTTTGGTCAGTTCCTGCCTTTTGGATTTTAAGTGACTACATGTGTATGTATATAAAGATTCTATATACATACATATGTATGTATTACAAAAATTCAAGAAAGTAAATTTTTAAGTAGAATATAAAATTTTAAGTTGAGAATAATAAAACGTAAGTAGCACATTTTATTATTAGCTGCTTACAATAATGACCGCCAAACTAATGTAAGTGACATAAAATTTTTGTAGATGATCAAAAACTCTTTTGTAAATGGAAAATTAACGATAATACAAATCTAAAATAAGCATAAGAATATTTATAGGCTATTATAAATTTGGAAAAAAAAATTTAAGTCAATCGGTAATCGAAAAAAACCTTCTCCTGTAAAATTAGTTTTTTGTTGCTTACGTTATTTTGACGGTTATGGCGATAACGATATATACTTTATGGGGCCTCATATTAATGTTGAGGAAATTACACACGGAATGACAAACCTATGTATACCCTTTCACTTTTTTGTGAAGGGTATAAAAAGCAATTATATTTCAAAGTAATTGTGATGGAAAAATTTCAATTATATGTATTTCCCATTAAAAAACCATTACAATTATATGTAATTTAAAACATAGTATATTAATGGAGAAACTATATACATATTTAGTAATTACAAAAATAATTATTTTTAAAAAATAAAATAAATAAATAAAAAAATCAATGAGTGTTCGAATTCACGGGCGATGTGTTTACACCTTTTTGTTTATCTATTTTATATTAAACCCACAAAAAACAAAGAGAATGCAAAGCAACAGGCAAATGTACATACATACATTGTTATGTTTGTACATAAGCTACATACGTTGCTGTCTTGCTATATCATTTTTATATATGTACGTATAACCACGTCACTATTCTCTTTGCTATGCATAAGACAAAACCGAAGATCAACATAAAACACTTTTTTAATATTACTCCAAATTAATACTCCGAATTAAAACACTTAAGTCTCCGCTCGCCGATATCGGATCGCCTTAATTTTTAGCCTAAAGTCTTCGTCGAAACCCGCACTAGCGTTTTAATCCAAAAATTAATAAAATCGGCTATGAATTTCCGGAGAAAATCGCGTGGGAAAATTATATGAAAATCGCCCAACAATCACTTCAATACCGACTGCCATGCAACAACAACAAACAAACAAATTCTTACACTTACACTTGCGTGTGTATTGAAACTGATAGTTTACTGCCCTAGAGGCGAGCGTATAGATGTTAACACATCAAAAGGTGTTAACACATCAAAAGGTGTTAACACATCGCCCGTGAGTTCGAACACTCATTGATTTTTTTTTAATAATATTAATGCTCTTTAATTAACAATCTTGCTATTTTTTATGCGAATTTCAAGAAATACTGCATAATAATACATTAAATAAGTTAAAACTTTAATTACAATTTTACTGTAATCCAGAAAGTTTGCATTAAATTTTTGGCAGGGTAACATTGATTATCGTTTTGACATTTAGTGGCGTGCAAGTGCCAAATTTTTACTCGCATGCAAAATTAGCTGCCACTGGAGCTGCCACTAGAAAAAATGTATGTGTATTAGTAAAAAGTTGTAAGTGTATTGAATTTTTCGAACTCCCAGTGGCATGTGTAAACGCTAAGTAACTGTCCGATGTATTTAACCAACATGCATATGTACATCAATACAAAAGAACGACGAACTTCTCGAACAAAACTATCGGTTTTACTTAAAAAATTAAAAGGAGACGACAAACTATATTATTTAGAATGTTCATTCTATTATGCATATCTTTTTGCATTTTTTGCAACTTTCAGTTCTCCCAAGGTAAAATCGTGTAGGACAAAGAAAAATAATAAGAACTGCATATTTAGTTTTTTGTTATTGTTAAAAAGTACACGCGAAAAATGCTAAAGAACTTTTAATCAAAATAGTTTTTTTAATGCTTTATTTTTCGGGTTATTTTGTTACATGATTTGTAGTTAAATTACATGTAATTGTAACTGAAGTTTTTAACTTACATTCACATTTTATAATTGTAATTAAAAATGTTTTCAATTACAATTAGATTTTTGGAACTGTAATCAAAAAATTTCATTTATATTTACTTGGAGTTGTAATGGAAATAAATGTAACTGAAATTGCCCAAGTTCACTATAAACACAGTTTTTTTAACGCATAATATTTTTTTTGGAAAATTTAAAGAGGCTATTTATCTCGAGAGGCTAATAAAAATTACATGTTTCATTTCTTGCGAAATTTCCCTCGTTATATGAACGTGACGAGCGGTTAATCAAAATGTGCTGAAAGTAATAGTAATTTTCTATAAATATACTCGTATTATAGCACATATTATTATATTATTCATATAATTTTTGCTCTCATTTAATTTTTATCTGCGCCTTTATGTTTCCAATAATGCACTCGTTTATGAGAGTTTAGTAAAAAAAATATTTTTTAGTCAATAATGTATGATTTAGTGAATTTTCCAATTGGTATTTAAACAAGTAAAAGTGCTATATTCGGCTGTGCCGAATCTTAAATACCCTTCACAGATGTAGTTCTACTTTCTTTCTTTCTTGCCAAAACAGAAAGTAGGTTTAATAAAAAAATCAAAATGAGGTTATCGGTTACTTTTATATTTAAGAAAACGTTCAAATTTTTCGGCTAGGAAGCTAAATGTTTGGCTTTTCTTATATGAACGTCTTTCAAAAAGATTAAATATGTTTAATTTACAAACAAAACAAAAAATCCGTTTCATGTACCCCAAAAAGTTCTAATTGTCCAACCGTAGAATCGTCTTTTAGATTTTCTTAGTTTTTAATACCAGCTTACTTCTTTCTGATATATAAAGTAGGTATAATTCATCATAAAAATCAAAAATAACAAATAAAATGTCTGCTTTTATGAATCAGAAAATGTCGATTTTCCAACCCTGGAACCGAATTTTTAATTTTTTAATACTAATTTAATGTTTTCTGATATATAAAATAGGTTTAATTCAGTAAAAACACAAAATTTGGAATTTATGTATGTACTTTTATGTACCAAAAATATTTCGATTTTCCAACCCTGGAACCGAATTTATAATTTTTTGATACTACATAGTTTAATTTTTTCTGAAATATCTAATAGGTTTAATTCACTAAAAGCATAACATTTGGAATTTATGTATGTACTATTATGTACTAAAAATATTTCGATTTTCCAACTCTGGATGCGAATTTCTATTTTTTTTACACTCTCACGTATTATCACTCTCATGTATTATAAAATATTTCATTTGTCCAACCCTGGAGTCGAAATTTTGTTTTTTTTAAGAATTTAATACCAATTTTGTTCTTCCTGAATTATAAAACAGCTTAAATTAGCAAAAACAACAACGTCAATTGCCTTTTTGGTTACTTTTATGTAGAAAACATATTTAAATTTCCCAACCCTGGAAGCGAAATTTAAATTTTGTTGTTGTTTTTTTACCAATGCAACTCTTAATGAAGCATGAAATAGTTTTATTTAAGAAAAACTTAATATTTGTAACCATTTAGGTCACTTTCATGTACCACATAAAAAAATATTGTCCAACTCTGGCATCTTAATTGTGATTTTATTTTAATTTTTAATACCAATTTTGCTTTTCCTGAACTAAGAAATAGTTTTAATTAGTAAAAAACCACATCAATTGCCTTTTTGGTTACTTTTATGTATAACAAAAAATTTCAATTTCCCAACCCTGGAAGCGAAATTTAAATTTTTTAAAATTTTCTTTATCAATGCAAATCTTCATGAGGTATAAAGTAGTTTTGTTTAAGAAAAACTCGAATTTTGCAACCATTTTGCTTATTACATATACTACAATATATTGCATGTACCAAAAAATATTTAATTTTTCCAACCCTGGAAACGATATGCTAATTTTTTTTGTTTTTTTTTCATCACTGCCACGCTTTTTGAGGTATAAAGTAGTTTTATTTAGGAAAAATTGCAAATTTTTATATCATTTTGGTAACTTTCATGTACCACAAAATATTGCACTTGTCCATCCCTGGATTAGAAATTTTTTTATTTATTTTTGATTTTTTGATACCAATTTTGTTCTGCTTAAACTATAAGACAGTTTTAGTTAAAAAAAACAAAAAAAACAGCATTAGTTGCCTGTTTGATTATTTTCATGTATAAAAAAATTCAATTTCCCACACCTGGAAGCAGCATTTGAATATAAAAAATTTTTCTTTTTTTTGCCAACGCAAATCTTCATGACGTATAAAGCTGTTTTGTTAAAGAAAAACTTGAAATTTTTAACAATTTTAGTTACTACATGTACTACAAAATACGGAATAGGCCGAAAAAAAATTTTTAATTTTCCATCCCTGGAAAATTTGTTTTAATTTTTTTAGTTTTTAATAGACCATTGAGGCTCCCTAAAGCACAAAATAGGTTTAATTTACAAATATTAAAAAAAATAATTGATTTTTGGTATAAATTTTGCATGTAGAAATAGGTGTAAGTCTCCCAGCTCTGGAACCATACTTCGGATCTTTCTGAATTTCAATAGCACTTGGGAAAACCGTACAGACGGACGGACAGACGGACATCGCTCAATCGACATCGCTATTCATAAGGATCCAGAATATATATACTTTATGTTGTCCCATGTGCATATCGAAGAAATTACACACGGAATGACAAACCTATATATACCCTTTCACTTTTTTGTGAAGGGTATAAAAAGCTTTGAACAATTTTAGAACCATTTATAAAATTCTAGACACACTTATCTATTGTGCGACTAAGAACGTATTCTAGTAACTGAAATATCCCAGTAAAAAATATATGGATTAATCCATAATCGAGCAATAAAGGAGTAACGACTTGTTCATCCATTTGGAGTAATAAGCGAGCTATCGAAACTTTTTTTTGTTTTGTTGTTTATGCATCGCTTAATACTCCAAATGGATCAATGAGGGATGTATCAGTTCGTTTTTGGTTTTTTTTTCTTTGACATAACTGTTAATTGTTGATGTTTTCGTTTTGTTTTTCTATTTTTTTATTTTATTTTTTTTTGAGTTTAGTTTTAAAAAGTGAAAGACGTGTTAGTAACAAATTGTTAAAAATGTGTAAAAATATAGTTTGTAATCGTCATTTAAGACGACTAGCTGAAAAAGAAATTGTGAAATTACTCCCTTTGTGCTCTTTTAGGAGACAAAAACGATTACTCCATCTGTCGTCATTTTCAAGATCAAAGGGAGTACTCCATAAGGAGCTTAAAAGGAGTACTCGTGTCTGCGGACATGCTGTGTTAAAAATCCAATGAGTTTCACAGTTTTATGGAGTAATCCATTACTCACAAAGGAGCGCTCCAAGATTACTCTTTGGATGATCCTATTTTTTACTGGGATCATAATACATATACACATTAATATATGTGTTTGTACATGTTTAAAATTCTATACAGTATTCCTCGGTTTATTCTTGGAAAAAAATATGTAAAACGGTTGACCTTAAAGGCCATCCCTGAAAATTCCCGCTAATTTTAACCGTTAATAATGGTATTTTAAATTTAAAACTGCTATACCTTCAAATGCACGGAAAAATTTGTCCCACTGAATTTTTGCTATAAAATATAGCTGCCAAACTATTTCAAAATTTGTCAATATTTATGGTTAAAATTAACATAATTATTACTAAATCAGAAATATTTATCGTTTTACTTCCTGCAAAGTATAACAATAAATAAATATGTGTTATGGCTTATATTTTTCGTGACCAATTATATAGTTGGTATAACTAAATATACTATATTTGTGCACAATAAAATATATCCACTGTGCGAATATTTTGTTAAATACAATGCATACGCAAAAACATATTATGCAGAAAAATGTATCTGAATATAGTGAAAATTGTAGAAAAAATTGTAACAAAACATTACTGCTTTTGAAACTCAATAAGCTGTATTAGTGTGGTCCGTATTCATAAATATCACTTTTGTAGCAAAAATTGTGACACAACATTGCTGCTTTAAAATCTGAATAAGCTTTATTAGTGTACTTTTTTATTCATTCTGAATGACACGTGGTCAAAAGCATTTCTTTTATAGAAATTAAAGTAAAGTGCATTTAAAATTAAAGAATAATTTTGAAAAGAAAACATAAGAAATTAATTATGGATGTGGAAGAAATTTTGAACCAGTGGGGATATCCCAATTGATAAAAATATTTAAAGGTAAGTTAATTTATACGAAAAAAATAAGCAAATAATGGGAAGCTATGAAATTTCATATAGCAAATTTTGCTATAAATTTCCAGTAAAGTTACTCACATAATTTTTAAGTCTTATGTAGGTACTAATATACAAATTGCTATCGGCTAATATTATTTTAAATATATTATTTTAAATATATTATATATATATATATATATATATATATATATATATATATATATACATGTTTTTATAATAATTTGCTAAAACAATCGGTAGCACACCACTATATCTTTAATTTTCCTCAGTTTGACGAAGATTGTGTTACAAAAAGGAAGGAAGCACTTAAATAACAAAACTAATTATAAAATCGTTCTTAAATTGTGTTTTTTTTTAAATTCTGATATTACTTTAGAGGCTTTTCAAAGTTTGGACTACTATGGAATTGCAGAAATTATAAAAAATCGATCGGATCGAGCCTTGTTTTGGAAACGTTTCAGAGCTGAATATATTGATCAAGTAAGTTTACAACAAAGGATTTTGGTCTTAGCGTTTTTAAAATAAAAACAAATATTAATATTCAACCGGGTTTTATTTCAAGGAATTGCGCATCTAGAAATAGTGAACCAGCACTTCAAAATTATACCATCGAAAATCTTGAATGTGTAAGTATTTTTGTGAAAAAATTTCTAACCTAAAATGGCGTTGGATTTATTAATTTATTCAATCCATATTATGTAATATATTTAGTAAATTATAAAGCTAATTCTGCTACAAAATATATAATATATAAGTATAATTATGTAGCAACTTCTGCTACATAATATTATATATTTAGTAAAATTATATAGCTACTTCTGCTATATAATATAATAATTTTCTTGTTTGGTAAAAGTAAATTCATTCTTTTGTTATATTTATATTCGTTATTTTATATTATATCATTTAGTTAATATAAATTAAAAAAGAAAATGAAATGTTAGCTATATTAAAACTATATATGTATGTAAACTAAAACGATAAAAATATAATTAATAAAATTAAATTCTTCTTTTAGTTAAAAATAAGCAATTTTTTATTTTCGATATAATGTTATGGAACAAAAATGGTAAGTAAAGTACATATAGCTAAACCAGGGTACTAATTTTCCTATAATACACATAAAATTAGATTTATTTTGTTGCAAAATTGGCAACAAAATTACTGTAAATGGTAAAAATTAAACAGAAAAATCACCAAATACACACTTCTTCTAACTATGTACATCTTGTAGCTAAATAAGCTACAAAATAAAACTATTTTGCGTATTTTAATTTTGAGAATACATGTGAAAAAATAACGTAGGTAATATCGAAAATTTTATGCCAAATAGACTATTATAAGAAATATACTGTATTAGAATTGGCTTCATATATATAAAGAGATACGAAACTTTTATTCAAAATCGCTAAAAATGTATAGATTTAACAAAAAACAGATATGAAATACCGTAAATTGATTTATATAAATATGTAATATATGTAGCAAAAGTAGCTATAAACGATTAAAATAAATGCAAAAACTTTTGCAATAATTTGAAGCAATTTTTATTATTTCGCAGATATTTTTATTACAAAATTAGTTTAATATACTACAAAAGCTAACATAATATTTAACAAATGCTTTTATATTTGCTTGTTATAAAATATATGAAATTTTACTATAAATCGACACTGTCCCAGTTTTAGCCAGAATTATAGCTGTTTCTATATAAAAATTTCAGTAAATTTTAGTATATGTATTTTCCGTGTGGATCAGCCGATTCCTACGTATAAAACGGTGATTGATGTAATTCTTCGATACCTATAAAAGAATCTAGAACGATTCTTACGATACCTATAAAAGAATTGATTACATACATATATAATTTCAGTGTTTTGAAAAATTCACTTTTTTTCGAAATTTTCGTTCACGATATCTCGCGAACGCGTTAACTGATTTTGATCCGGTAGGTAGCGCGCTCGACGTGATTTTCGATTAGAAAGAGCCGTTTAAAAGTTATTATAAAAAACACTTTTGAAAAAAAAATTGTTTCCATTTTTTTATATCCGAATATATGTATGTATACCGATTCACAGAAAATCTAAGCTTGAAGGAATCCTTTAAAATGCGACCAGTTTGGTCGGATTCAGTTCAGCCGTTCAAAAGTTTTAAGTGGGTCATATACTTACACACACACACAAACATAGTGACGGCTTCTCAACAGTAGTCAGGAAAGCTTCGTAGGAACTCAAAACGTCGAGATCTGGTGAAAATTCGATGTTCCAAAACGTGGTAAAACCAGTATCTAACTTAACACTTTTTTGAACATATTAAATTTTCTTAGAAACTAGAAAAATGTTTTATTTCCATTGTTGCTAATTAAAACAATCTATTTATAAGTCACATAATAAATATGTTTTGAATATATTTTATTCATTTTTAATTAAAAAGCTTCTTTCTCTGCAAAATATAATATATATCATCTCATTTTGTGTGGAAACTCACACCTGTACTTGTACATACATATATATAATTTTGTCAGCTTTTGCACTATTTCCCTGTATTTTAGTTCCTAAATTTTAAGTTGAGAATGTATATGTACATACATATGTTTATATTGTAAACGTTGAAAATTTTCCACACATTTTTAAAAAATATGCTCTTAGCTACCTAATATTTATAGATGCATAGAGTCAAAATATATTTGTCAGAAACATATCATAAGACTATAAGGTAAAACAATCGAATCAAGCATTCGATTTTATGTGAAATAATTTTTAATCTAATACTCAGCTATAAATTCGATTCGGCTCATTCCAGGCACAAATTTAAACAAATTCATTGGTTAATAAAAACAAGCATACATATGTATGCATGTTTTAATTTCAATGATTGGTTGTTGTTAAAATAAAAAATTTATAAAAAATATAAATATATATTTCAGTATTGATCACTATATACAAATTAGTTTATTTACAACATTCAGACTAATAAGAAACCTAATTTTGCTGTTCTTATTTTATAAGGCCGTTTAAAAATTACAAATTTAAATTACATTAATGCGAAATTGTGTAAGATAAAAAACCATGTTTTTAGAAATTGGTAGACATAATATGAGAAGGCAAGATTATATTAATAATTAAAAAATAAACCTTAATAATATCTATCATAACACATGGATATATGTATATTTTTGTTCTTTTCACTTATAGATTGGATCGAAAATCATCGCGTGGCATGATATATGAAAATGAAGAGTTAAGATTACGCACCATCAACATTAATGCCGAGGTGGAAAGAGGTAAGTTAATCATTTAGCATAAGTAGCAATTATTTTGACTTCATAATATGACATAGTAATAAAAGAAAATAAACAATTTCTGTTTGGCCAATTTAATAGTTCAATAATAATAAAAATATGTATATTGATTATTAATTTTTGTGTAACGTTATTATAGTAAATAAATATATTTATCTGCTTTACAGATTTTGTAAATAAATAATATTATAATGAGTGAGTTAAAATCAAATTCAACCTTTCACAGTATTTAAGTTAATTTTAAAGAAATAAGAGCACAATTATGTTATGACAAATACTATTGTAAACCAGACATGACCAGAAAAATTTCGCTCACTTATAAAGAGTGTTTTTATAAGAGCTTGCTGATTTGAAATTTAAATAAAACACATGCCAAATTATGAAATGGCCAAAAAAAATTTTATTTGGTAGATAATTTCTTGTCATATAACATTTAAATGTAATTTCGGGCATATTGCCACCACAACTATTTTGCACAAAGGTCATTCTGGAGGTCCAATTTTCGACCACCTTTTCAAGCGTTTGAGGGCGTATTTCAATGACACGTTGAATATTGGTTTCCAAAGTGTCAATCGTTGCTAATTTATCCACGTAAACCAATGATTTTAGGTATCCCCACAAAAAATAATCGAGTGGCGTCAAATCACACGAACGCGGAGGCCAATTCACCGGTCCGTTTCTCGAAATAATGTTGTCGTAGAAATGTTCTTTCAATAAGTCCATTGTTTCGCCCGCAGTATGACAAGTGGCACCATCCTGTTGAAACCACATTTCGTTTACATCCATAGCTTGAAGTTTTGGCACCAAAAATTCATTGATCATGATTCTGTATCGATTTCCATTCACGTTAACGCGTCGTCCTTCCTCATTTTTAAAGAAATAAGGACCGATGATTCCACCATTCCATAAACCGCACCAAACAGTACATTGGTAATTCTTGAACGGCGTGCGGATTATCTTTGCTCCAAATACGGCAATTTTGCTTGTTGACATATCCATTCAACCAAAAATGCGCCTCATCACTGAAGAGAATTTTGCGGTAAAAAAACGGATAAACATTTTTAATTGAACACTGTTTTTGACAATAAATTTCCACGATTTGGAAGCGTTGTTCTGGAGTTAACCTGCTCATGATGATTTGCCAAACAATACTGAGTAGAGACGTCACGTTAAACTGTCAAAACATCTGTCAGACAACAGAGTGATTCGTATAAAAAAAACTTCATAAAAAAATACCCTTTACAATAACATAAATGAGTCAAACAGAAAGCACAATGGGTCATACCTATTAATTTGGTTCTTTTTCTATATTTGATTCAGTTGTCGCTGAAACGGCGAGGAATGTACATGTAAGGCGGAGATTTGTATGTTTTTTTAATGTTAAATGAATTGTTTTAGTCTAAAATGACTTCATTGTAGTTTCAATATTTTTTTCAGAGATATCAGCATCTTAAAAATTTGCTGTAAAGAGTGAGTTGTAAATATATATACTTTATGGGGTCCAGTTCTCATTGGAGGGTATTAAAATTTTATCTTGGCGTGGTCGCTCTGGCAAGGGCTGTGGGGGAGTCATTGCACCTTTGTCATAAACCTCTAAAAATAAATGTTTGGGATATTTATATACAAAATTAAATTTTTTTTTTGATAGTGTCACTTAGGGGGGTGCAAAAGGGGAGGAGAGGTAGGGCAGAGTAGTACCAGGTTACGTCGCAGGTTCGTCATTAAAGCTTAAAATTGTTATTTTTAAGGAATGTAGGCTTAAGTAAAACAATTAGTTAATTTTTACACAATTTTTGCATATAATAACGCCCACTTAAGGGGGCCGGTCCAAAAAAATTTTTTATTTTATGGCTCCAAGTTTAACGCGTTGGACCATCTTTGACATAAAAAAATATCATTTGCTTAACAAGATTACAAAAAAAACTTTAAAAGTTAAGTTGTTTTTTAGAAGTTGGTTTAGTTTTTCTTAGGGGAACTTTTTTCCCTCTTGACCGATATAGCCCATTTCCGAATTTAACCTGTGTTATCCTTCAAAATATATTTGTACCAAAATTCAAGAGTCTAGCTCTCTTCGTTTTTCCTAAATCGTGATTTCCACAGACGGACGGACACGCTCAGATCGTCTTAGATTTCATCACTGATCAATAATATATATTCTTCATGGCGTCTCAGATGGATATTTCGCTGCGTTACAAACGGAATGACAAAGTGAATATACCCTCCATATTATTTTTTGGAGGGTATAATAACCAGCTAATTGTAGAACGCACAAAGCACTTCAAATGTTTCCCTAAAATATATTTATGGTCTTTGCTTAAACAGTTTGTGTTTTCTTTATTGAGCGTTTGCACAACTAGGAAGCAGTATATTTTTACATTAAGGGTTTTCATGTAAACGCTTAAATTTACTATTTGCGCAACTAATTAAATTTGCCGCATGTTTTTAATGGATAATTTTGCCTTGGAAAAATTTGTCAAAAATAAATTCAACGTGAAGAAAATAACAAACTTTTTAATTCAAATTCAAAAATGCGAAAAGAAAGTGACAAAATTAAATTAATAAAACTTTATAAAGATGTTGCAATATCCGATTTGTTATTCTTAGAATTTTTCGGGAAAAACAATGGTAATGTGTTAATAAATACGCAATTTTTATATATGTTTTAATTGTTTTTGAAAAATCTTAGACAATCAACGAAAGAAAGAAAATGAAATTTTGGAAGATTTAATTAATATTCTCACAGCTGCGGAACATTTTAGATATGCAATGCCATTTGTACATCATTCTGTTCCCAAGACCCAAAAGTTCTTAACTGATTAGACGAGAATAGGATTAAACAAATTGTCCGCGTCAGTTGGCAAAACTTTCAATACATTCCTAATTTATTTAAAAATGATGATGAATTCCATGGTCCGCGTTCGTATAAACAGTTTCCAGTGGAAATGCAACTCGTAATAGTATTGTATAGATTGGGTTCTAGTGAAGAAGGCGCATCGCTAAGCAAAATTGCAGCGTTATTTGGAATTGGCAATGGCGGCACAATTCAAGTAAGTGATATAACTATTAATAAAGGGACAATACGCCAATCATTTACGTCAGTACCTGCCGTACGGCTCAAACTGACGGTGCTCTTAACACCGGGTGAAAAAACAAGTGTTACCAGCACCCCTCTTAGTGCCCAAGAACCACAAGAAGGTGACCTCGGGTCACCCAGGTGGCAATTTCTAGAACATGATTTGGTAAGTCCCATGATCTAACACCTTGCTTAAAGTGCCGATCCTATCTAGATGATCTTATATTTGTTGACTCACAACAACATATAGGTTCTGCTACTATCAGCCGGACCGAAGTCTAACCACAAGGATTGAACATCAATCCTTATCTGACAAACCTTCCACCAAATTGGTGACCACAGACACCACGTGTACTCCCGAGGGAGACCTCTCCAATATCCAGCCGCAGTAAACTGCGAGGCTTGTACTGGATCCCGTGGTACCAGTTAACTACTGGTAAAGCCTCAAAAGTCAAACCAGTGTAGGTTCTATAAACTTTCTATCGACTTCGGTCTTTTTTTAACCCAAACCCAGGTGCCAAGTCACCTGCCAATTCTTACTCAAGCTCGTAGGCGAACCTACTTCTTTTAGATTCTTATATGCACATCCGTTCCACTGTAACATATAAGTTTTACGGAGCTACCTGCAAAAGTTATGCCTGAAAAACAGAATAACCCCTCGAAAGCCAACCATTATAGGTTTCAACTTTCTATTGACTTTTGAACTCTTAATTAGATCGAGGTGTCTTTGGACCTCCTTTCTTATTTTAAACTTACGTAGGGGGCATGGCAATCATCTACTACTTTACTTGTTCTTACAGTAGCCAGCATGTTTCCTACTGAGACCTGTCCCTAACGTCCCATTCGGCAACGCACAGGTACTTATAAGTTCTATGGGTTACCAACAAAAGTTCTGTTTGAGAAAATTGTGTAACCCCCGAGACCAAAACCAGTCAAGGTTTTCAACTCTCTATTGACTTCGGTCCTCTTACGGTACCAGGCGTCCTTAACCTTCTTTCTTACACAGACTTACATAGGAACAATCCTTTACCAAATTTCAATGCGTCTCTTCGGATGTGTTTCGGAGTGGATGCGGCTCCTACTACAGTGATCGTACTAGGACGATGTACTTTTCAGCAAAAGATGCACCTACTACTTTTTGTATTCTTATATGCCCTCCCGTTGCACTGCAACTTCAGGGATTGGGCAGAGTACATATTAGTTCTATGGGCTATCAGCAAAAACAGTGTCTGCAAAAACTGTATAACCCCCGAGAGCAAAACCAGTCAAGGTTTTCAACTCTCTATTGACTTCGGCCCTCTTACGGTACCAGGCGTCCTTAACCTACTTTCTTACAACAGACTACATAGGAGTAACCTCTGCCAAATTTCTACTCGACCCATTTTCGGATATGCTTCAGAGCGTCGGAAACTCCTACACACAGGGATCGTACTAGGCGGTGTACTTTCTGGGGATGTATACCTACTACTTTTATATCCTTATATGCCCTCCCGTTGCACTGCAACTCCAGGGATTGGGCAGAGTACATATTAGTTTTATGGGCTATCAGCAAAAGCAGTGTCTGCAAAAACTGTATAACCCCCGAGAGCAAAACCAGTCAAGGTTTTCAACTCTCTATTGACTTCGGCCCTCTTACGGTACAAGGCGTCCTTAACCTACTTTCTTACAACAGACTACATAGGAGTAACCTCTGCCAAATTTCTACTCGACCCATTTTCGGATATGCTTCGGAGCGGAGGGAACTCCTACACTCAGGAATCGTACTAGGCGGTGTACTTTCTGGGGAGGTATACCTATTACTTTTTAATTTCTTATATGCCCTCCCGTTGCACTGCAACTTCAGGGATTGGGCAGGTAACATATGAGTTTTATGGGTTATCAGCAAAAGCACCGTCTGCAAAAACTGCATAACCCTTTCCCCGGATCTGTGCTGGAGCGAGGCCTGACATCATAGCCAAGCTCCCCAACGGCACCCCCGGGGGAAATAAAGGGACAATTAGAAACTATTTCTTCCATTTTTGATTATTACTAACAGAATATTTAAGGTCCTGCTAAAATTTCAAAAGCAGTTCATCTACTGGCCAGATGCTTTTGAAAGAAAGAATATTGTTTCCAACACAATTCACGAATTGCCCCATTGTGTTGGCTATGTAGACGGGACAGATATCAAGTTGGCTGAAGAACCACTGGATGATCCCGAATCATATTTCTCTCGAAAGAACATATACTCATTAAATGTTCAAGGAGTATGGATTCACCGCATGGTTGTAGGATATCCAGGCAGCGTACACGACGCACGAATTTAAACAAAAAACATTTTTTAACGGAGCTGAATGGTTAGCTGGAGATAGTGCGTATAAGTCATCAAGTACTGTCATAACACCTTTTAGAACAAATTCGTCTGAAGGCGATTCCAAAGATCGTGCTGATTTCAACAAAACTCTAAGCCGATACCGCATTAGGATTGAACACACCTATTTAGTTTGAGTTAATTACTTATGTAGTTAAAGGCGCACTCTGTCTTATAACTTTTAGTTAAAGTTTATTCATGTAATGTTCAAAGTATAATAATCAAAAGACAATCGATCATTAAAACCGCTTTCACACTATAGGCGTGCATCAGTATACAATCAAGTATTACAAAAACAAATACAAAGTTGAAATACAGTATACAACTTGTATAAATATGAGAATGAGTGTAACTAATATTGTATGATTTTATTTTACTTCTAACAAACTACCCACAAAAACAATAAAATTTGCTTGTGTTTTTGAGTCGAGTAACTGTTTGCATTTGGTTTTTATTCTCACTTATCTATTGTTACTACAAATATTTTTGAGGATCGGTAGTCATCTGTAGTATGAGCAAAGATAGGTACAAAAATGAATAATTTGGAAATAAGAGAAAAAATTATATCAAATGAATATAAAATAAGCGAAAAAAAGGGCCGCAGCAAAATATGGGAATGCTTTGGCATTGTTAAAGACCAAAACGATGTAGAAACTAATTTTGTTGAATGCAAAATATGTACAAATGTATACAAATACAACAAAAATGCACTTTCTAGTTTATGTAAACATACGTGTTATTTAACGTTGAGAAATGAAGAAGCACATGATGTGATCGAACCAAGTCAAGAAGCTAAAAAGGCTTGCGTCGAAGCTTTAACGGAATGGGTCCTTAGAGATATTCGCCCATACTCGTTAGTAAAAGATACTGGTTTAAAGACTTTTTCTAATTTAATGTTATCCCAGGGAAGCAAACATGGAGCTAATATTAATGTAGAATCACTTATTCCACATCCAACAACTATTTACAGGAAAACTGAAATAAGATATTGCACACAATTTGAAAAATTGAAGATATTATCTATTAAAAATATTGGTTATGCCTTAACGTGCGACCTGTGGACAGAAAATTTTTCAAAAATTTCTTATCTGGCAATTACAGCTCATTTTTTTACGGACAGCGAATGTAAAAGCAAACTTCTGGGTTTAAAATCAATGAAAGGAGTCTCAACTAATAGTAAGTAATCTCTAAAACAATATTTTTTTATAAAAATATAAAAACATGGGTGGATAATGAAGAATCTGGGGTCAGCACTTTTTTAAGTTTTTTTTTTCACAACGATACGCAATGTCAAAACGATACGCAAAAATTTTTAAAACATGTAGGGCCGTATGCAAAAAAAAAACTCAACACAGGCATTGTGAAGTAAAGTTTCAAAAAAAATTATTATATCTAAATTTTAAAGTAGGCAATCACGTTTGTTAAAGCTACTTTAAGTTGATATTTCCAAAACGTAGCTTTTTTACCTCAAATATCTTTGTTAATATAGCGCATAGGGATTCATGATGCATCTGAAAATAGAGCTTGAAGTCTCAGCTATTAGTTTAATTATATTATTTCTTTTATTTGATGCATAAAATGACTACATTATCCATTTAAATCAAAATACATAGCACAATTCATGAAAAATTATTAAAATAAATAAACATATAAGAAAATGTCTTAGTGATGTACATACAATCAAAGCAAATAGAAAAAAGCTCGACAAAATACTCGTTTGAATCGATAAAGAAATTGTGTGAATTATTTTTTGTTCATCATATTTTTGTCACTTTTTTCATATGATTTACTACAATATCAGAATCTAATAATTTTTTTAAAATTATTTTGTTTTAATTCAATATAATAAATATTAAATACACATTTGACTACTCGAATGAAATTGTATTCGTTTTTCTACATCATACATTATGAAAATATTGTTGCACACGATGGTGTTACTAGTGTTTATTATTAAATCACAAAATAATTAAAGTCGATTTTTGCATAGGATTTCTTAATAAAGATATGTTAGGCTTCAATTGTTTGGTAGCTAATGTGAACTTTAAAGCTGAAGTAAAATATTTTTTGCATACGGGCCGTAATTTTTAGTTATTATTATTTCCTTTTATTTCTTTAATATATAGGTGCCAATATAAAACAGAAATTGAAGAATTTACTTTGTGAGTTTGATTGCTCTTTAAATGATTCACCAGTTGTGGTTACCGACAGAGGGAGTAACATAAAAGCTGCATTAAAAGGACATGAAAATATCAATTGCATATGTCATCTCTTACAAAACACAATAGAAAATTGTATCAGCACATCACCTCAAATCAACGAAATAGTTACAACTGCATCAAAACTTGTAAAATTTTTTAAAAAGTCCGGTAAAAATTGCGAACTAGACACATCACTAAAAAGTTTCACACCCACGCGTTGGAACACTGTGTATTTTACTTTGGTATCCATTAAATCTAACTTTGTTAACGTTCAGAAAATACTTAGTGATAAAAATCTATTAGGAAAATATTCTATTATAAAAGAATATTATTTGGATAAGTTAGTAGCAATTTTAGAAGGAAGCTCTTATCCAACAATACACTTGGTTCATCCGCATGTACAAAAGTTAAAAACAATATGTTCTAACCCAACTGATGATGAACCCAGTTTTGTGTGCGAATTTAAAAAATCTTTATATGATAATTTAGTTTCTTTAGTAGAGCCCAAAATTAGAATATACCACAAAATAGCCATATTTTTATTTCCACCAGCCAACCAGCACACTCAATTCAGTTCAGAAGAACAAATTGAAGTTTTTAATAAATGCAAGTCTTTGATGCATCTATATTTAAATTATGTAAATATAGAAACTTCGAATTTTGAAGTCGATACATTCAAAATATACACTTTGTTTGAAAAATATGTAAAAGTATTACAAGTTCCAAGTTCATACCATAACAGAATTGAAAAGGAGATAACTCAATATAAAAATACTTCAGTTATTCTACAAAATAATTTTAATGTTTTAAAATGGTGGGATGACCGGAAAATTGAATTTCCATTATTACACAAACTAAGCTGCAAAATTTTTGCTATACCAGCATCTAGCCCGCCTTCAGAAAGGGTGTTTTCTATTGCACGTGCTTTAATTACCGACAAACGGTCAAAACTTGGATCAAATGGCAAATCGTTTAATGAAATTCTATTTGTTAACAGTGTTTGTGCTTCGTCCCGACCGCACGCGTTTTCTTTTTGTAGTCCGCACGTCTACTGTTTTGTTATTTATATTTACCAAAATTTTTTTGTGTTTAGTTGAAACAACAATATAACATAAAACTACAATCACATTAATAAAATAAAATAATTTTACAAAGAAAAACAACATACATACCAATAATACCAAATCAAAAAAATAGAATTAAAATTTAAAACAAGAAAACAAAAAAATCGATACAATTTAATAACAAATAAAACAACAAAAACACAATAGCAATAAATTGAAGGAAAATAAACGGCAGTTTTTTTTTGTGTTAATCAGTGACGGTCATCTGTAACAGTCATGGCACCGTGGAACAAAGTGACCAGCTCAGGGCTTTTTGTCCACTTCTGCGATTGTGCCTCTCCCCCTCCCCTATCTAACAATAATAATTTTGTATTGTTGATTCCGGCTTGGAGGCTGCTGTTTGGCTGCCTGGTGGTGAAGGTATAGCACTGACCACCTGGTAGCCACTGAAAAGCAGTAATCACCATCGTTGGAATCAATATTAACAAGATAGATGACTATTTGGATTTCCCTAGACTTATTTCATAGCAGGTAGATTCAGAATTGACTTCTGCAACATACGAGGCTTGACAGCGAACTTCTTCTCAGTTTATGCTCACGTTTGTCTCTATCGGCCGGATGTTTTAGCCTTAAGTGAAACCCAGGTATCTGAGGATGCTGACCCATAGGATTTTTATGTGCCTGAGTATCAACTTCTGTCCCTTTTTATCTTCCATCGCGGTCTTGCATTATATATACGCAATGATGTTGTGTACCAAAGCCAGCAATCACTAGGCTTGTATGATCCAGAATTTAGCTGCCTTTGGGCTAAATTCAAGATCAGGGCACATAGTTTGCATTTCGGATTCCTTTATAGAAGTCCAAACGCGGGAAGGGAACAAACTTTATCGGGCTTCGATTCCCTTTCCGATTCTATAGCAAAAATCCTCGAAAGTTGTCCGGACAGTGAAATTGTTATTGCTGGTGATTTCAATGTCCACAACTCATCGCGAAGCATTCGAGCCACACAACTTCAGAGGGCCAATATGTTGAGTTATTCGCCGCGCATAATCACCTATCGCAACTAGTGAATGAACCAACACATATACCGTGTGTTGAAGGGCACCATTTAAATACGCTTGATTTGTTCCTAACTTCACACCCTCAAAAGTATGAAGTGAACGTCAGTGCACCTCTCGGTAATTCGGATCATTGTATCATCTCCGCTTCTTTTTCGCTCTCGGCACTTCGAAACGTTTCACCCACAGCCACGAAACGTTTAAAATACATATACGAAAAAGCTCTTTGGGCAGAGCTCGACGAATTCTATCGTACTTTTAATTGGAAACTATGTTTCTTAGATAAAAATATCGATTTAATGGCGGAAATGGTTGGAAATATAATTTTGCTGGGAATGAAATACTTCATCCCATCCAAAAAAATTTCAGTTAAGCCGAGACAAAAATCTTGGTTTAACCAATCTTGCAAAGAGGCAATCAGATCCACAGAGGAAGCATTCAGTACTTGGCGGAATAACAAAAACGCAAATACTGATGCGCTGCGCAAACAAGCTAGGTCTTCGTGTGCCAGAGTGCTAAGGCGTGAAAAAGCTTTATACGAGCAGCGCCTTCGTGCTAAAGTTCTTACCGCCACGAGAGGTAGTAAAAGCTTCTGGTCATTCGTTAAAAGAGTAAAGGATAAAGCTAGTTCATCAATTCCAACTCTTTTAAGGGATGATCAAATATTCACTGAACCTGTTGATAAAGCTAACCTTTTGGCTGAGATGTTTGCAGGTAATTCTTGCTTGCCAGGTAGCAATCAGCAATTGCCCGTGGTGGAAAGAGTATCAGTTACTATGCCAAGAATATTCTTTCGACCACGTGCAGTTAAAAAGGTTTTAGCGAATCTCAACATAAACAAGTCTCGTGGGCCGGATGGCATTCCAGAACTGGTCTTGAAGCAGTGTTTTTCGACGCTAGCGCGTCCATTGGCTAAGCTATTTAGTGCATCGTACCATGCCGGTAAATTTCCGATGTGTTGGAAGTAAGCCAATGTAACGCCAATCCCTAAGAAGGGAGAGGCGCAATACCCCGAAAATTACCGCCCAATTGCAGTCTGTTCTGCAATTTCCAAGGTCATGGAAAGTATGACCAACTTCCACCTGGTAAGGCATCTGGAGACCAACACCTTACTTAACGACCGGCAGTATGGTTTTCGCAGAGCTCGCTCTACAGGAGACCTGCTCGCTCTGTTAGCAGAAAAATGGTGCAATTCCATTCACCATTTCGGCGAGAGTAAGGTGGTGGCTCTAGATATCTCTAAAGCATTTGATAGAGTGTGGCATGATGCACTTCTGTCAAAACTGACTGCTTTTGGTGTCGGTGATGATTTCTCTCGCTTCATAGCGAGCTTCCTCAGAGACCGCACTTTACGAGTTGTTATAGACCGGGTCTCATCAAAAGAGTTCAAGGTAAATTCAGGGGTGCCGCAAGGCTCTGTTCTATCTCCTACTCTCTTCCTCATCTTTATAAATGACCTTCTATGTCAGACTTCAAACCCTATCTACTCTTTCGCGGATGATAGCAGCATTATCCATTCTTTCTCTTTCACCAGCCGGCCAAGCCTGGAGGAGATTGACGCCAGGAGACAGAGGATGAATGAGTCACTCACAAGTGATCTCGTGTCAATCTCCGAATGGGGCCTCGCGAACAGGGTTAACTTTAACCCTCATAAGACGCAGTGCTGCGTGCTTACGCATAGGCGGCTGGTCGAAGGTTCTGCGCCATCCGTGTTTATGGATGGTATAGGTATTGGGGAATCAGAAGCTCTTGATGTTCTTGGTATGAAAATACCGTGTGACGTTCGATGGACAGATCACATTTTCCATATTTCAAAAGAAGCATTCAAGTGTCTCGGCTTTTTAAGACGGTGTAAGACATACTTCACCCCAACTGATCTCCTCAATATATATACCACCTACATCCGACCAAAGATGGAATACAACTCTCATGTATGGGTCGGTGCTTCAAAGTCTGTTTTGAAGTTGCTCGACCGCGTACAAGAGAGAGCGAAGAAACTCATCGGTGACAGTAGGGTAGCCAACTCTATTAACTCACTGGAGCATCGACGCAACGTGGGGTGTGTTTCACTGTTCTACCGATACTACAACGGAATGTGTTCTGGTGAAATAAGGGAGCTTGTGCCGGATAACCGTTTATTTCTGCGAGCTTTCCGCTCTTCACATAGGACACATCCTTTTGTGGTTGAGTTGTCAGTGAATCGCACCACGCATTACAGAGAGAATTCGTTCTTTGGCCGAACGGTTCGTATGTGGAACAAACTTCCAGCAGAGGTCTTTTCTGTCAGTTTTAACTTGGGGAGGTTCAAATCGAACGTCCACAAACACTACTCCCTCTATCCTCCTTCCCATAACCAACTTTCCTATTTCTGGCACAATGCATCGCATATGTACGGGTCATCCCCTGGGTGCTGGTCCAAGAAAAAAAAAAAAAAACATAAATTCCAAAGACTAATTTTTATTAAAAAGTATTTACATATACATACTAGAGTGGGCCAAAAAGATTGACTTGTTTTTTTAACTGTAGCGAAAGTATTATTTGGGATGACAGGAACAGACAGAATGTTACTAAACTTTTTTTGTAAAGAATTTAATTTCCTTTAAGAATATTTATTGGATTTTTCAGAAATTAATTTTTACATGAATTACAAAATTCGAAAGTTTAAAAATCAAATTGTAAAAGCATGGTTATAAGAAAATGGTTCATCTGACAAAAAATTTCACTATGACCTTTTTCATAGAGCATATGATTTCCTTCATGTCAATTCCGTTTGGGTTGATGGTTAAGGACTCAAAAGTCGAAAACTTGCATAGACGAAAAAATCTTAAATTGCGATGATAGACCTCTTAATATTGATATAAAGGGCTCAAATTTTGACAATAATTCTTTTTTGTCATCCCAAATAATATTTTGATACAGTTAAAAAAAAACAAGTAAATTTTTTTGGCCCACTCTAATATTTTTTGAAATTAAAAAGCTACAACATGAAAGGAAATTGGTTAAAATTATGAAAATTGGTAGTAAATATGTAAATACCCATACATGTACCTGTTTTATTGTCCAGATAAGTATTTAAACTTTTATTTTTAAAATATATCTCAAAGAAATGAATTATATTAATTTTTTGTATTTAATTTATTTTTTAAATAAGCCAATAAAATATTAAAACATTTATTTTAATTTTATAAAATTTTCGTTTTTTAATCCGTAATATTTCAAAAATTTTGTATATGAAATTTTTTGAAAATTCTAATGTTTAAAAACAATTTTTCAAAAATAGAAAATTTAAAAAAGTTTCTGTTCTTAAGTAGGAAATTTTTTGAAAGCTTCCCTTTTCTTAATAAATACATATGCATGTATATAAAGTTCTTTCAAAAACATGTATGTATGTACATATATAAAAAATATCTTCAAATCTTTTTATTGTAATTTGTGTTAAAAAAAAGTATTAATCTAATCAAATGATATCGTTTCAAATTGTTTTCATTTTATGCTAGAAATTTCATACGGAATACTACAAATAATTTGTTGTATAACACAAAAACACACAAATATCTCTTCTTCAGGATTATAGGTAAAGAAAAATGTTACTCTCATTCTCTTTTTATCCATTCATATAAACTTTTGTAGAAAGAAAAACAATACAGACAAATACAAGAAAAGCTCAACTACTCATCAAAACACACTCAAAGTGGAAACCACTCTCAAACAGATATCCACAGATGGAACTTTGCACGTGTATATTTCACACTATAAGACTGAGTCTTATGATTTTCATTCGAATTTCTCTTTTGAGAATGCCTGAGATGCCACAAAATCTAACGTATCATTACAAAACGCTTTCACACTATCACACTTAAAACCATTCATGAAATCTCTGTAGTAGGCTGTTGCAAAATAAACAACCCTGATAATATGAAATGTCTCAGCTTTTAGAAACATTTAAAAAAATGGGAAGAGCCATCGGTGTGTCAAATTTTACTTCTCAATCTATGAGATTTTACTTCATATCGCTTTCACGCTATAAGACTTTTCATGTTATTTCGAATTTTTGACAAATCTTAATACTCAGTCTTATAGTGTGAAAGCCGCTTAAGTACTACTCTCAAGAATAATGTTATAGAGCAGGCATGCTCAGAGCGATTTCGTTCACTTATACAATAACATAATCAGTGAAACAGAAAGCACAATGGGTCATACCTATTAATTTGGTTGTTTTTTGTATATTTGATTCAGTTGTCGCTGAAACGGCGAGGAATGTACATGTGAGGCGGATGTTTGTATGTTTTTTTATTATTTTAAATGAATTGTTTTTACGTAAATAAACTTATATGATTTTGTTTATTGTTTCCTATAGACTATCTGCTTTTTTTTAGAAAAACCTATTTCTCTATATAGAAAGGTATTTTAAGTTAGGAAAATTTATGCTTATTAGAAGCACATAAAAAATATGTGTGGTGTCGTGGGGCATCGGATAGCAACGAAGTTCCTTATTAGAAAAATATTAATTTTAAAGTTGGAGGTATAAAGAAAATAATTATTCGGGTATACATTTTTTATTAAGATTTTTTTTCGCCGACCAACGAAAATACAGAATCAATTTTGTTCCCAAACGAACGAAATTGAATTGTGTCACGGCACGGCTGTGTATTATTAATATTTGTTTGTATGGAATCGTATTACTCATACGTCTTAAACTTTGATTTAGAAAAAAAAATTTTACGTTACGCATCGTCCCATAAGGAAGTTCGTTCCAATATTTTATGGAAGATATTTTTTATAAAATATCATATTGTTCTTTAGAAAAACGTATATTTCTGCACAAAAACGAAGTTTTCTTTAGAAAGAGATTAGCCCCTAAATCTTAATTCAATTTAATATAGCAATATGAATGTTCATTAAAATACTTTCTACAGAGAAATGTTTTTTTTTTAGATAAATGTATTTTGTATAGAAAATCGTATATTTTCTACACAAAAATGCGTACTTTTACTGTAGAAAAAAAATGAATTTTCTATTTGTTTTTCAATGTTGAAAAAGTCTAGTAGCGTCCTTATAATTTTTTTTAAATATAAACATTTTAATAAATAAATTCACTTCAAAATATTAAAAAAATTTTTAAAACATATATTTCACACGCTAAATATGAATATCTCTTTTTCTATTTTAAAATTTTAATTAATATTTAGCAACATTTTAGAATTCTTTTATGAATATCAGTTTTAAAATTTGTAAAATTGAAGTTATAAATTAAATTCATTTAAGATGCATTTGAAAAAATTGGCCTATCTAAAATGAATTCATAGTAGTTTAAATTTTTTTTCAGAGATATCAACATCTTACAAATTTTCTGTAAAAAGTTAGTTGTAGTCTCCCCTATTTTCTTTAATATTCACTCTGGCTTCGTTATAACTGTTAATTCTTATAAATTTCGATGCAATATTAACTTAATGAATAAGGCAAGGAAAAGTCAAACCGAAAAATTTGTTCTATTGAAAATCTATTTTTTTCTATTTAAAATCTATTTATTCTATAGAAAAATGTATATGTTTTTCTATACAAAAATGCATTTTATTTTTCATTCTTTCACACAAAACAATATTTCATACAACGTACGGAATATCTCCCATTGTGCATGGGTAAAATGAGAAAAAATTGTTCTCAGAAAAGAATAAATAAAAGAGAATAAGAATACGTGTGACTTCGAGTGGAAAATACGTTCTTCCTGGTGAGCACCCCTGTTATAGAGCAGTGGTGTTCAAAAATAAAAGTGATGATGTATTGGTGAGAGATTTTGCCCAGCAAACATAATGTCAAACGCTTAAAATAACAAAAAAAGACAGAGTTTTTGCCATATATGTATAAACAACTTATTAAGTGAATGTAATTTTAATTTTAAGAAAAAAAAATATCGGGAACCGTAAATAGCAGTTATCAATATCAAAACAAAAAAATATATTTAAAAGAGTTTTTTATGTAAGATTAAAACTTGTGTCATTTCTTATTATGATTTTTAAAATCGCTATGAAAATTTTAAATTAAACATTCCATGTTAGTACTTGCATGACAATTGCGCATTAGTAAAATATTTTTTAAATTCAAAGAAGTTATTTTATTACGCTGCTTGGAACAAACATTTTTCATGTCTGAAAAAATTCGTTCACATAAGTAAGTAGTGAAAAAAAAATCAATGAGTGTTCGAACTCACGGGCGATGTGTTAACACACCTTTTTGTTTATTTATTTTATATTAAACCCACAAAAAACAAAGAGAATGCAAAGCAACAGGCAAATGTACATACATACATTGTTATGTTTGTACATAAGCTACATACGTTGCTGTCTTGCTATCTCATTTTTATATATGTACGTATAACCACATCACTATTCTCTTTGCTATGCATAAGACAAAACCGAAGATCAACATAAAACACTTTTTTAATATTACTCCAAATTAATACTCCGAATTAAAACACTTAAATCTCCGCTCGCCGATATCGGATCACCTTAATTTTTGGCCTAAACTCTTCGTCGAAACCAGCACTAGCGTTTTAATTAAAAAAATTAATAAAATCGGCTATGAATTTCCGGAGAAAATCGCGTGAACACCACTGTTATAGAGAATAATAATGTTATATATATCAGTGGTGGGCACCGTCAATGTATTGGTAAATTGTGTATGTGTTGAGCTTCAGAGCTACCCACCATACACAAACCCAAGCGTTTGAAAGATAATGGCATATTTATACATAACTAGTAATATTTTCTAAGTTGAAAAAAAAACTTTTTCTAAGTAAACAGTCAAATTAAAAAAATTAGGACAATAATTTGCTACGTTTTCCATTCAAGAAAAAATAATTAAATAAAAGAATGGGTGCTTGCTGGAGCATAACACTGAATATGGGAAACATGTTCAAAATATTTTTGATAAGATTTTACACAGACTAAGTGTATTACTATATTAAGGAAATTAGTATAGTCCCTTATTGGAGAAAAATTGTATAAAATGCATTGTATGTTATGGAAAGCATTGTTTACGGCAAAATATTTTTCGCATATCATCATGACTGAAATTGTTTGCTGGGCAAATATTCTGGAAAAAAATATAAAAAAATTCATAAGCATCCGCCTGATATTCATTCGTCGCTGTCTCATCGACGACTAAATTAAAGAGGGTAAGAATACGTGTGAGTTTAATTTGCTGATATCAGCCACTACTGGGCATCTATGATATATATATATATATATATATATATATATATATATATATATATACATAGGTACATACGGACATAAGTTCATATAATAAGCCGCTATCGATTTTACTGCAGTGAAATAATTCAATATGTATGTACATATGTAAGTAAAGCAAATACGGGCTTAGCACAATTTTGCTGAGATCATTCACACGTATTCTTACCCTCTTTAACTTAGTCGTCGATGAGACAGCGACGAATGAATATCAGGCGGATGCTTAAGGCGGATTCACCCATGTTGTCCGAACAAAATTTTTGTCCGGACAACATTTTTTTATATATAGTTTGACGTCTCTCTTCTTAAGAGAGAGAAAATATTTTTTACGAACTACTCTCAGATTGAATTGGTTTAATTTTATATATTGTCCGGACAAAATTGAACTGAGTTGCCAATAGGTTAAACTTTTTTACACAAAGTTGAGGTGTCATTTTGTGTTTGATATATTAAATTGTATATGAGATTAAAAATATAAATTATGAGAAATAATATTATATATTTGTTCTTTTTTTATATGTACTTTGCTAATAACAATGCTTTATGCAATTCAATAGCCATAATGAGCAGTAATTTTCTTTTTTCATCCACTATTATTATCACAAATTCTTGAAAAATAATTTAAAATATATAATATCCAAATATCTAAAATATCAAGAAACCAAAGCAAAACATAAAAAATCGCTGCAGTACTACCATTTTGTAAATGTCCTTTTTTATATGTATGGCAACTTTGATTTTCCGGACAAATTTTTCAAAATGAGTGAATCGCGCTGCAGAAAACTCTCAGTAAAAAAAATTTTCTCCGGACAAAAATTTTGTTCCGACAACATGGGTGAATCCGCCTTTACGAATTTTCTTATATTTTTTCCAGAATATTTGTCCAGCAAACAATTTCAGTCATGATGATATGCGAAAAATATTTTGTCATAAACAATGCTTTCCATAACAAACAATGCCTTTTATACAATTTTTCTCCAATAACGGACTATACCAATTCTCCTTATTTAGTAATACACTTAGTCTTATTAATTAGTCTGTGTAAAATCTTATCAAAAATATTTTGAATATCTTTCCCATATGATTTGATACATCCAAACGCGTATTTTTTGTTTTGGCAAATATTCCAGCAAATAACAATTCCTTTAATAGAAAACGTAACAAATTATTGCCCTATCTCTTTTAATTTGACTGTTTACTTAGAAAAAGTTTTATTTTTAATTAATAATGTTCAGTAATCAACATTTTTTTCAACCTAGAAAATATTGCTAATTATGTATAAATATACAATCTTTCAAACGCTTGGTTTTGTGTTGGGTGGGTAGCTCTTAAGCTCAACTCATACACAATTTACCAATACATTGACGGTGCCTACAACTGAAGTAAAGCTTACGAATATAGAATAAAAGATATTAAGTAAAGCACTCACAACAGTGGTCAGCGTTGCCAAAATGATTATTTTATCATATTTTTGATGATTTTTGAACCAAAATATGATTTGATGATTTCTTTTCTTAAATTATGATTTATGATTTTTTATTTCAAGTGTGTACTACTTTCATTGTAATTGTACTACATAGCGTTAAGTTAAGTTTTGTATCATCTTGTTGTTCGTTGCTTTTATTTGCTTTACAATTGTTACCCTGTAACAAACACATGTATGTATGTGCACAAAAATGCATCATTGTTTTGGAAATAAAGACCTTAAAGAGCATCTCTGCATATCTGTTATTTTAGTGGGAAGTAGTCTACTGACATAAGCAATAAAAAATCGCTTTGTTTAGTAATCCGGGTAACTATAAATTATACAGTACAAGACTTATTGTTTGGCTTAATTGAAGTGGAGAGTGGTGAAGCTTTAACAATTTTTAATTGTATAAAAGGTTATTTTGAAAAACACAAAATACTGTACAAAGAAAATTTAATAGGATTCGCAGCAGATGGTGCTCCAAATGTGACAGGCAAAAATCATTCCGTTGCCAGGTTATTTAAGAATGAAATTCCAAATTTATTTGTTGTTAAATGTATTTGTCATTCAATTGCGCTTTGCTCTTCTTAAACTTCCACCTGAAGTAGAGTCCTTAGCAGAGTGGCGAGCCGTGGCATTTTTACTGGCGGCGGCTGAGAGGGTAAAATGGTCGGCGGCGGCGGCTAAAACGACTGCGCCGTACGTTAACCGGCTGGAACAAATTTTATCGGTTGCGCCGCACTTTTAAAAATTTACGTATTTTACGTAAATGCAAAACATTATTTGAGCTTAAGGTTTTGCGAATATTTATTTTATTAATACAGTGTATGTCCCTTAAAAATAAAATATAAAATTTATTATTTGACATATTGATGGTTAATCATAAGCATTTCATTGGTGCTTTACCAAATCGTCAGTAGACTGCCATAGTTTTGAGAAGATACAACCTCTTGTCTTATGCACAGACTTTCAAAAACTATTTGTGAAATTACAAATGATTTTCAAAAATCACATTGGAATAAGAATAGTAATAGGCTTTGAAACTTTTCAAAACGATGGTTGAAGTCTACTGACGATTTGGTAAAGCACCAATGAAATGAATATAGAATGAATATAAATTTAATTTAAAATAAATATTTTAAAAACCTTAAGCTCAAATAAAATACAGTGTAACCTCGGTTAACGCAACCCTCGATATACGCAATAACTATTGGTTGCGATAAACGAGGTTGCACTGTATATACAATAATACAGAATTCACCGTTTTAAAATAATTTTTTATGGATGCCATTTCTTTTTATTAATTAATGCAATATTTCAAACAATTACAAATGCATTCGATGAAACAGTTTCAGAAGAAACCATGAAAACACTATTCACACTCACTATACATATATTGAATCGAAAATTGAAAATTAACTAAATTAACCCGGCAAATCACTAACATGTTAACCAAAACGATGCCACAAAAAGAATAAAATGTCACGAAAATATGTTACTAGGCGCGACAACTTGCAATAAATTATAACGGAATAACACCAGGAATAGCAATTATTATTGTTTCTTTTTTCATTTTGTATTAAAGATACGTGCATCTCTAAAACAAAAACGCCTTCCTGCTGTGATTATATAAAATATATGTTGTTTAGGTTTTTTATATGAAGTTTGACAATCGCAGTAGAAAAATAGTTAGCCGTTGACTTGAAGAAATCGGCTGAGCCGGCAAAAACGGCTGGTAAAGCCGCCGAAGAACAGCCGATGGAAACGGCGGCGGCGCGGCTCATGAAAAATAGTCGGCGGGTCAGCTAGCCGCCAGCCGCGCCGATGCGGCTCGCCTCTCTGGTCCTTAGTACGCGATATATATAATTACATAGCGAATAGTCCAAAACGCAATTCGCAATTCCAAAAAGTTGCAATGCTTTTGGAATATAAACCAAAACAAATTTTGCACCCCTGACAGACTAGGTGGTTATCATTAGAGTCTGTAGTTGTACGAGTTCTCGAGTTATATGAACCATTAAAAATATATTTCGCGTTTGCCTCTAATATAGATCATATAGATAGCACCCAATTTGTAAAAAACAAGTTGAATGACATAAATGAACTTTATTTGTGTTTTTTAAAGTATATTCTCCATATTGTAAATAACGTAAACAAAATTTTTCAAAGTTATCCTGTCAAATACATAGAATGTATGAGGAACTGCAACGCCTTTACTTAAAAATTTTAGACAATTTTATAAAAACAGAATTTGTGAACATGAGTCTCAATAACGACCTTGACTTTGAAAACAAAAGTCTATTTCTACATAGCGAAGAAGTCTATCTGGGTGTTTTTGTTAAACAAAAGATTTCTAGCTCAAAGCTCACTGCAAATGAAAAAAATGAATTTATTGAAAATTGTGTGGCATTTTACATTGAGTTATGTAAACAAATATTAAAACGATTTGATTTTAACGACATGTTTTTAAAAGAGCTCTCATGTCTTGGCCCTTTGAAAATTATAAATAGAAAAATTAATTCTTTGACAGGCTTAATACACAGTTTTCCAAATTTAATTAGTGAAAAGGATATTCAAAATATAGATGACGAATTTAGAGAACTCCGTTTTATAAAATTCAGTGACCATTTTACAACTCTAGATAATCTTAAGCTAAGTTTAGACGATATGTTGAATAAGCATATATATGCTGACACCCATTTGATTAAAAGTAGCAGCAAATTCCTATGTCAACATATATCATATGTTAGGTGTTTACACCATATGCTGAAACTACCAAATTTTTTAATGTCAGCATATATCAGCAAATGGAATGTCAACATAAAAGTTAGCATACGATTTTTGTGTTTATACGATATGTTGAAATTTATATGGTAATATATATGCTGCATATATGAGCATTTGTTTATGAAATTAGTGAGTTTGACATTACTATTTATTTATTTATTTATTTAAAAATAATGTCATCAGAGGAACTTGCTTTAGCTATTGTTTGCACAGCGATAGTTTTTGATGATGATGAAGCAGAAACAAAACCAAAAAGACGTAGAGTTTGGAAAAGAAAATGGGTTGAACGGCGGGAGGAAGAAGGTTTTTGTGCGAAGTTATACAAGGAATTGGAAGAGGAAGAACAATCGTTATACAAAAACTTTCTTCGTATGGATGTGCAACAATTTAATAATTTGCTTTTATTGGTGTCACCAATAATTGCTAAGCAAGACACAGTGATGCGCAAAAGCATTACAGCAAAGGACAGACTTATTTTGACTCTACGTTTCCTAAGCAGTGGTGATTCATTTTCATCACTGCAGTATCTCTTTCGCATCCCAAAGCCGACAATTAGCACAATTATTCCACATGTGTTGGATGCAATTTACACAGTGCTTGTAGAAACATATATGAAGGTAAGAGTACTGAAGTATTATTTTGTATTTATACGCTAAAGCTTTTTCCCTAATGTAGATGCCATCAACTACAGAAGAGTGGAAGGCTGTAGCGAACGCATTTAGTGAGCGGTGGCAATTTCCAAATTGTATTGGTGCTGTTGATGGCAAACATGTGGTAATGGTGGCACCACCGAATTCTGGAAGTATTTATTACAATTACAAAGGTACGCACAGCATTGTACTAATGGGAGTTGCAGATGCTGAATATAAGTTTATTTATATTGATGTTGGTCGTAACGGACGTTTTTCTGACGGTGGTGTTTTCAATCGTTGTAGCTTTGCAAAGGCAATGGATAGCAACAAACTAAACTTGCCAGAACCAATTGTATTGCCTGGACGAGATTTACGTGTTCCGTTTTTACTGGTGGGAGATGATGCGTTTGCTATGCGACCAAACCTAATGAAACCGTATAGTCAACGTGGTTTAACAATGGTGCAACGTGTATATAATTACCGACTGAGTCGTGCACGTCGTATTATTGAAAATGCGTTCGGTATATTGTCAGCGCGTTTTCGAGTTTTGCGGTCACCTATCCATTTAAGCCCAGGAAAAACTAAAAAAGTGGTTCTGGCATGCTGTGTACTTCATAATTTTATGATAGACACAAACAAAAGATTGTACACACCAGTTGGCTTTATCGATCAATATGATAAAAATGGAAATCTAATTGAAGGTACTTGGCGACATGAATGCAGTTCAACCTCCACCTTTTTACCACTAGAAACTCCAACAAACGTTAACGTTCAATTAATCACCGGTGCGAAAGAGATACAAAAGGAATTAACGATGTATTTTGTAGAAGAAGGTGAATTAAGTTGGCAGTATCAACAAATATAATTATGAAAAAAATCGAAATTGTTGTTAGATACATACATACATCGAACCAAAATACATGTTCCTGCAAAATTTTACACTCCTATAATTAAAAATAACGTTTTTATCCACAAAATTCTAAAAGCCCTAAGTGTAAGCGAATAAATTACTGATACGAAAATGCAACAAAAAAGCACAGATAAATTTTCATATGTACACATACTATGTTTATAGTATAATTTTTATTCAATTAAAAACAATTCAGTTCATCAAACAAAACATAAAAAACTGTTAATACATATAAAAAACATTTACAGTAAAATAGATGAGATCATTAAAAATTATTCAATTAAAAACAAAACAATTCATTTCATTAAAGCAAATACATATAAAAAAGGTATTTGTGCATATAAAAACAGTTAACAATAAAACAATTGACTTCATTATTCGCTTTTAAAGCTAAAATGGATTAATTCCAACCAAAAAATATGGCTGTTGTTTATGTGTTTTGTATCTGTCCATATCACAACATTTCGTGGGTACCAACCCATTCAGTAGTAAACTTGAAAACGTTTGAAAAATGTTCTAAAATTTCAACTTCATATTCTTTTGTTTTTTCGGCAATTGTGCTAATAGCTTTCGCTGCCATTTCTTTAAACACATCGGAAGAAGACGACTGTGATGGTATTTTTCTTTGCCGTTTTTGTGGATCAGATTCTGGCACCGGCAAGTTTGATTGTTCCGAAGGCTGTTAAAAAATTAAAATTAAAAAATATTTGACAATTGTGTAAAATAAAAATTAATAGGAACTCACCAGCGTCATTGATGATGTTGTTTCTGTTGTTTCAGAAGTTTCATTCACTTCTAGAAACAACATTGAATTGAAATACTTCCACACAATACTACTGCAAGCTGCTGAACCAGATTTTTGTCGTTTCGATTTACTTAAATTTGTTTTAAAAGTCACACGTAAATTAGCCCATTTCGCTTTGCATTCGTCTGCACTTCGGTCTCCAATACAGTCCGCGATTTCCTGCCAAGCCGATGTTTTCGGCAATTTATATTGCGAAGAACTAATGTCCCAAAGCGTTGGGCGTTCTTCCACGGAATTTATTAATTTAACTATATCCTCGTGAGTCCATTCGGTGTGTACTTTGGGTCTAATTTGTGTGTACTTTTTTCTCACTTTTGTTTCTGGCGGCGGTGTATTTTGTGTTTCAAAAAATTCTTCCACATCGCCAAAGTTGTCCAAGTATTCTTCATTAATTGGATCCATTGCTATGTATGTGCACATGTATGGATGTGCGCATGAAGAAAAATAGTACTATTATTGTACAAAATAAAAGTAAAATATTGCAGAACTTACCAAGAAATAAAATAAAGCAGCAAAACAAAAGGAAAGCAAATAAAAAAGTATTTTATAATTTATTGTTTGGTGTTTGCATACTCCACTGACGTTCGAATACTTATGCCCATTAATTTTCACGTTTGCCGCCGTTGAAAACAAAAATGCGACGTCAGCTAAAATCCGGCTGTGAGCATTTAATTAATCGCCTTGCCGTTGATTGTAAATTTTCAAACCATTTATTATTTTTTGATTTGAGAGTTTCGCATTGCTTAAATTTCAACTAAATTTCATTTTATTTTGGTATGTGTGTGCTTTAATGCACATTTTCGACACGAATTGTATTTACACTAAAAAGAAACTAACGGCGGCTCGGCTAAGCCATTCGACACATATGCATAAAAATTTGGCATATGTTGAAAAGTTTAAATAACATTTTCAACAAACAACATATCTGTCAGCATATACAGAAAATTTGTCAAGCACTAAAAATATGCTGTTCAGACGATATGCTGAAATTACCAACATACGTTTGTTTCTATTGTCAACATAAACCTAACAAACGTTGTCAAACATGCGTATGCTGAAAAAATTTTGCATTTACACGATATGCTGGCAGTTGTAACAAATATTTCAGCGTAAATATGCTGATTCAACATATCGTCTAAACTTAGCTTTAGCTGTGAAGAATTTTGGTCAAAAGTTTCAAAAATAACTCGTGCTGACAACATTCCAGCTTTTCCGGTGCTGTCAAAATTTGTTCAAAACTTAATATGTCTTCCCATTTCGTCAGCAAATGTCGAACGAATATTCTCAACAGTGAATTTAAAAAAAACTAAATATAGAAATAGATTAGACAACAGCACTCTCGAAGGTATCTTATATGCAAAAGATTACTTAGCAATAAGAAACTGTTCCTGCTATAATTTAAAAATAGACCAAGATATTATTAAAAATATGAAACCCGGTATATATTATAGTTAGTAATAGTTCTTCATAAAACTTTTTCATAGGACATGTGCTTTTTAATCTGAATTAATTTTTTGTTAAGCTCTCTTAAATAAGTAAATATTTATTTAAATAAATACATACTGTTATTGTTCTAATGAAATCAGTTGAGTGTTTTTCTAAGTTTTCTATTTGTTGGTTGGTGAATGTGTGATTAAAAATTTAAGTTTGCTTCTTTTCTCCGATTTTGTCAATGACGACAATACCAGCGAAAATATGGTTTGTCACCATATAAACATAAGTACAGGTTTCGCCGTAAATGCTTTAAACAATAATAATTTAAATACATATGTTAATATATATTAATTATAATTTTTAAATAAAATGTTTTATTAAAAAAATGATGATTTTTATCCATAAAATATGATTTTTTTTCCGGCATATGATGATATTCTTCTCAAAGCTTCTGGCAACGCTGACAGTGGACAATGAAGTCCGCTCACCCACATTGCCTCTAACTGGGTTAAATTGATGATTAAAGTTAATATGTATAATATAATTATATATGTATATTTATAGTACCATACTTGTAAATAAATGAAATCAATAATAAATTATAATGGCATTGAATTGTGCTTAATGAAGGAACGATTTAATAGCTTAAAGGAATTAAAAATTCAAATAAAAAACAAATCGTCTGTTGTACATGCTTGCCCTTGAATTTTAGTTTGTGCAATACTTCACAACATTAAAATAGATCAAAACGAAGCAATTGATTTTATATAAGATGAAGAAAATGACATAATGGAAGTATGTACACGTTGCCAATGAATTTGAAAATCGCTCAAATGTAGAGGGGGAAGTGAAAGGACGTGCCATATTGGAGTTAATAAAAGAACAAAATTCATAAATTTTTTATTTTAATTCATATGTTTGTTTATATAACACAAAAAAATTCATTCATTACGAAAAAATAAACTATGCCATGTCACAGAACTCAATTTCGTTCGAAAGTGGAATCAATCCCGTGTTTTGCTTCTTCAGAAAACATAAAACGAAAATATTTTACAAAGTGGAATTGAATTCGTTTGTAATTTTTGTTTTGTTACAAGAATCTGAAAAAGCAAAGCCAAAAGAAACGGTAGTAGCTACGGAATTGAACGCACTCCGATCAGAATGTGCGACATGCCTAAATATTTGTACTAAAATTTATTGCGGAAGTCCATCTCCTGATTTATATTTCATTTCTAATTCCAATTTTTTAATCCTTTCCTCACTTTCAATTTGTAGCTTTCGAAATCCTGGGGGCTAATTCTGGCATACGTATACGGGAGAGTTTTCTATCGAATGTTCGATATCTTTAACTTTTGGGATTGTATTACTTGTAATCGTGTAACATGTAACGAAATCATGATGGCACTCGATATCGAGCTGTCATTCGAATGCTACCGTTCGAGTTTTTACTCGTCATTCGATTTGAAATTTCTTACCAAAAATTTAACAAATTTTAACACTAATATTCCTTAAACACTTATTTTAAAACTTTTTTAACTTTATATCTGTGCTCAAATAATTATGTTTGTTTACCTTTTTCAGTATTTTTTAGTGTTATAAAACGTATTTATATACAATTATTGAGCAACACTAAAGAAACATTTCGATTCGTTTAGTGTCGAATGACAGAATTAGAAAATTAACAGTAATCGATATTATACTTCAATTGAAAACAATTCCGTTCACGAGTGCCAGAATTAGCCCCCAGTTCTAGTTTAGCTTTTTATACCCTTCACAAAAAAGTGAAAGGGTATATAAAGGTTTGTCATTCCGTGTGTAATTTCTTCGATATGCACATGGGACCCCATAAAGTACATATATTCTGGATCCTTATGAATAGCGATGACGATTGAGCGATGTCCGTCCGTCTGTAGGTGAAATTGGTTTTCCTAAGCCCCCAGAAGAACTAGAGACGTCGTTCTTGGACCGTTGGATTGGAAATGAACTTAAATAGAGTGCTATTGATATTCAGAAAGATCCGAAGTATGGTTCCAGAGCTGGGAAGCTTACACCTATTTCTCGACGCAAAATTTATACCAAAAATCAATTATTTTTTTACTGTTTGTAAATTAAACCTATTTCGTGCTTTAGGAAGCCTCAATGGTCTATTAAAAATTAAAAAAATTAAATGTAGTAAGAATTTTAACGATGATTTTATATTGCTATATTAAATTGAATTAAGATTCTATAGGCTAATTGTTCGAAATTTTTAATTTAAGTCTCGGAAGGACATGATGAATATTCCAAGGCACAAAGGCAAGTCAACATCAGTTTTTGTTATTCAACTTATACAGCAGAGCAGAACAGCTGTTTTCGAAAGACGCAACCCTTTCATCATCAGTGCTCTTGTGTATTGTGTTTGTCACCACTTATTAGGTGGCTTAGTTGAATGTGATAACAGTTCCTATTTACACAAATTTTATTGCGAAAAAGGATACGAGAACTGTATCCACCAGATGTTAGGATAGGTTAGTTTAGAGGGCCGTTGTCCCTGGCGGGACAATCCACTTAGGTCCTTCAATTCGGTCCCTTTGTGATGCCCTTAAGCAGAGGACCTCCTAAGGGATGTCCTCCGCCGTTTCAAACCATTCTGTACTCCTGAGGAAGGATGATACCTCAAGCTCCATGTTTGCCAAGCTGTCTAAGTCTGACAGAAATCGGGAGCCCAGCTCCACTGCCCTTGCATTTGCAAGGGCAGGACACTGACACAGAAGATGTAGGACAGTCTCTTCATCATTGCAGCTTCTGCAATAGTCGTTATATATTAGACCCATCCTCCTCGCATGAGTCCCAAAGCTACAGTGTTCTGTCAGAACAGTCACAAGTTGACGCATACGCGCCTTGTCAAACTTGAGAAGGTCGATTGTTTTGCGCAAATCATAATGGGGCAACGTGGCTCATGCCACGAGACAGTTAGCCACGCTTTCCCACCTAAGTTGAGCTAGTTTGTATGATTCGCTTTGAATCAGAAACTTGCATCGCGATAATGGAATGCCAGTGAAGTGACTGATCATTGAACTGTTCAATTCAGTCCCTTGTCTGGCAATCTCATCCGCAGTATGGTTGTCTGGACATCCAGAATGTCCCTGCACCCAAACCAGTGTCACCCTTGAATGTCTCCTATATCGTTGCTAGACACTCGGCATTCGACCACAGTTTTTGATGTACTGTACACACCACTAATAGCAGAGATGGGTGCTTTGCCATCGGTAACAATGAAAATATCATTCGATATCCTATAGTACCTTTGCCATCTCGCTGCCTGAGTAATAGCAGAGATTTCGGCTTTCAATACAGTAGAAACGTCTTGGAGCCGTATGGAGATCTTACATTGAAGTTCTCCACATAGAAGCCACCGCCCGTTCTTGCTCCCCTTTTGGATCCGTCAGTGAAAACTCTAAGTGAATTCTCGGGAAAGGAAAGTCTGTCCACCTGTCAACGACATTGGAACGGAAAAGTCCACCAAAGAAGGATCTTGGTACACAATAGTCAATGTTGGCATGGATTTCCGAGGGCTCTTTGCCAATTGTCTGGCCAGGATGTCAACCGGGAGCCAATTTAGCATCGCAAAAATTGCTCCCGTTGTGTACATCGTAGTGCGCCTGTCATCAGTCTCGCTACGACCCGAAAGACTTTCAAAGGTCCTGCGATGAGCCTCCTTGTCCATCGCATTTCACCATACCAATACCCCGTAAAAGAGTACTGGTTTAATAACAGCCTCAAGGATCCAATTGATCCCCTTAGGGTTGATACCCCATTTGAGGCCCACTGCCCTTTTGCATGTATAAATAGCCACTAAGGCCCTTTCCGCTCTCGCCTGTATGTTCTGATTCCATGATGGCTTACTATCCAGAATCACACCCAGGTACTTGGCGATTTTAGATAGTTTCAACGAGGTGCCGTTAAGCTTTGGGTGTATAAAGCTATCGGTCTTGTACGTCCTAGTGAAGAGCACCAACTCAGTCTTGGCTGGGTTGATGCCGAGCCCACAGCTGACACTCCACCTACTCAGCAGAGCCAGCGCAGACTCCATAGACTGAGATATGGTATCCAAATGCTTACCGATATCGCCACCGCTACGTCATCCGCGTACGCGACAGTCATAATCTGTATGCGTTCTAGACTTAGCAAGAGCGAAATAATGGTCAGGTTCCACAATAGAGGTGACAGAACACCTACCTGTGGAGTGCCCCGATATACTGCCCTATACTCAGTGACATCCCCAATCGAGGCCCTGACTACAATGAAAGTTAGTAAGTTTCTAACAAACCGGCATAAATTGTTATCAATCCCTACCGTTGACATAGTTGAAAGCACCTTCTATGTCCAGAAAAGCCCCCATAGTAAATTCCTTATACTCAAGAGATTTTCCTATGTAGTGCCGTTTCCACAGGTTTGCCTTTAGTGTAGGCGTGCTGTGATATAGAGAGAAGCTCATTCGGAATGGTCATTCTCAGATGAATATCACTTACCCTTGCTAAAGTTTTGAGTAGAAAAGATGTAAGACTTATCGGTCTTAAGTCTTTAGGCTTGGTGTGTGACGTCTTACCACCCTTCGGGATAAAGACAACCTTGCACGTACGCCAAACTATAGGTATATATGCACTCCTAAGGCATTCACTGTAAATTACCGTGAGCCAAGGTAGGACAATGTCCGCATTTCTCTGTGGATCCGCTGGAATTATTCCATCTGGTCCCGGAGATTTGAACGGATCGAAGCTGTGTACAGCCCAGCGGAGCCTATCCAATGGAGTTGTGACTGCGCCTGCCGTCAAGCTGCCATCGACAGTGCCTGTTAAAGGTGCCGCCTGGCTACCAGGAAAGTGAGTGTCGAGTAGTACGCTCAGCGTCTCTTGACTACTCATGGTCCAGCTACCACAGGGTTTCTGTATGTAGCTGGGTACAACCGGTGCGGTTGATAGCATCTTACGCAGCCTGTTGGTTTCAAACGAATCCTCCACATTACTGCAGAAAGCCCTCCAAAACCTCCTTTTTGCGTTTCTGGCAAGATTCTTAAAGCGATTCAACGAGGTTGTGTATGTCGACCAGTCGCCTGATCGTTTAGCCTCGTTGAATAGCCTGCGACATTCTTTTCGTGAATGTGCAATTTCCGGGCTCCACCATGGTGGTTTGGCTCTTCCCCTGCAAACCGTTGGTTTGCAAGCCACATTAGTGGCACAGCGAAACGATTCACTTAGAATCTCCACAGCAGAGTCAATGTCGCCAATATTTCTAATAGTTGGAGTCGTCGATAGGGAGTTGCAGAGTACATTGTAGCTCCCAGTCAGTCTTCTTCCTGTTCTATAGGATAAAATCTACTTTCACCTAACCGTATGTTAAAGTCAAAATAACGATGGTCGGATAGGGAGCAGTCATCCGCAACCCTCCAACCGCTAACCAGATTGGTGTGCTCTGCACTAACCAATGTTACATCTAAAACCTCTCTACGGTTAGACACAATAGAAGTGGGTTCTGAACCCCTGTTGACAATTTCAAGATTATTATTTAAAATGAAATCGAAGAGACACTAACCCCGCTCGTTAGTATCGCTACTACCTCAGGAGGTGTGGTGTGAATTAGCGTCAGCACTTATTATTATAGGCGTCCTCGTGCTTATCGCCCTGCACACAATACCACGCACCTTGCCATTTGGTGGACTGCCCTCGTGGTCATGCGCCATATAGCTCGAGACCGGCCAAATCGTACCGGACGGGGTCTCCAGAGCAGCTGCTACAGTATCCCTATCACTGAAATCAGATATGATAAAGATACGCAAAGAGTTTTTAGCCATGATACAAGATCTAATATTACCTGTGCCTTTGGCAAACAATAGCTTATAGCCCTTTAGTGTCAGTCCATGAACCGAAGCCGTAGCTGCATCGTTCTGCTCTTCCGAACGTTGCCTTTTAGGCGCCGCAACCGTGGCAGGTGCGGGGGAGGAGTTTATTTTCAGCCTCGACACATGAGCCTGTGCCCACTTTAGAGAGGCTGCCTGCTCTTCAGAAAGCTGGTCAACCGGGATCGCACCAAAGTGCGAAATAGTCCTTAAGGCGGAGCGCCTCACTGCGTGAAGTATTTTTGAGCGAAGGGTTAGTGATGTTTTTGCCGGGATTGGCAGTGGGTGACGCAGTACTGCGGCTAGAAGTAATCCTCTTTGAATTTTCCTGCGCAATGTGCGCTTTGGAGGCGACGGGTTTGGACGGCTTAGGCCTTTCCATTCCCTTCGCACCCGAATAAGGGGGTTTTACCATTTTACCGGCAAGGACCTGTGCAGTTTTTGAGGTACTTGGAGCGAAAGATAGAGGTACCTCGCTGCTAGTACTAGGGCAGCCAACCGTTGCCGGATGTTTAGCCCCTTTCTCAAAAGCAATCAGCCCGGTTAATCCAGGCTGATTGCCCACCACGTCAGTAGTCCGCAGACTGGTCGGGCCTGATGTGGCCAGCCTGAGCAGCAGTAGCTTTCGATTCACCGCGGCCTGCTACTTGCGCCGCGAGAATAGGGTCCCCGGAGATTGTTAAGCCCCTAACCGGGTACGTGGGGCATGGCTTTTTGTTTTCCATTTGAGTGGGTTAATGTGTGCATTTTATACCTACTGCTAGGTTAAAAAGCTGTCGACCCACCTGGATGCAGACGCAGACCATCAGCCGCCCAAAAGGGGATACAGACGCTGATGGACTTGGACATAGTCCATTGGACCGAGAAACGGACTGACTCGATAGCCGCCCCATGGGGAAAAACAGACGCTATCGAGTTCGGGGAGGGTGGTTCATGGTCGGTACTTAGTTGTTGGACACTCTGGCTTGGGTGACCCTAACAGGGGCTACTGATAACAGCTGCCCCGCCAGTACAGACCGGTCAACTAGACCTAAGCCTCCACATCGCGACAAGATGACCACCCAGCGTAGAGGAACCTGATGTTAACATGTTATTGTTATAATACCCGTGTTACCGTTTGATTTTTTTTTCTTTTTTCATGTCCCATTTTTCTGAACTTTTTGTTCCATCATACCTAAGTCAAACTTTTTTGGTTTGAATTTTATACTTAAGTACATGTGAACGTTTTCCAATTTTTTATTATTGGTAGCTTAAGCCATAGCTTAAATTTGAATGTAGTAACAATTTTAACTAACATTTTATATCGCTATATTAAATTGAATTAAGATTCTATTAATACTCGTGTTGAGAATTGAGAATTAAGTCTTGATGTAGTTATGTGAGAATCGTCGGCACTTGAACAGAGATTCCTGTTGGGTAATAAAAAAACAATAGAATTTTGTGAATAGCCGAAACTTGAACCGTTATTCTTATTGTTAACTTTATTCTGACTTCTTAATTAATTTGTCATTGCTTATATACTATATAAAACAAAATGGTAATAAAACAACAATATAAATTAAATTAGCAAAATGTGTCAGCCGTCTTTCTGAGTTCAATGAAATATTTTTAGAGAAAAAATGTCTGTATGCAAAATAACTTGGAGTAAATAAAATGTACCGTTTTTACAACTCAGCAAAAACCAAAGATAATTCTACAATTATTTATTAAACAATTATTCTGAGTTGAATGAAATTTTTTGGCTGGCCATGAAAAGGTGTATTGAATTACCACTTTACTAAACAAAAACTAAAGAAAATTATAAAATACTACTTTTGAGTTGAACGAATTTGGCTGGCCATGAAAAGGTGTATTGAATTACAACTTTACTTTCAGTGACCTTTTTTACTGTTGTTACTAAGTAAAAAGAAAATTAAATTATTGATGCCAAAACAAAAAAGGTTTTTGTATGTGTTAACATGCTGCCCCCACAAATTGGCTGATTCGAACTCATCATGATGGCTGAAATTGCCAATTCATTGCACAAAAAAAAATTATTTTACTAGATAATTGTTAACATTTCGTAGTTTGGTGTCGAGAAATTTGAGCTGGTTTAAAGCTGTTCTTCAACCCTTTCCATTTGTAAGTCACAATTATGGCAGTCGCTAATAGCAATGCAATTGCTGCGTAACCGATTATGATCCCGTGGGTACTGAGGCTGACTTCGTTGGTAGGGAGCGTGGTGTTTAAAATTTGGGCTATCCCATATTGAACTAGTTGGGGCTCATCTCTTGTTGGGTTGAATTGTTTTGCACTGAATGTCATATTGGCATATTGTTTTGTCCAACCGAGTACAGGGTTAAGGCTGGTAGCCGATGTTTGTAGAGACATGACAATTTGTTGACGACCTTGTATGGTTATGAGGTCGTTTTTTATGACACAATAGGTATGCAGAGTTATTAAACCGCTATCTTCTAGCATAATATGTATAATCGTCATTGTGGCACACTGCATTCATTTTGATGGTATCTGCTGTGGAAAACATATATTGGTTCGGATGATATAGGTGCTGCCATATAGTGGTATCTTCAAGCTTGTGGAAGCCGCATCTTGGATTAGGTTGATCATTCATGAAATCAATTTCACATTTATTGATCATAGGATGACGTGTCGCTTGATATGTTGCTGGTATGTTCGGACAGATTAGTTCGTCGTCACCCAAATTCCAGCAAGCGTCGACCTCATGTTGTGACATTGGAAAGAATTCATCACGATGTAAGCTGATGGAGAGAAATTCGGTTGATGTTTCTACAGCTGTAAGTGTTTTATTTATTGTTGCTATGATTGGAATAATGTGCAACAGCTGGAATTTTCGTGGATCGGTGAGGGGTACGTGGTCCTCTGCAATGATTCCGTTGACCTTGATAAGCTTGTATACTTCCAGTAAGTTATTTTGGTGAATTGGCAACTGCATGTGTGCTGGCAAATGGGCCCTTATCTTCTTGATTTCTTCGTTGAGTTGTTGAGGAGTGAGTAAAAGGGGGTTAATTTTGTCATGATGGCTATCGAATAGAACGTCCATGATTGAGGAGTCTATCCGTTGTACATTGCTAATGATTATGAGCATCTGCACTGAAAGCATCAGTATGCGTTGCTCGACCTTAACATTATGGACTTGATTCCCAATTTCATCTAATTGAATCTGTACGTCTAGTTGATTTTTCTTGATAATGTTGATGGTGGAGTCGATTAACGATGTTTGATTTTTTAGAATCCTGTTTAAGAATTCGTCGTTTTTTCTTAGCTCCTTAATTGTCCTTGAAATTTGTGTTTTGTAGTTAGAGTCTAATACGCCAAATAGTGAGTTGGCTATGTTCCCAACTATATCAATTGCTCCTCTTTTCTTTCTTTTTATGGTGAATAGATTGAAATCTGCCTGTAAGTCGTCCTTTACATGATCAAAGTAGTCCCTAAACGTGTTGCAGGTTGCATTGTTTAACGTACTGTTGCATAGAGTTTGAAGTATCGTTCTCGCATCACTTAAAATGTTTATTTGATGTTGATATGGTTCAAGGTCAAGGTACACGATCATATTCCAGGTGGCTGACTTGAGCTTCACAAGCCCTATCTGTTCAAAGTGAATGCCAGGTTTATTGTTGAACTTCGTTATGTTGATTTGATTTCCAAGCGCTATTGGGAGGAGAAAAAATGTTAAAATAGTCATCATCAAAATTGAGTTTAGGCGTGAACGTTTTGTTAGCATTGCTTCATCGGTTGATGACCTAGGTGGTTTGATTTTGGTTGACGTGCTACTGAGAGCTAACGATGCCGGATTTGTGCCGTGTTGAGATTGTTCATCATTATTTTCCGGAAATAATGGGGCCAATCTGTGGATAGGTCGTTTGAACGTTCCCTTTGCTGTTTTTATATCGCATACCCTTACCAAACCATCATCACCCTTGTAAACCCTTATTATTGGTCCCAGGGGCCACTGTAGAACTGGCCCCTTCTTTAACTATTACCATTGTGCTTGATTGAATCTCATTGATTGGGACCTTCCATTTGTGCCGCTGTTGTAACTCGTTAAGGTACTCTTTGGACCACCGTTGCCAAAAATTGTGTTTAACTTGTGATACGAGTTGCCATCTATTTAGTAACCTTCCTTGAGGAATGTTTGCCCTCACGTCAACGCTTGACGTCAGTTCTTCGCCAATCAAAAAATGACCCGGAGTGATAGCATTTAGATCATTGGCATCTGATGACATTGGAATGAGGGGTCGGGAATTTAATATGGCCTCAATTTCTATAACCACAGTCTCCAGCTCTTCGTATGTGAGCGATGCAGCTGAGACATTTTTCATTAACATGTGCTTTGCTGATTTTACTGCCGCCTCCCATAGTCCGCCGAAATGTTGTGACCTTGGTGGGATAAACTGAAAGTCGATTCCCTTTGTGCTGCATACTTTGAGGATTGATTCTTGAGCTGCTTTTGCATATAGAACGTCATTAAGCTCTTTTAGCTGGTTCCGGGCGCCAACAAAATTTGTTGCGTTGTTACAATACAATGTTTTGCAATGGCCTCGTCTCGATATGAATCTTTTCAGTGCCCCAATAAAGGCTTCTGTTGTCAGTTCAGTGACGAGTTGTAAATGCACTGCCTTAGTGACAAAACAGCAAAAGACTGCGAGATATGCCCTTTGGGGTCGCTTTCCTCTTGTTTTAAAATGTACAAAAAATTAGCCGCAATAATCCACTCCCGAATACAGGAATGGCCGAGCTGGTTATACCCGATGTTTTGGAAGGTTTCCCATAATTTGGTTATACATAGTTGGTCTTGCCTTTGTACATCGTACGCACCGTTGTACAATTGCTCTTGTGATGCTTTTGCCTTTTAATGGCCAAAATCGCTGTTGTACTTGTGCCAGTAGTGCTTTTGGACCACAGTGATAGTGTTCCCTATGTATTTTCTCTATCAAAAGTTTAACAAGCGTATCTTGGCTTTGTAAAATCATTTGATGCATCGCATCGAATTGCTGTGTCGAGGAACTTAGTCGTCCACCCACTCTTATGATTCCTTCTTCGTCCAGAAATGGAGTTAAAGAGCTAAGAGGATCCGTCCTGGGTGCAAAATTGTCCCTTATCAATGCCCGTTTAAGGCCATCGAAGTCGGCAGCTTTTATGTGACGTATCGTACAATTACCTTAAGTGCGGCATCGAGTTCCACTGGTGAAACCTGTATATGTTCTGATGGAGACTCCCTTGGTCGTCTTGTGTTCTTCGCAAATCGTAGCATATATCCTATGACCCTTTTTACATATGTAAAGGAATTTTTTGAAGGTATTGTATAAATCTATGCGGTTTCCTCGAATTGAGTTGTTAGGACGGTTGCTGTACAGTTGTAGGCAATCGTTGATTCCCGTTTGATGGGTGTTGGCCATTGCGCTTTGTTTTGATAGAGAAAAAAGGGTCCATACAACCACATGTTACACGATGATAACTCACGGGGCCTTATGCCTCTTGATAAGACATCGGCAGGAATTTGTTTGGATGGGACGTGGTACCATTGCTCTGGAAGAATTTTTACAATGCGGTGGGCCAGGTATACTGGTAGTTTCCCTGGATGATTGTGTAGCCAAGCAAGCACGATCTGGGAATCAGTCCAGAAAAAGGATTTTTTATTCTCCCAGTTCAGATTAGCCTTTACTCTCGCTGTAAGCTCAGCTGCCAACAGTGCGGCACATAATTCTAAATGCGGTATTGTTTGTTGTTTTGTCGGAGCTATGCGTGATTTTGAACACGGAAGATTGACCTTCACTGTTTCATCCCCTTGCACGACGCTTACATATACTGCAGCACCATAAGCCCTTTCTGATGCGTCTGCGAATGCATGTATTTCAATTGTTCTGGTTCCTTGATTGCTGAATATATGTCTCGGAAATTTCATCATGTTCAGTGTCAGTAGGTCCTTTCTATAGGAATTCCATTCCTTTTCGAGTTCCATAGCAAGGTTGTCATCCCAGTCGAGTTTTGTTTGCCATGTTTTTGAAGTTGGATTTTACCAGTTACTAACACTGGACCAATCAGCCCTAACGGATCATATATATGTGCCAAATAGGAGCTCATGGTATGTTTTGTTGTATGTTTGTGATCTTGAACATTGACCTTGATGCAAAACAAATCCGATTTCGGGAGCCATAGAAATAACAAGGTTTTAGTTGATTGAGTTTCCTTTGACTCAAAGTTGAGATCAACCTCCTGATCTTCGGTTGCAATTCCATGCAACAAGTGTTTGTTGTTCGAACACCATTTTTTGAGCTTCATTCCTGCTCCTGCTAGAATGGTTATTAATTGCTTTTGTATCATTAAGGCTTCATGAATTGAGTCAGCTCCTATTAAACCATCATCCACATAAAAAGCTCTTCGCAGAGATGACGCTCCATAAGGAAATTGTCTCTTACAGCCTTCTGCTAGTTTGACAAGACAGCGTGTTGCTAGGTATGGTGCAGCCCTGGTGCCATATATTACTGTGTTCAGTTGATATACATTAAGTGGCTGGTTGTCATTTTCTCTCCAGAGGATTAGCTGTAAATTTCGATCTTCGTGGTTAACCCATATCTGTCTGTACATTTTTTCAACATCAGTTTTAAGAACGTACTTGTGCATTCTAAATCGTAGTAAAATAGCAAAGAGGTCGCTGTGAACAGTAGGACCATTATGCATTATGTCATTTAGAGACAGTCCCAATGATCTGTGGGCCGATGCGTTGAAGACGACCCTTAATTTGGTTGATGAGCTTTCTGGTCGTAGTACGCAATGATGTGGTATAAAATAATGAGGGGAGCTGATTTCTTCGGGTTTGATTTTTGTCATATGACCTAATGCTTCATATTCTCTCATAAATGAGACATGTTGATCCTTTAGCGTTGGATTGGCTTTGAAGCGCCGCGCGATTGATTCAAATCTTTTGTGTGCTATGCCTCTGGATTCCGTCAGTACCGAAGGATGATCCTTTAAAGGGAGTTTTACTACAAATCTGCCATCTTCCACTCGAAACGTGTATTGAAGAAAATGCGCCTCACAGTGTATTTCATCTTCTGCCAGTTTGGTTCCATTGTCTGATGGTTCCTCAGCCTCCCAAAATCGAGAAACGGCTTCTTCTAATTCCCTTGTGGTACATATTCCGCAGACTGCGCTATCGGCGAAGTTTGATTCGACCTTACCAGCTATTACCCATCCTAGGACTGAAGTTTGCCGAATCGGAAGATTATCTGCCAATTTAATTTGTCCATCTCTAAGTAGTTCGAACATGATTTCTGCTCCCAGCAAACAGTCAATTCGACTTGGTTGATTGAATTCTGGGTCAGCTAATTGAATATTCTGCGGAATTTCCCAAGTCTCAATGCCAAAATGATGAACTGGCTAGTCAGAGACAATTTTTGGGACAATGTGGGCGTCTACCTCTGCAACATAATTGTTTATTGTTGACTGAAACCGAATGCTTATCTGATGGCGCATCTTGGTTTTGTTCACTCCAATGCCTTCCACGCTCAAGCACACTTGTCTGGATCTTAAGCCCAGTTTTTTCCATACACGGTCTGTTATTAGGTTCACTTGTGAGCCGGAGTCCAGGATGGCTCGACATTCAATATGCTGCCCATTTGCAGATGCTAGGTTTATGCGTGCAGTTCAAAATAAGATATAATGGGGATTCTTGACTGCATGATTCGTCAGGAGGCTGACCTTGTTAGATACTTGGTCATGAGCTACTTCCACTCGTGAAGGACCTGATAGATGTGGTGTTGACTTGTCTTGTGTCGTAGATTTGTTGTAGGGTGCCTTTGCTTTGGGGTTATGTAGCAATGTGTTATGATTTTTTGTACATTTGTTACAATGTCGCGACTTGCATTCGTTAGCCTGATGTCCTGGTTTTAGGCAGTTAACACATAGCTGGAAGTCCTTTACCCATTTCCAACTTTGGTTTAAGTCGGCGTTGGTGAATTTTCTGCAGGCATAAATATTATGAGTTCAAATACGTTAGTAGTTCATTAATGGTAATGAGGCGCCTATTGTCGTTTAAACCTTGCTCGAACGCAGTTTGGGTTTCTTCATCCATTTTGTGTAGCAAAAGATGGACCAAAATGGCGTCCCAATGTTGGACTGGTATGTCTTGTGCCTTGAGACCATGAATACACTCCTTGGTAACATCATGAAGTGATTTTAATGATGACGCAGATTCCTTTTTGGTGGATGCCTGCGACATTAGCTTGCTCAGTAATGTGGATACTAGAAGCCTTTTGTCGTCGTATCTGTTGCTAATAAGAGACCAGGCCGCAGCATAATTGATTCCTACTGCGGGCAGGTGCTTGATTAGGTTTTTTGGTTCTCCTTGTAAAGAAGTTGTCAGGTAGTGCATCTTTGTCGCTTCACTTATGGGTGTGTTGTGAACTAGATCTGAGAAGATATCCTTGAACTCCATCCAGCGTTGGTAGTTTGTCTCCTGGTGTTGTTGGCCGCCGATGAGGAATTGGTGGATCCAATTGCATGTGTTGCTGAAGCCCTATCATGGCTGCTTCTGCCCTTGCTTCGAGCTCATAAAATGTTTGTATAGTGTAGTCTTCGATCTTGTCATCATCAGTTGATGCCCACAGAGCTGTATCGTTAGTAGCTAGATCCACCATGTATTTTTCGATGATACTCGCCTTAATATTGTAGCATGACGAATGATGTTCATGCTGTCGTTGCGCAAATATTTCGTCAATATTTCGAGTGAGCGCCTTCATTAATGCTCGTTGATTCCGAAGGATTTTTCGGATTTCGGGTGATGCCGATTGTTGAGTTAAACCTTGTTGCTGCTGGTTGCGTGACGTATGTGTTTCGCCACTTAATGTCAACAGCTTCGTTCCTTGTTCAAACAAGTTTGTATGCTTCACTATGATTTGAGTGATTTTGTCGTAGTACTCTTGTACAATGTAGTCGTCATCCAGGGGCTCGTCCTTCATTGCCCTGATTATTTCATGATTTTTGTGGAATTCATCTGCGAGCTCTGTCAAAGCCGCCAAACGTTTAACAAAATATTCAGGTGTTTTTCGATCCTTGGGATCCTTTGAAAAGTTCCTTGCTAGTGCTTTAATCTGCGCTTAAAAGTGGTGCTGGCTGCGCACTAATTCTTCCAGTGCGTTGATGAAGAATCACGTCGGGGTCACCAAATGTTAAAACTTGCTGTGTATAACAGAGCACGAGTTACGGTTCAAGTGCCGTCGACTCACAATCTGTTATACACAACAAGTATTAACAGATTCTACATATAGGCTAATTGTTCGAAATTTTTAATTTAAATCTCAGAAAGACATGATAAATATTCCAAGGCACAAATTAAATTTTTTTTTCCAGGGATGGGGAAAAAAATTTTTTTAAGCCTATTTCGTATATTGTAGTACATCTAGTAACTAAAATTGTAAAAAAAATTTAAGTTTTTCTTTAACAAGACATCATGAAGATTTGCATTGGACAAAAAAAAAAATTTTTAAATTCCAATTTTACTTCCAGGTGTGGTAAATTGCATATTTTTTATACGTGAATGTAATCAAACAGGCAACTGATGTTGTTGTTGTTGTTTTTTTGCTAACTAAAACTGTCCTATAATTTATGGAGAACAAAATTGGTATCAAAAATTCAAAAATAGATAAATAAAATTTGGAATCCAGGGATGGACAAGTGCAATATTTAATAGTACATGAAAGTGACCAAAATGGTTAAAAGTTTTAAATTTTTCTTTAAAAAAATTCTTTATACCTTATGAAGCGTTGCACTGATAAAATAAAAAATTAAAATTTCCCTCCAGGGTTGGGAAAATGAAAGTTTTTTTTTGGTACATGCAATATTTTGTAGTACATGTAAAAACCAAAATGGTTGCAAAATTTTAGTTTTTCTTAAACAAAACTACTTTCTACCTCATATAGTTTTGCATTGATAAAAAAAATTTTAAAATTAAAATTTCGCTTCCGGGGCTAGGAAATTTAAATTTTTTTTATACATAGAAGTAACCAAAAACGCAATTGACATTCTTTTTTTTTTGCTAAAACTATTTTATATTTTAGGAAGAACAAAATTGGTATCAAAAATTTCCAAAAACAAATCTAAAATTTCGGATCCAGGGTTGGACAAGTGCAATATTTTAAAGTGCAGGAAGGTGACCAAAATGGTTCAAAATTGTAATTTTGTCTTAAATAATACTACTTTATACCACATGAAGAGTTGCATTGGAAAAAAAACAAACAAAAATTAAAGTTTCACTTCCAGGGTTGGGAAGTTTAAAGTTTTTTTGGTACATGCAATATATTGTAGTACATGAAAGTGACCAAAATGGTTGTAAATTTTAAGTTTTTCTTAAAAATTGTTAATTTTTTCAATCTGCATGACTGCAAATGATTTTTTATTATTTTATAAACAAATGAATTTGTTCAAATTCTATTTATTATTTTATATTAAGATTGGAATATTAAGAATATTTTCAATAATCATCAAACCAGCAGAACGGATCTGTACTGATTTCGATGCCGCTACGCCATCTCATCAGCGTTCTTTGTTAAATTTTCCCACTTTTGCAAGTGGTGCTAGTTATTAACGAAAATTGACTATGAGAAGTTCCCACATTCATATTTTTAAGTTAATACCTTTTTGGTTAGTACGAAATTCCCCAACCCTGACGATTAATATTCCCAACATTTCATGTATCTCTTTCGCTTTTTCCAGAGCCATCGGCTGCTTATAGCTAAAGCTTCTTTGTTATTAATGTTCTGAAATAAAACGACTTTACACCTAATGAAGACTAGGATTGGCTCCCAGGGCTGGCAAATTTAAATATTTTTTTATACACAAATGTAACCAAATAACGTCAGTTTTTTACTAATTAAAACTATTTTTTAGTTCAGTAAAAACAAAATTGGTATCAAAAATTCAAAAAAAATCAAAATTTCGATTCCAGAGGCGGATAACTGCAATGTGTTGTAGTATATGAAAGTGACAAAATTTTTACATATATTAAGTTTTTCTTAAATAAAATTATTTCATGCTTCATTAAGAGTTTCATTGGTAAAAAAAAAATTAAAATTGCGTTTCCAGGGTTGGGGGATTAAAAAAATTATTCTGCATAAAAGTAACCAAAAAGGCAATTGACGTTGTTTTTTTTTTTTGCTAATTAAAACTGTTTTATATTTCAGGAAGAAGAAAATTGGTATTAATATCTTATAAAATCAAAACTTCGTCTCCAGGGTTAGACAAATGAAATATTTTATGGTGACCAAAAAGTTTAAAAATTTTATTTTTTTTGTCAAGTAAAACTATGTTACACCTCACTAAGAATTGCATTGGTAAAAAATAAAAATTCGCTTCCAGAGTTGGAAAATAGAGTTGGTACATACAAGTACCCACATAAATTCCAAATTTTGTGTGTTTAGCGAATTAAACCTATTTTATATTTAAGAAAAAATTTAAAATTCGGTTCCAGGGTTTTAAAATCGAAAGTTTTTGGTACATACATTTGGTACCCACATAAATTCCCAATTTTGGTCTTTTTTCAGTGAATTAAACATATTTTATACTTCGCTAAGAATTAAATTGGTATTAAAAATTTTTAAATTAGAATTCGGTTCCAGGGTTGGAAAATCGAAATTTTTTGGTACATAAAAGTAACCATATAAGTTCCCAATTTTGGTTTTTTTTCAGTGAATTAAACATATTTTATGGTTCGCTAAGAATTAAATTGGTATTAAACATTTTAAAAACTAAAAATTCGGTTCCAGGGTTGGAAAGTCGACATTTTCTGATTCATTAAAGTAACCATATAACTTGCTATTTTTGATTTTTATGATGAAGTAGGTATACTTTATATATCAGGAAGAAAAAATTGGTTTTAAAAGCCAAAAGAATCTAAAAGACGATTCTACGGTTGGACAATTAGAACTTTTTGAGGTACATGAAACTGATTTTTTCATATTGTTTGTAAATTAAACATATTTAATATTTTTGAAAGACGTTCAGAGGTATTAGAAATAGCTCCCTAGCCGAAAAATTTAAACGAAAAGAATTACATCTGTGAAGGGTATTTAAGATTCGGCACAGCCGAATATAGCACTTTTACTTGTTTTATTTCAATTTCACTCTTTGCAGTTTCTCTTCGCAGCTCAAATCTGTTTATTTCATTTTCCAATTTTTTTTTCTTGCAATGAAAGGACCATATTAAAAGGATTTGCATTTTTAAATTTTGGAGTAGTTTTCTGTATTTTTTTAATGCTTTCTTTTAATGTGTTTGAATCAATAGGTGACTGGAAATTATTAGAAATTTCTGGAGAAGTAATCGTGATGTCTTCAACAGTTTCCGAGTTGGTTTCATCATCGTTAAAGTCTAAAAGTACATCAACATCCTCAATTGCGAGGGTTTTAAGAGTTTACATGAAAACCCTTATTGTGTTTAATGTTCTACGATATTATCTTTATATATTTATAGTCTTTGCTCAGACCAAAGTAAGAAACAATACGAAAGGAAATCTTTAATTTCGTTTATTTACGTACCCTTGTATGAAGGCAGACATTTTTTTCATGTCCGTGTTCCAGAAATCGTGCTATAGGTTATTGAGTGAAGTATTTAATTTTAGATACTTCTAAAGATAAAAATTGAGCATAATATCTATCAGATTGAGAAGTACAGAAAATATGGCGATTGGACAATGCCAACCCCCCAATATAATATGAATTCAGCAGCATATTGGGATTCGTTAAAATGATTTCATATAATAAGAATAAAACCAATTTCTCTGAATATTAATACAGTGGACCCCCGATAATTCGTAATCGCAAGGGACCGGCCATTTTTTACGAATTATAGGGGTTTTCGATTTTGCGGGGTTTCGATTTCACGGGGTTAAAATAAAATAAATACGGATTAACGGGGGTTTTCAGTTTACTTACTAAAACGATAAAAAAACATAAAAAACATTTGTTAAAACAAAACAATTGTTTTTTCTCTCCATTGTCAATGCCAGCAAAAATTTGTTGTGTTGGTAACACCGGCACAAAATGATCTTAAACAAGTAAAAGTGCTATATTCGGCTGTGCCGAATTTTAAATACCTTTAACAGATGTAATTCTTCTTTCTTTCTTGCCAAAACAGTACGTAGGTTTAATAAAAAAATCAAAATGATGTTATCGGTTACTTTCATAATTAAGAAAACGTTAAAATTTTTCGGCTAGGAAGGTAAATGTTTGGCTTTTCTTATTTCTAATACCCCTGAACGTGTTTAAAATATATTAAATATGTTTAATTTAAAACAAAAAATAAAACAAAAAGTTCTAATTGTCCATCCGCAGAATCGTCTTTTAGATTTTTTTGGCTTTTAATACCAATTTAACTCTTTCCGATGTATAAAAAAAAGATTTCATCCACAAAAAACCAAAATTAGGAGCTTATATGGCTAATTTTATGTACTAAAAATATTCGATTATCCAACCCTAGAACCGAATTTTTAGTTTTTAAAATGTTTAATACCAATTTAATTCTCAGCGAAGTATAAAATATGTATGTTTAACCTTCGCCTTACCAAAGGTTTTTATATACATCGTTTACCAATACCCACCCGGGTGGTACTGAAGTTTTATGCATGTTCTTATGTGCGGTGGATGCTATATTACTGATTAAAGTGGATGCTATATTATCAGATATATTGCTATTAAACTTGTGAGAAGTCAGCTTTTAATTTTTAATGTTAATCACAGAGATGGTTTCTTCATGTCTTACTGTTTCCAGGGATCAGCGCCTCTTAGGGAATCGCAACTGAAATATGAACGTATCTGTTATTTTTCCCAAGTATAATTTCTAAAATCTTGTATTCTTTTCCAAGTTCATAGATGATCGCCAAATAATTAGTTTTTTTATAACTCAGGAAGATGGTGTTTAGTCTCTCTAAATTTACGAAAAGAGCATTGAGGAATCAGTAATTTACTCTTTTCTGCTACAAAGCTTTGTAACGATAATTTAGGTATTTATGTATATGTGTTGTGAAATGTAAGCATAGCAAGGAAGATTTTTATTATAATATACAATTTAGTTGTTATGTAAGAACTTGGAAAGTGGTCGCAAAGCTTTTTGATATGAGTAGTGAAAATAATTTGCAATATGTATGTATTTTATAATCACTATTTCTACTTCCAAAGTAAACATAATTATTGTAACTTATGTTACTAAAGGCTATCTTATGAAGATAGAGAAGAGTATTTTCTTGGATTGATTGACTCTGAGTTAGATTTGGATGGTACTGAGAATTTGTGTGGTGATGATGAAGACCAGGATAATATGCCTATTGGAGATGCTGACTATTCTGATATAGAACAGAAGGTTGGTGAAGTAGAGGTGACCGTTGAAAGTGAATATGATGATAATGATGAATCATGTGCGAGTTCTTTGTATTACGAAACTAAAGACAATGTGAAATGGTATAAGGAGGCGCCAATCAAAAATCGCCGACGATCGATGAATACTATTCATGAAAACCTTTATATGGGTTTTGATTTTTTAAGCTTTTAATGCCAATTTTGTTCTTCCTGAATTATAAAACAATTTTAGTTAGCAAAAACAACAACGTCAATTGCCTTTTTGGTTACTTTTATGCAGAAAAAATATTTCAAATTCCCAACCCTGGAAACGAAATTTTAATTTTGTTTGGCTTTTTTTACCAATGCCACTCTTAATGAGGCATGAAATAATTTTCTTTAAGAAAAGCTTAATATTTGCAACCATTATGGTCACTTTCATGTACCATAAAATATTGCAGTTATCCAACTCTGGAATCTAAATTTGAAATTTTTTTTTTAATTTTTTGTAACAATTTTGTTTTTCCTGAACTAAAAAATAGTATTAATTAGTAAAAAACCGACGCTAGTTATTTTTTTGGTTACTTTTATGTATATAAAAATTTAAATTTCCCAGCCCTGGAAGCGAAATTTTAGTTTTTTTTACCAATGCTAGTCTTCGCTCCGTAGAAAGTCGTTTTATTTAAGAAAAACTTAAAATTTGCAACCATTTTGGTCACTTTCAGGTACTACACTATACCATGTACAAAAAAACTTTCAACTTCCCAACCCTGGAAGTGAAATCTTAATTTTTGTTATTTTTGTTTACCAATGCAACTCTTCGTGAGGTATAAAGTAGTGTTACTTAAGAAAAATTTGCAATTTTGAACCATTTTGGTCACCTTCATGAACTATAAAATATTTCTCTTGTCCAACCCTGGATTCAAAATTTGGTTTTATTTTTTGACATTTTTGATACCAATTTTGTTCTTCCTAAAATATAAAATAGTTTTAAGATTCATAGGCTAATTGTTCGAAATTTGTTTTTAAATCTCAGAAAGACATGATAAATATTTCAAGGCACAAAGGAAACTCAACATCAGTTTTTATTCAACTTACACAGCAGAGCAGAACAGCTGTTTTCGAAAGACGCAACCCTTTCATCATCAGTGCTCATGTGTTTGTCACCACTTATTAGGTGGCTTAGTTGAATTTGATAACAGTTCCTATTTACACATATTTTATTGTGAAAAAGAATACCAGAACTGTATCAACCTGATGTTAACATGTTATTGTTATAATACCCGTGTTACCGTTTGATTATTTTTTCTTCATGTCCCATTTTTCTGAATTTTTTGTTCCATCATACCTAAGTCAAACTTTTTTGGTTTGAATTTTTATACTTAAGTACATGTGAACGTTTTGCCAATATTTTTTTATTATTGGTAGCTCAAGCCATAGCTTAAATTTGTATGTAGTACGAATTTTAACGAACATTTATATTGCTATATTTATCCTATCGTTTATTTGAAGTTTTTAGGCACGTTCGCCGTTTAATCTGACAAAGATTAATATACAATACTTTAAAGATATTTCTGATGATCTTTTGAAGATCTTTCTTTGAAAGGATTGGTTTTTAATCTTGCAATGTTTAATCGACGATTTTTTGCCAAAATATTTTTGTTATTGTTTTTATTTTCATGCAATTAACCGTTAGGATTTTTATTTATTCTTCTTTTGTTCGTTGATATTTGCATTAATGTTTTGATTAAGACCCGTGCCGGTTGTGTAAAGTGGTTTTTTAAGAATCAAATTCGTTTCTTAAGATATCTTAAGATATTATTTGTTTATTACTAAAAATTGATTTAAGAAAATAAAATAAAAAAAACTTGTAAAGGAAAGTATAAATTAAATGTGTGTTATTTTTGATTAATTATTGTTTTTTATAGATCTGTGTCATTCCAAATTCGCAAATTGTGATTATACTATTATTAACAGAACTTTGCAGCAACACTTCGTACATGCTAAGGACCGCATCGAAAGACGTTTAACAAAGAAAAATCAAACAAAATAACTTCCCTTATTTTTCAATATAAGGAGGCTGTTATATCTATATGACTTTTTACATATACCATAGTTTGAATTAATTCTTTGTTTTCTTTATTAATTTTTTTCGTTTCTTGATATATTTTATGCTCATTTTTTTATAAAGTACTTTATATTCAATAAACGAGAAGTGTTTTTATTAATTAATTTGTAATACAAAAACTATAATTGATTTCTTAATAAAAGATTTGTAAGATAATCTGTAAATAAATATTCAGTGATTCTATCTACGAGTAATACAAGCGTCTTTCGCTGCGTTGTGGAAGACTCTCGCAGACGAATCATCTACATGTAACAGTTTCTCCCGTACGCTGTATCTTCCACGATTAAAAAATGCGCTCGTCGACGATTAAAAACGCTCTGCATAAGATTCGCAGTAGACTCTTCAGCGATTGAAAAGGCTAGCTGGGATGTAAAGACCCATGGGGCTCATGCAGAGATTATTTTACAACTTCTGAACTGCTCTTCATGTTATTATATAAGTCATTGAAAGAGTCATAAAAGGATCATTTGATGATAATTTGTCGAACAAGGCAATGCTCCTACCGAGCTGTTCGTTTTGCAAGCTATGTATTAAGAAATCAATTTTAGTTTTTGTATTACAAATTAATTAATAAAAACACTTCTCGTTTATTGAATATAAAGTACTTTATAAAAAAATTAGCATAGAATATATCATGAAACGAAAAAAATTAATAAAGAAAACAAAAAATTAATTCAAACTATGGTATATGTAAAAAGTCATATAGATATAACAGCCTCCTTATATTGAAAAATAATGGAAGTTATTTTGTTTGATTTTTCTTTGTTAAAAGTCTTTCGATGCGGTCCTTAGCATGTACGAAGTGTTGCTGCAAAGTTCTGTTAATAATAGTATCATCACAATGTGCGAATTTGGAATGACACAGATCTATAAAAAACAAAAATTAATCAAAAATAACACACATTTAATTTATACTTTCCTTTACAAATTTTTTTTATATTATTTTCTTAAATCAATTTTTAGTAATAAACAAATAATATCTTAAGATATCTTAAGAAACGAATTTGATTCTTAAAAAAACCACTTTACACAACCGGCACGGGTCTTAATCAAAACATTAATGCAAATATCAACGAACAAAAGAAGAATAAATAAAAATCCTAACGGCTAATTGCATGAAAATAAAAACAATAACAAAAATATTTTGGCAAAAAATCGTCGATTAAACATTGCAAGATTAAAAACCAATCCTTTCAAAGAAAGATGAAAGATAAATCTTCAAAAGATCATCAGAAATTTCTTAAAAGTATTGTATATTAATCATTGCAAGATTAAACGACGGACGTGCCTAAAAACTTAAAATAAACAAAAGAATAAACATCGTTTTGTTATTGTAACCCGTCAAATAATCATCAGGAGTTTCGTTTGGGAATTGTATTTTAGTCACAATCGTTTATTAAACAGCTCTTGGCTAGCTGGGATGTTTCTGTTGTTTTTATTACGAAGTATAAGTAGTAGTTAGCAAACAATTACGATTTATAAGAGGTAAAGATATTATTTCAAAAAAAATTACGAATTAGCGAGGGGACTAAAATGTATGGAAATTTTACGAATTAAGGAGATTTTTCAAGGGACCGACAGTTTATTACGAATTATCGGGAATTACGATTTATCGGAGTACGAATTATCGGGATTTGACTGCATAAGCGTAAGTAGTTGTAAGCATTTTGATATATAGTATATCAGTGGTTTGGTATTAAATGACTTTGGAATTTTGTTTGTATGTTACAAAGTAATTCCTACGTTGCTAAGTAATTGTATCTATGTATCTACATATACTGTGAAAATTTTCTATGTATCGTTGTATTCTATAACACAAATTCAAAATAAATTTCTCAAAACAAAAATATATTATAAATATGTAGTGTGTTTTTGCTTTGAATAATTTTCTTTAAATACAACTTTAAACGATATAACAAAGCTTGTGGATTGATAGACAATACGATAGAAAATCTGTGTTTAATTTAATATTCAAAAGCAATTATGATAAATGTTGTACATATGTATATACATACAACTACTTTCAGGTCAAACAGATATTAAACGTTTACGTAAAGAGAATGATCAGCTCCGACGCGAAATTTGGACATTACGTGATGAATGTGATCGACTTAACAAAAGAGTCAAAGCCAAATTTATAGAACACGCGCAAGGTGTATACAATACTAGATGTAGTGGCGGTAATGGTTGTTCCTGCCAATATAACGATGGTGACGACTGTTCTGAAGATGTACAAAGTAGATGTAATAGTGAGGTAAGTATTTGAATAGATTTTAAAAATAAATTATGATTATCGGAGTAAAGTAATGTCCAATAAAATAAGGAAATGGTAGATTTAGAATATTCTGGGAGTTTACTCAGAAACATTCAATTAAATTCATTTTAGTTCATATTTAATATGTTACAATCTCTTATATAATATTAGTTGTAAGGAGTTCAAGATTATATATATTAATATATATATATATATATATATATATATATATATATATATATTGATAAAATTTTATTGGAGGTAAAAATTTAGGAAGAGTTTGGGCATCTGATATTAAAGTTTTCATTTAGTCTGGCTAGTCTATCTTTAACTAATTCTATATGTGCGAAAGAATGGAGACGAGCTGTCGAATAGAACCGGGGAAGGTTAAATATTAGTTTTAATAGTTTATTCTGGGATATTTGTAACTTATTCAAGCGACAGTTAGCACTGGTCGACCAAACAGGAGCTGCTTAGAAAATAACGGCGTGGAATATTGTTTAAAGCAGACCAAAATCTTGAGAAAACTACTGTTCAAGAAAAAACTGAAATTTTGGCTCAAACATTTCCATTGAATCGTTCTTATGTTTAGTTATTTCATCTCTGATCTTTTGATTTAGTAAATTCATATCGTATTTGTCATTTAAATTCCTGAATCTTTGCCAGTTCCTCCTGACACCGTTTCTTCTCCGAATCAAATTCTTTCTGAGTTGTGTAATGGTTTGTTTCTTTGTGAACATCGTTTTGGTACGCTAAAATATACTGCATAATTAATAGCATGCTTGAAATCTACTAACAGATTATCAATATGTTCATTAGTTCCGATGTCACTTAAATTAGGTAAAGTCAGAGTTCTGTTTAGAAGCCTAGAGAAACGTTTCCAATTAGCATTTACAAAATCATATTTAAAAATTGTAGTAGTGTTATAACAGCTATTTAACATGATTTTGACTGGAATGTGATCCGAGCATAGATCGTCTATAGCTTCGGCGTGAGACAATAAACCAGACACATTAGTTAAAAATAGATCTAACGTAGAATCTTGCCTATTTGCACTTGCTGGTAAGTATGTTAAGACATCTGGATATACTATATCAATGTCATAAGAATCCAGTCTATCGTACAAGATGTTTCCCCATCCATTGACTCTTAAGCATACCCATAACTGGTGTCTGCAGTTAAAATCACTGCCTAATAAATACCTATCGTCTCTACTAAGTTTAAAAATAGCGGACGCAAATTTTCTTTTTCTATCACCGTTATTACCCATTAATCCACCAGGAAAGTAGCATGAATAAACATGTGTACTATTTGAAGTGGGTAAAAATTTTAATACCGATATTTTCAACCAGGTCAGTGTTTACAATTGGAAGTAATTGGTGGGGAACATCTTTTCTCACTATAATCGCCACACCACCTCTCGGATTCACTCTGTCATTTCTGTATATCTTAAATTGGTTATGACTTATAGATATATCCGGTCTTAGCCCTGTTTTCTCAGAAACATTATGTAAAAAAATATCCTTATTTATTTATTTATTTATTATTGCAATTAAAACGAGTACGACTTAAAAATGATTTATCAATAGACCAACATATGTACATATCTTAAAGAAATATTTTAATTAGCTAGTCATTTAAATGATGATATTTGCTTTAGATATGAAGAGGATACCTACAAGAAAGAAAATACAAATTTCAAATGAAGATACATACATAACTTAAAGATAGTAGTTTCATTCAAGAAATAATTGGGTTTTCAACCATATAATACTGGAGCAGTTTGAAAATTCGTACGGTTGTGCTCAGAATTTAAAAAAGTTTAAATAAACATGAATAAGAACAATGTAGTTGATGGGCATAATCAGTAGCGAACTGCAGAAATTTGGGCATGTATTAATTCCATAATAAATACCTATTGTACTGAACTCGAAATTTTTAAATATATTTTCAATGCACATATTATACGAGTATATACAGCTGAAATATTAAACAAAAAGCTATTCTTTCGTTATAACACCATTGTACGCGCTTCATTTTTCCTCATCTTACACAGAAAGGTGAGTATTCACGTTATTGTTGGTAAGGTTGTTTATATAACCTTGAACAATTCTAGTTTTTCTTTTCTCAAAACACTTTTGTAGTTCGGTATCGTCATGTAAAATATGATACCAGTGACATATACTATATAAAAATTGGGTTTCTTAATTAATCATTTTTTATAATATCTTCCTAAAAATTGTTAGGGTTCCACTGTCATACCCGGCGACATTATAATCAAAAAGAAAACGTATCCACTATAGCTAGTTGGCCTAATTTCATTAACATTTCGTTTCATAGGAAGATATGTACATATAACCTCGTATCTTGTCCAGCAAGGGCTGTATCATCAAAAATCATCATCGGTATTAACCGGTTGTTAATTTGTTGCGTATCATATTTTTTAATTAGCTCCATAAAAAAATATTTAGGATATTCACGACACATGCCTTTATGTAATACTGCTATAAAATTTCAAGATGATTTGTTATCAGTTTTATTATATTATATTGTTTTTACGTATAATAATTTCAGCAGAAAAATGCATATCTCAAAAAATACAAAAGTATTAAGAGTCTATTAATATCGAACTATACATTTTTTTTCATATAATACCGTTTCAAAGACTTATACATATATCGCATACTGACTTACTTAAAAGAAATAGTGAATGTATTGTATTGTTTTTGAAACCTGTCACAAGTTAAAATGATGGCATTGTTATCAGATTATAAAAACTTCTGCCATTAAAGGTAAAAAGTTAAGCCTACAATTTACACTCTAAAACTTTTGCTGGAATTTACGTTCATATTTTGCATAAATTCCTGTTGAAAAAATCTTGTTGTTTAAAATTACGTGAATTTTGATCGTATAGCAAAAAAATTAATGAGAAACATAATTTGTCCTATTTAAAACAAAGTACTAATTATTATGTAAAAATTGTCTCCTTTTAAGCAAGTGTGTTTAAAAATGTGTTCAATGTGACTTAACAATACGAAAAATGTTTAAAATTAAACATATCTATCTAAAAACACACCACTGAATGTAATAATATAAACTTTTTCATAGAGAAGAAGTATTAGAGAGTTTTTATTTCATTAGCATACGGCGTGATATTTTCTTTAAAGGAAAAAGTTAAATTTCTTTTACACCAACGAACCGGTCTATTTGTTGAAATTTTGGGAACAAGTACTAAGAAGTGATGTAAATATATGAACGGCCTTAATATAATATAATACAATATCTAATTTCAAATAAATATTTTTATTTTTGTTTGTATTTTACATAAGTATGTACTACACTCTAAAACAGTTTTGTTGGAATTTCCGTCAATAATAGTCGGGAACACTTTACCGAATATAATTGACCTAAAATTACACAACATATATTTTCAAACAATTTGTGGATTTTTGAACAAAATATGTTTAACATTGAACAAGAGATGTTTAATACTTTTAAACATATTGTGTCTAGTTTCCCCATATTTTAGGTATATACATGGTCCGCCAAATAACTTTTTTTTTTTTAAATGCTATAAAAAAAAACTACTGAATATTTTCTCAAATTTCTTTTTTTATTTGAAAGTACAATCCTTCCGGTTAGTAATGGAAAATAATTTGATTCAAATGGCTGCCTCGGCTGGCCATGCAGTAGCCTACACGATCGGTCTAATTTTTAAGCACATTATCGATTGTGTGCAGCTGTATTTCACCAATGGGTTCACGAATATTGTCCTCTAAAGCGTCAATTGTCTCTGGCTTGTCGGCATAACACTTATCTTTGACGGCACCCCACAACAAATAGTCCAACGGTGTCAAATCGCAGCTCCGAGGTGGCCAAACGACATCAGCTCTGCGGCAGATAATGCGATCTTCAAAAACAGGGTGCAAAACATCGAGTGTAGCTTCGGCTGTGTGGCATGTAGCGCCGTCCTGTTGTAACCAAATGTTTCCAATATCCTCCTCTTCAATTTTTATGAACAAAAATTCGTTCAACATGGGCCGATAACAATCGCCATTGGCTGTAACGGCCACTCCTTGCTCATTTTCGAAGAAAAATGGCCCAATTATGCCTCTGGACCAAAATCCGCACTAAACAGTGACTCGTTTTGGGTGCGTCGGCTTTTCAATATATGCGTGCGGGTTTTCTGTGGCCCTAATGCGACAATTTTGCTTGTTTATATACCCACCAAGATCAAAATGAGCTTCATCTGAAAAGATGATTTTTTTTTGGCAAAATCTAATTCTAATTCCAAAACTTCTTCCACTCATAACTTTTGTTTTTAACAAAATTTTTACCACCAACCAGTATCCAAAAATTTGGAAACTGGCTGAAATTATTCCTATTCCTAAACCCAATTCTGATTATAGGCCCATAGCAATCTTGCCATTTTTATCCAAAGTCTTTGAAAGATTAATCCATAATCAAGTTACACAATATCTTGAAACCAATAATATGCTGACTGATCGGCAATCTGGCTTCCGTAAAAACACAGTTGTATAACGGCTCTTTTAGATGTTGGTGAAGATATAAGACAGCAGGTAGAGCGCGGTAATGTCACATTTTTAGTTCTCTTGGATCACTCCAGAGCGTTCGACACGGTTGACCATAGTATTTTGTGTCTTAAACTTAAACATATGTTTGGATTCGGATCAACTGCCTCAGGTCTAATATATTCATACTTAGTCGATAGATTCCAATATGTTGAAACGTCTGTCTCAACATCTTTGTCATTAACTCGAGGTGTTTCAAAAGGCTCCATCTTAGGTCCTCTACTTTTTTCATTATACGTGAATGATCTTCAGGACAAACTCGAACATTGCAGGATTAGATTGTATGCGGACGATGTTCAGCTTTATATTAGCTGCTGCAATACTGCCGTTGATAAATGTGTGAGGACCCTAATTCAGGAGTTAGGTCGTGTCTACGAGTGGGCTACAGCTAATGGTCTAGCAATTAATCCTACTAAGTCCAAGTGCCTGATTATTAAAAAGAGGTTATCAAACGTTGATTGCAATCCGATTTTAACATTAAACAACCAGTCCATAGATATTGTAAATTCTGCTAAAAATCTTGGTATATATTATAACAGCACTCTCAATTGGTACAATCACGTTAATTTTGCATGCGGTCGAACGTTTTCAATGTTAAGAAATCTCTGGCAAACACAATATTGTACTCCAATTAAAATTAGAATAATCCTTGCCAAATCGTATTTAATACCGATTTTATTGTACGGCTGTGAACTTTTTGCCAGCTGCGATAGCGTAAGTAAAAGAAAACTTAACGTGGCCTTTAATAACATTATTCGATACGTATATGGTCTCAGAAGATATGACCATATATCCCTCTACGTAACCTTGCTTTATGGCATTACTTTTGATAATTATGTTAGAGTGCGCACTTTACTGTTCATGCATAAAATTATATATACACATCAACCTGAACATCTCTTTGAACGTTTAAGCTTTTCAACGCTTGCTAGAGGTAAAAGACTTCTAAAGTTTGGTCATCGAACTCTGATTTTTAAATACCACTTCTTTATTAATGCTGTCAGTCTCTGGAATGGAATCCCCTATAGAATTCAGACCATTAGTAACGCACGTCAATTCAGGAAAAGTATTTTTTGTCATTTCTCACGTTGAATATATTTTTGTACATGAATATATTGTTTTTTGATAAAGTCTGATACTATAACAATGTAAATTTTAATTTCTTCAGGGTACATATTTTTTTAATTATTATTTTAGCTGGTTTTATTATTAAATTTGGTTAACTTTTTGTAACTATACTATATTTGATTTTAAATTTCATTTTATATTTTAAAAGCGCAAACTTAAATCCAAGTTAACTTTGTTTTTGTGTTCTGATTTATTGTATTTACATATGCTCAGTTTCATACTGTAATATAAGACTTAAGTCTTGTGTATGGGACATCGAAAATAAATATATAAATAAATAACATATAAAAATAAATAAAAATAAAAAATAAAAAAAGCGGCATCTTCTGTAAGTCGATCGCAGGCCCACTTACCAGCGTATACACAACCATATTCCTTCAGCGGAAGGATAAAACTAATTATCTGTCAAATCAGACATGAGCTAAGTGTTACCATTCACGAAATAAGCACTAGTTGAAACAAGGAAAAGTGCTATATTCGGCTGTGCCGAATCTTAAATACCCTTCACAGATGTAATTCTTCTTTCTTTCTTTCTTGCCAGAAAGTAGGTTTAATTAAAAAATCGAAATGATGTTATCAGTTACTTTTGTATTTAAGAAAACGTTTAAATTTTTCGGCTAGGAAGTTAAATGTTTGGCTTTTCTTATATCTAATACCTATGAACGTCTTTCAAATATATTATATATATTTAATTTACAAACAAAACAAAAAATCCGTTTCATGTACCCCAAAAAGTTCTAATTGTCCAACCGTAGAATAGTCTTTTAGATTTTGTTGGTTTTTAATACCAGTTTACTTCTTTCTGATATATAAAGTAGGTATAATTCATCATAAAAATCAAAAATAACATATAATATGGCTGCCTTTATGAATCAGAATATGTCGATTTACCAACCCTGGAACCGAATTTTTAATTTTTTAATACTAATTTATTTTTTTCTGATATATAAAATAGGTTTAATTCACTAAAAACACAAAATTTGGAATATATGTATGTACTTTTATGTATCATAAAATATTTCATTTGTCCAACCCTGGAGTCGAAATTTTGATTTTTTAAGATTTTAATACCAATTTTGTTCTTCCTGAATTAGAAAACAGCTTTAATTAGCAAAAAGAAAGAACGTCAATTGCTTTTCTGGTTACTTTTATGCAGAATAAATATACCAATTTCCCAACCCTGAAAACGATATATAAATTTTTTTTACCAACTCCTAATGAGGCATGAAATAGTTTTATTTAAGAAAAACTTAATATTTGTAACCATTTAGCTCATTTTTATGTACCACAAAAAAATTGCAGTTATCCAACTCTGGAATCCAAATTTTGATTTTTTTTAAATATTTAATACCAATTTTGTTTTTCCTGAACTAAAACATAGTTTTAATTAGTAAAAAAACGACGTCATTTGGTTACTTTTATGTATAAAAACAACTTTCAATTTCCCAACCCAGGAAGCGAAATTTAAATTTTTTTAAATTTTCGTTATCAATGCTAATCTTCATGAGGTATAAAGTAGTTTTGTTTAAGAAAAACTCGAGTTTTGAATCCATTTTGGTTATTACATGTACTACGAAAGATTGCATGTACAAAAAATATTTAATTTTTCCAACCCTGGAAACAAAATTTTAATGGTTTTTTTTATCAGTGCAACGCTTCTTGAGGTATAAAGTAGTTTTATTTAAGAAAAATTACAAATTTTTTTCCATTTTGTTAACTTTGGAAATTTTATTTTTGAATTTTTTATACCAATTTTGTTCTTCCTAAATTATAAGACAGTTTTAGTTAGCAAAAAACAAAAAAAACAACATCAGTTGCCTGTTTGATTATTTTCACGTGTAAAAAAAATTAAATTTCCCACCCCTGGAAGCAAAATTTGAATTTAAAATTTTTTTTTGGCCAGTACAAGTCTTCATGACGTATAAAGAGGTTTTGTTAAAGAAAAACCTAAAATTTTTAACAATTTTAGTTACTACATGTACTACAAAATACGGAATAGGCCGAAAAAAAATTTTAATTTCCCATCCCTGGAAATTTTTATTTTTATTTTTTTAGTTTTTAATAGACCATTGAGGCTCCCCAAAGCAATAGGTTTAATTTACAAACATTAAAAAAAATAAATGATTTTTGCTATAAATTTTGCGTCGAGAAATATGTGTAAGCTTCCCAACTCTAGAACCATACTCTGGATCTTTCTGAATTTTAAAAGCAATCTATTTAATTTCATTTCCAATCTAACGGTCTAAGAACGAAGTCTCTAGCTCTTGTGGGGGCTTGGGAAAACCCCCAGACACATACAGACGGACATCGCTCAATCGTCATTGCTATTCATAAGGATCCAGAATATATATACTCTATGAAGTCCCATGTCCATATCGAAGAAATTACTCACGGAATGACAAACCTATATATACCCTTTCACTTTTTTGTGAATGGTAAAAAAAAACTTTAGATGGCGGACCCTTTATATATATATATATATATATATATATATATATATATATATATATATACATACATATATATATATATATATATATATATATATATATATATTTATATATATATTTATATATATATATATATATATATATATATATATATATATATATATATATATATATAAATATATATATATATATATATATATAAATATATATATATATATATATATATATATATATATATATATTTATATATATATATATATATATATGTATATATATACATATTTATATATATAAATATATATATAATGAAATACTAAATATTTAATTTGTATTTACATAAACATTCACATTTCATTTACATACAGTTAAGTAAGTTTTTAAATATTTTTTAAAATAAATATAATTTTAAATAATAATTGTACAAGTGCATTTTATTTAATTATATAGGATTAAAATTAACCATATATATACCTAAAATAGGCGGAAACTAGATACAGTATGTTTAAAAGTATTAAATATCTTTTGTTCAATATTAATCATATTTTGTTCAAAAATCCACAAATTGTTTGAAAATACATATATGTTGTGTAATATAAGGTCAATTATATTCGGTAAAGTGTTGCCGACTATTATTGACGTAAATTTCAACAAAAGTGTTTTAGAGTGTACTTAAGTGGAGGGTTACTCTGTAATGCGATGCGAATGAAAAAAAGAACGTATTTGCATGCTATTTATATGGAAATGTGAAAGCAATTCCTCGCATCGCACAGTGTAAGATTTTGCTAATCTAGGAGGACTTAATTCAATTGCAGCTAAAGTTTAAGAGATATAGACTTGAAATTCGGAAGATAAGCTTTAAATTTTAATGTGGAGGCTCAGATCTAAAATGAGGAACATTGGACAAAAGCCACTCCCCACTCCCATATAAGCCCCACATTTTTTCTAGAATTAAGCCTAAAAAAAGTATTTTTAATAAACTATAGTTGGGGTACTATAAAGGTTATTAAATTAACTATTTTTTTACTATAGAAATATTGAAGAAAATAAATAACAAAAATTTTTTTTGTTGTTGTTTTCAGGGTTGTATTGCCTTATAGTATTTAATATTGTATTATATCTTTTATTTAAACAAAAATTGCATTTACTTGTAAATTTAGTAAATTTAATCTGAATGAGAGCTTTCTTCAAAATTTTGATGGTCCAACAACAACGCAAGCACTTCCGCAGATAAAGTTCCATGCTGGGTTTTTGGAGTTAAACGCAAACTAGCTATGAATGGATCCGATGATATAAGCAGTCTGTGCAATAAATCTCTATTCGTGTCCACTCTTGATGTTTTTCTGGTAAACAATTCGAATTTTCAGTTCAGTTGCCATTATCAACTGATCTGCTGATACATTAGATATAAGTTCTTGACATTTTCGTTGTTTCGTTTTAAGACAACATTCTGAGAATTATTTTTCTTCTCTTCCGACATTGAAACTTTTTTTAGAAGTTGATGGCGCAACATTAAGAATGAACTCTGCAGCTTGAATTGTTGTTTTAAGCCATAAAGCATTATCATTCATAAATCTTTCCCTAACTCGTCGAGATTTATCCCATCTCACTTCAAAATCGTAGCATAGCTTTCGTACGCGTGCTTTTAACTTTTCATAGTCCACATCTCTTCCAAAAATTGTTAAAACGAATTTTAAAATCACTTCAAACCTTTCACGTTTGATGTTATTTAACCAAACATGTAAAAGTTCCTCGCGCGATATTTCAGACATATTAAAAAACGATAACTTTGGGCAAAATATGGGCAAGATTTTATTCTTGGAATCAGTTTCTGGGATGTATTCGATGATCCTCCTTATGGTGCCAACGCAGAATCCGATAGAATATAAAAGTTTTAGTCTATGAAAAGTTGAAAATTTTTTTGTACTTACTTACTTTATAACTTTTTACGAAGCAAGATTATTTAAATGCTCCACTTAAGTTGTTTTTTCCGATTTATTGAAAATTTTATAGATAAACTATTGAAATTAAAGAAAAAAAACTTTTTGGAAAAAAAAGCACGCACGATTTAATTCTATCCACTTTTAATTTGATGACGGTTGCAAGCTGGCAATGTTTGTTTTTAAATACATTTCAATAACACCTGTTTGATAGCCGCCATCATATTAACAACATTTTTGTATTATGTTTTGTGTTTATTTTCGTAACAATAGTATATTTTTCTTACATCTACGAAAATTTGATCAAATTTGGAGCACCTTTTTTTTTTATTTAGTCCCCCTAGATTGGGATAATCTTACACTGTGCATCGCAGAGAAAACTGGAGTCAAAAATATTATCTTGGAACGACTTAAAGATTAAAATAATTTTTGTGAAGAATATTTACAACTTCCCGCTAAGAAAATTTAAATTTTTCAAAAAGTCGAGAAGTTGTTGGTTTTATCCCGTTCTGAAATTATCGAGTTTTCACCATATGTCGATGTTTTGAGTTCGAGGAAGCTTTTTTGACTACTGAGAAGCCGTCACTATGTCTGTGTGTATGAGAGTGTGTGTGGGTTTAAATATGCGGCATTCTTTTATCTTTTATCTAACGGTTGAATTGAATCCAACCAAAATAGTCGAATTTCAAAGGATTCCTTCAAGCTCATATTTCTTGTGAAGTGGAAATGATTCGAACCCTTACATATTCAGAAATAGCAACTTTTTTAGAATAACTTTTAAATGGCTTTGCCGATTGATTCCAAAATCTAGTCAGCTCTACTAACCGGGTCAAAATCGGTTCACGCCTTCGTAAAATGTCTTGAACGAAAAATGTTAATTTTTTAAAACACTCCAAAATTTTATACGTGACCAATTAGTTTTTTAGATTCTTTATAGGTATCAAACAACTACATCAATCATCGCTTACCAAGTGGGAATGGATTGAACCATTTGAAAGTTTTAAAATTAATACAATGCCATTTTTAGCTGTTAAAGTAAGCGGGAAGTTGCAGGGATGGCCTTTAGGGTCAACTGTTTTCCATATTTTTTTTTTTACAGTTATGGTGCCTACAAATAAATATCTTACAGAAAAATTCGAAAGAAATAAAAAATTTAAGGCTAGAATATTGACTTATGATTAACATTGATATGTTTCATTGATTTTTATAGGCAGAAAATAGTAAAGAAAAATATATACGAGTAGCCGCTACGGCTGTAATATTCTCTTCGATACGCAGCCCGAAAAACTTAATTCATGAAAAATCACCCATATATACATATATATATATATATATATATATATATATATATATATATATATATATATATACATATCGTTAGCCAAACATGCAAATATGCTAAGTCCATTTTTATAAAAATTGAGATTTTGATACAGAATGATAGAACAATCAAAAATACATCATGTAGAAAAAAAAACACCGTTATGTCGTTTCTCCCATTCGTTTCGCAGTGGTATGAAAATATGCTAAGTCCAACACACAAAACGCAAATATGTTAAGTCCACACAGAATTCCAAAACAAATTATGTTTGTCTGAAAATGAATAATTCTCCCTGCCAATGATAATCCAGCAAAAATAATTTTTTACACTGACGGTTGTACCTATCAAAACCGTAACTGTGTAATGAGTAATGCCTTGCTTAATTGTGCTGTAAAACATGGCATTATTATTGAGCAAAAAATACTTGAAGTTGGTCACACCCAAATGGAAGCAGACAGTGTTCACTCAAGAATAGAACGTGCTTTAAAAAACAGAAACATTGACGTCCCTGCTGAATACATTGGCATATGCAAATCAGCCCGTAAGAAACCTGAACCCTATGATGTCATGTATTTGGATCATACGTTTTTTAAAACTTTTAAAAATATTCGATTTCTTAAAAGTATTCGACCTGGTCATAGAAAAGGCGATGCGAAGGTGACGGATATTCGTGGTATGAAATATACTCCAAATGGCGAAGTATTTTTTAAACTCCGATTTCCGGATGACTGGAGTACTTTACCCCAAAAAATTAACAAAAGTGTAAAAGCTATGCATTTTTCAAACTTCCTTGGACTATACGCAGAAAGAAGAAAAATAACTGCCAAAAAATACGAAGACTGCAATATTTAAAAGCAAGTCTAATGAGTAGCACATTATGTTCACCTTGTACGCAGCATAACTTTTTATAAACAATACCCCATTTGTTAACAGCAGTGAAAAGACTGTTATTTTTGTGTTATTTTGAAAACTATTACATTAATTTCATTACATTTAATTTTTTAATTTACAACTTGTTCAATATTTTTTTTTATTTCCTTTGTTTTCTTTGTAATTAATAAAAATAAAAAAATATAATAACTATTAATAACAAATTTTTTTTCTTTAAAATAACAATAATACCACTTTATAAGAAAATATGGTAAGTCCACAAAAAAAAATAAAAATCATGAAATGCAAATATGCTAAGTCCAAAAACATCAAATAACTTCACTCTTGTATTTTTATTTAATCGGGAGATTATTGGCATCTAAACGGCGTAATAAATAAACCATTCCTGCGTTTACAGACTAAAAAAATATTTAAAACAGAAAAGGTTAGAACATTTATTCTTCCTCCTGAAAAATGTGTAAAACTGGACTTAGCATATTTGCATGTTTGGCTAACGATATATATATATATATACATATATATATATATATATATATATATATATATATATATATATGTATATATATATAAAACACCCTGTAGTTTTTTTTATAGAGTGATACAGGTTTATATCATAATAAAACATAGTAATATATTTTTGATATCAATGAAACGGTTTATTGGATAGACATTAATTAATTAATGATTTCTGCCATGTGGTCGCCATGGCTGCCACGTAAAAGGCGCAGTCTGGAACACCAATATTTAACAACTAAATGCATCTTCCATAAAGTGGAAGGACACAACCTCCCCAGTTGCTGAGAACAATATATATATATATATATATATATATAAATATATATATATATATATATATATATATATAAATATATATATATATATATATATATATATATAAATATATATATATATATATATATATATATATATATATATATATATATAATATACTCCCAAATTAAAAATTTTTTAGAACAAATTAAAATTTTTTAAATTCAAACTCAATTCTTTTCAAAACATATTAACATTTATTTCAAACAAATTAAATTATTTTTAAAATAACTTAAAATTTTTGCATATCAAATTCAAAATTTTTCCTATTAAATTCACTTTTTTTAATTTAAAATTAAGTATTTTCGTTTTCAAATTCAATTGTTTTCAAAGTTTTTTTAATTGTTGTTTAAAACTAAGTTGTTTTATATATGTTTCTTAGTGGTCATATAACGCGGGAGACCACTGGAATATATATCTATATGTACTGTTATACACAGTAAAAAGTTTTGAACTACATTTTCAATCAAATCTAAAAAATAAGTTCATTCAAATGTAATGAAATTTTAAAAAAAGGAAGATACCTTAAAAATTAAGTTAATTTATATTTTTATCTTTATTCTATTAAATTTTAAAATTTAACTCAAAGCTAGTTCACAGTAGCACTAGCCGAAAAGTTTAAAAATTAAACTACGACCCATAGAAATACGTCAAATAAGAGCTTAATACACATAAATTATTTTTTATAAATAAGACCTTTATTTTATAAGCTTTTAATATTGAATTAAAAAACAAATGAATTTGGATTTTAATAAAAAATTTAATGTAAAAAGGAAAATGTTTAATTTGTGCTGAAAATAATTCAAATTACTTTGAAAAAAAGTTAATTTGTTTTGAAAATAATTTAATTTAATTTGAAAAAAGTTGAATTTGTTTCGAAAATGTGGTAATTTGAGAGTAAAAACCAATATTTTGTTTTCTTTAATATTGTTAAAAAAAATACAACTGCCTGTCCCTCTGAAATATCTTCCAATCCTGTACTGTTATACACAGTAAAAACTTTTGAATTACATTTACTACCAAATCTAAAAAATAAGTTCGTTCGAATGTAATGAAATTTAAAAAAAGGAAGCAACCTTAAAAATTAAGTTAATTTGTATATTTATATTTATTCTATTAAATTTCAAAACTTAACTCAAATCTAGTTTGTAGTACTTTCAAAATTAAAAACAAAGGAATTTGTATTTTAATAATTTGAATTTGAAAAAAAACATTGAATTATAAATGAAAAAAATTTAATTTACAAAGGAAAATGTTTAATTCGTGTTGAAATTAATTCAAATTACTTTGAAAAAAAGTTAATTTGTTTTGAAAATAATTTAATTTAATTTGAAAAAAGTTGAATTTGTTCCGAAAATGGGTTAATTTGAGAGTAAAAACCTATATATATATATATATATATATATATATATATATAGATACGAGTATGTATATGTATATATGTGGCTTAATATAAAAAAGGCCTAACTCGATTTTTGTTACTTAACAGGATAAGAAAATAAACTTAATAAAATCCGTAAAATACATATATGATAAAAATATTTTTTTGGCTTTTTAATAAAATATGTTGCATATTTTAAAAATTGCACCAAAATTTTTCTTGTGCGAGAAATTTTACGAATTGTACTAAGTTACTGTACTGTAAAGTAACACAAAATCGAGTTAGGCCCTTTTTATATGTGAAGAAAATTGGTGTCTGGCGACTTTAATCTTAGTGGACTGTAATGTTTGGGATGGTAGCTGGACACCACTTTCTTTCTTTATATCCTTCTATATTGATCAATAATTGAGGACTAGATGTTTGTATGTGCTGTGAGAAATATGTAGATGTGCTTATGAAATGAGATGAGAAATATTAAGTTTAATATATGTAGTTCAAATTTTTATTGTAATATAATTATTAATCGCCAATTTTACATAAATTGCTTTGGTTTTAATTAGGTAATGCAAATAGTTCACTAGGGTTTAGCTAATATATTGTTTTTAAGTTGAAAGTTGAATCAGAAGTGACCTATACTTTTAATTCTTTTTTCTGATTAAGCTGGATTTTACTAAGATTTTACATTATTGGAATGTCCAATGGAATTCAAGATGTGAACATTTCCAATCATTACAATTATTAGTGTTACCGTTTACAATAAACTTTATGTCATGACATACATATTTAGTCTTTTAATATTTTTACAATGTTTTCTTCAATATATATTTGTGTATGAATATAGCAAATTATTTTTTATAATGTTTTATAAAGGTTTCTTCAAAATATATTTATGTGTATACGAATATATAGAAAATTATTTTTATAATTTTCGGTGTAAAATCGTAGATTTTATACACTCCCGCCACCCGGAGAAGGTTTTACTGGTGGTCCACAAAGCACTTCTGCTAATGAGCGTATCGCTTCTGACAGTATACGTTGGTTTGCCACGACAATGTCGGTTCGTTGGTGACTGCGGTTCACGCCGCGTTGATTCTTGGACGACGATCGAGCTGCAGATGGTTGTCGTTTGCATTTTCGTTGGGCTCGAGACGATTGGTGGTAGGCATTGATGGTTGAGCGTCTGGCTTTACTTTTTGTCTTCATTGTTTGTAACCTGGATCGAATCCCTGGATGGAGTAAGGTGTGGTGATACTTTCCGCATACTCTACAGGTGTCAAGTGATGCACACGAGTCACATCCTGATACCCAAAATAATTATAATGGCTGGCAAAGTGTAGGGAAATCCTAAAGTTTTATTCCCACATTTTGCTAGACAGCAACGTAAGCATAAAATACTTACGTTGCTTACCTCAAGTTACACCTTTTATATTTTCCCACATTTTGCTAAACAGTAACGTAAGCATAAAAATACTGACGTTACTTAGTTTATATTAGATTTTAAATATTTTGTAAAATTAGTCTTAAGATCGGTTTAAATAAATTAAGTTGTCACTCTGAAGAGCTGACAACATAAAACAATAAAAATATTGTGTTTTATTCTTACTATATGGAAGAATAATAAATAACACATTTAACTGGCGCAGTCGGTGAAAAACTTCGGATAAATATTAAATTAATTGAAATAAAAATAATTAATTTCAAGAATAAAAAAGAAAATTGTATAAAAGTGAATAAACAAAAATTATAAAGAGAACTTTAAAAGAAAATATACTAATGTGAGATAAGAAACTTTTTTTTAAGAAAGAATAATTTTTTTTACACAACAATTTGTTAATTTATTAAAACTAAAAGCAACAAAGATCAACAAAACTAAAAATTATTTGTTGGCAAATAAGAAGTGGAAAAATTCTATACAAAAAAAAAAAGAAGAAACTTAAAAATTTTAAGAAATTAAACAAAACAAATATTGGCAAAGTTACTGTAAAAAAGATGAGTAGATTTGATGCAAACAGGGATCTGCATCAAGCCGACGGGGCAATGCAGGAAAAGATCGCTGAATTAGAGGCGGTCCTGCGGTTGCAAGAACAAAAAATTTTACAACAACAACAGCAATTACAGCAAGAGCAGCAACAACGTGAACAGCTGCAACAGCAACAACAGCAATTACAGCAAGAGCAGCAACAACGTGAACAGCTACAACAACAACAACAACAGCAATTACATCAAGAACATCAAATGCAACAGCAGCAGCAAATACACCAACAGCAGCTTCATCAGCAGAATTATCTCCTAATGGAACCGAAAGACATAATTCAGCAGTTTCGACAAATTAGACCACTGAACAACAACCATAGCATCAATGGATTTATAAAATCCATAGAGATGTTAATAGGTCTTTGCGGAGCTAACACCGCATTAATTAAGTTTGGAATCCAGATAATAATAAACGAAAAAATCACTGCAGACTTCGCAACATATATAAGGCAACTTGGAGACATCTCATGGGATCAATTAAAAGCAAAGTTGAAGGCCCAAGCCAGACCGAAGGCATCGTATGCCGAGATTTTTAACAGGTGTCGATACATTAAAGTGAGTAATTTAAGAGAACTTTTTGATTGTTTCGAATTAGCAAAAAATGAAATAAGCGAAATTTATGAACTAGATGATAATAAATCTATGTTGTATAGCTCAGAAAATGTAGACAGGGACTTAGTGAATATCTTAATTGAAAAAATAGATGGACCACTCAGAGTTCATCTAGATGAAACTTTGACATTAAACGACATAGTAAACAAATATACTAAACTTAGATTGCTAGACGATAGTAGATCTATTGACAGTAGGCATAAGGCAAATAAAAATTTCAGCAATAATTACTATAGGAACAAGACGAACGGACATCAAAATTTTAATCGAAACTACAACCGGCAAAAGTCCGAGTCAAACCCTAATAACAGTTGGAGAAATTCTGTGACAAACAGCTCTCAATATGAGCCAAGGAGTAGTTCTAAAAGAAATTATTTTCAAGAACAAAGCAGTGGAAACTTTGGAAGAAATCAACAGGAGCGATATCGTCAGAATAATAATATAGGGAATTGGCAAAATAAGACTAATAGGTATAATGAGAGAAATAACTTTCAAAACAATCAAATAAACGAAAGGTGTTCGAACAGGACAAGGAATTCTCACATGAGTGTAGATCAGCAAACTACACATATGGACATAGGAAATGGAGAGGAAAAAGAAGTAAATTTTTTAATACAGCCTCCCCAATCCAATTACCGATAGTGATACTCACTATTGGGAAACAAAAAATACGATTTTTAATTGATACTGGCTCTTCAACCAGCATTATTAAACCTCATGTTTTGAAAGAAAATTTTCAAATAGAAGAATTAATGAAACCCGTGCAATACAGAACAATTAACGGTACAAACATAATTAAATTTAAAGTTGTAACTCCCTTCCCAAAGGAATTTTCTGCTCAAGGAACCTTAAGTTGGAAAATTATTAATTTCAGCAATAATAAATATGATGGTATAATCGGACAAAATTTTTTGGTACCCCTTAAGACAAGAATAAATAACGAACATGGTTATATAGAAATTTTAGGCAAAAAATTGTTTTTTGAGGAAATGTACTGTTCTTTCTTTGATGAGAATATAAGTGTATTGGAACCAGTTGCAAAAACAAATATCGTAGACAAACTTGATTTTTGTCACTTAAATGAAGAGGAAAGTAGAGCAATCAAAAATCTTCTTACTGAGTTTAAAGATTTATTTTATGTAGAAGGCGATAATCTTTCAGCCACAACCCAAATAGAACATCAAATCGTTACTACAATTGACAAACCACTTTATTCAAAAATATACAGATACCCCCAAATTCATGAAGACGAAATAAACAAACAAATAAAAGATATGTTAAAGCAAAACATTATTCGTGAGAGCAATTCTGCATACAATAGTCCTTTATGGATTGTGCCCAAAAAAGCCGATAATTCTGGAGAGAAAAAATGGCGATTAGTAATAGACTATCGCAAACTAAATGAATTCACAGTAGAAGACAGGTACCCTATACCTAACCTTAACAGTATTTTAGATAAATTAGGCAGAGCCCAATATTTTTCGACTGTGGATCTGCCAAAAGGTTTCCATCAAATACTCCTTAAGGAGGAAGATCGAAAGAAAACGGCATTCTCTACACCCTTTGGGCATTACGAATTTATTCGAATGCCTTTTGGTCTTCGTAACGCACCATCAACCTTTCAGAGATTGATGAACTCTGTGCTAAGAAATTTCATAAACAAGACATGTGTGGTGTATATGGATGACATTTTAATATTCAGTTCATCTCTGGTGGAACATATCGATAATATAAAGGATATATTTAGAACCTTAAGGAAGGCTAAGCTAAAGATACAAATTAACAAGTGTGACTTTCTCAAGAAAGAAACACAGTTTTTGGGTCACATATTAACAACTAATGGTATAAAACCAGATCCTAACAAAATTTCAATAATACAAAATTTGAAACTACCGAGTACTGAAAAACAGATTAAGGCCTTTTTAGGAATGACCGGTTTCTATAGAAAATTTATTAACAACTATGCCAAAATTGCATACCCAATGACCAAGTTTTTGCAGAAAAACACAAAAATTAATATGAATGACCCTAGCTATATAGTGGCTTTTGAAAAACTTAAGGAGCTTATAACGAGTTCACCCATACTGAGATACCCAAATTTTTCAAAACGTTTCAAAATCGTCACTGATGCAAGCAATAACGCAATTGGAGCTGTCTTAACTCAAGATGGTCACCCAGTAGCATATGCTTCGCGAACGTTGAACAAACACGAAACAAACTATGCAACAATTGATAAAGAATTGTTGGCAATAGTTTGGGGTGTTAAATATTTTAGGCCATACATTTATGGGAAAGAATTCGACCTAGAAAGCGACCATCAACCACTGAAGTGGCTCATAAATAAATATGCAGGCAAAGATATAAGCCCTAGGCTACAAAGATACCTGATTGACTTAGGCGAATATAATTTTAAGATAGAATATATAAAAGGGAAGTGCAACTATATAGCAGATTTCCTAAGTAGAATCAATGTCGAAAGAAACGAGATAAATACATCAGAGGAGTTGATGGACTGCGGTGAAACAAGCAATATTGGAGGTTCTTTAGATGTTGAGACTGCACACTCTCAAGAGGAGGATCTCCACGATGGTATTCCAATATTGGATACGGTAGTAAATCGTTTTAAAAATCAAATTATTGTAGTGGATATTAAAGAGAAAGACATTGAAACGGTTTTTGGCAATAAAAGAGTTTATATAGACAGACACGACATCGCAAATAATAACATATCCAATATTTTAAGGAGGGAGGTTGCTAAAGGAAAAATAGGGATATTTTCCAAATTAAATGATCACGAATATTACAAGGTTCAACTGAAGTTGGTAGCGGAATTTCCAGACAGAAACAACTTTAAATTCGTCAAGTGTTCTTATTTAGCTAGAGATATTGAGGATGATAATGAACTCAATAAACAGATATCGTTGTTCCATAAATACGAAAGTGGACACTCAGGTATTATAGCTACCTACGAGAGTATCAAGCATAGGATATATAATCCACATTTGAAATTGTCGATACAAAAAATAATAAATAACTGTCACATTTGTTCGTCAGCTAAATATGACAGAAACCCAATAAAAAATAAGTTCAAAATAACTGAAACCCCTTCCACCACATATGAAATAATTCACGTCGATACTTACGTAAACAGTAAACACTCATTCATAATTTTTATCGACAAATTCTCAAAACACGTAATTTCATTCCATTTGCTCGACAGAAATAGTCAAACTTTGGTTAGGAAAATTAGAGCATTTTTAGCCATTAAAGGCAATGTTACTAAATTTGTGCTAGACAATGAATTCAATAACGTCAATGTAATTAGCTACCTTGATCAAGAGGGAATTCAATATCATTTTACGAAACCGAATAGCCATACCGGCAATTCGGATATTGAAAGATTCAACAATACAGTCACAGAAAAAGTCAGAGCCCTTAATTTGGAAGAAAAACTTCCAATAAATACTCAAATCCTTAAGGCAATAAAATTCTACAATAGTACTTACCATAGCGCAATAAAATGCAGTCCCTTAGATGTACAAAATAAATTGATTGATCATACCATTATAAAAGAAAGATTAAAAGATGCTAAAACTAAAATAATCCAAAAAAGAAATAAATCTCGCGAAAACTACATAGAAAACAGAGAAGAAGGCTTTATAAAGAATTATAAAAGCCTAAGGCACAAAGAACAACCAAAGTTTATTAAGAAAGGGTTGCAAAATGTGCATGAATCCAACGTTAAAAGGCCTTTAAAATATGAAGTTGACGGTATAGACAAAACGAATCCTAATAATGGTGAAGACGATATTGACTTTGAGCATTTGTTTGAACGTTTTAATAACCTCAAAAGCGTTTTAGAAACGAACAGGTCCCAAAACAATAAAAAAAAAACTTTAGAAAACGCTCTTATCGTCAATATTAAAAATCTTTTAAATTTGCAGATCCTGATAGTAATGGTAATGATGATTCTAGCAACTGAGACACAGGGAACACTACAGATTAATCCAATCACTGAGGAGGCAGGTTATGCACAAATTAAGGTAGGGAAAGTTGAGGTGATAAACCAAACGATTACAGTCTTGCACTTAGTTGATACCAAGGAATTATATCAGATTTTAAATCAGGTCGAGAATAATATAAAAAATGTATACCTTGATAACATGAAAATGATCGAAACGGAAATAAAAATTATAAAATCTAAATTGAAATCAATCACTCCGATGGAACTAAGGAGAAAAAGGGGACTGTTTAACTTCGTTGGTCATGCTTATAAGTGGCTGGCTGGAGTTATGGATGATGATGATCGTCAAGAGATCCTTGAGCATCTTAGTGTAATAGATGAGAACAATCATAATACAATAGGTGCAGTTAATAAGCAAATTTATATAAACACACAGTTTAACGAATCGGTCCAAATTTTAAAATCAGCTGTAGAAGAGGACAGAACAAATATTAGAAATGCTTTCACTAGTTTTAATAATAGACAGAGCGAAATATTTCAAAGTCTTCTATATACAGACCAAATGTTCAAACTCAATTACCTCAAAGGAAAAATCGAACATATTCAGGACAACATTGCTTCTGCTAAGAATCACATTTTTCATCCAAGTATCTTAACATCAGAAGAAATTGATAAATTCGAAATTGACTTATTTAAATTAAAATCCATGAAAGCTGACGTTTTAAACTACAAAGACGGAATTCTGATTATTGCAATAAAAATTCCAATTGACTACATTCAAACTGACCTAAAACTGATTACACCTTTACCAAATAAACATTGTATGGAAATTAATGAGCCAAATAGCTATGTTATTGAAATTGAACACCATGTTTTTACTTATGAGGAGAATGTTTATCTCAAAAATTTAAAGCATAGTAAACACTGCACTTTGTTGAACAAGTGTAATTTTAAGTATAATAATGCAACCGAAATTGAAACGTTTGAAGACGATATGATTTTGATAAAAAATGCCAACGACTTAGAAATTATACAGGACTGTGATGATCGAAAGCTGAGAATTAATAAAAATTATTTGCTTTTCTTTTATGATTGCGAACTGAAAATTAACAGCCAAATCTTCAAAAATAATAGAATAGCTTTTCAGGACAGATATTTTTACCCGAATAACAACTTTTCAATTTCTAATATAACACCAATTAATTTTAAGCAAATAGAACTAAGAAACTTTGAGAATGTAAAAAGAATAAAGGAAAAGTATGGCTTATCATAAGATTACAAAAATTTATACTTACATATGTACATACTAAAACCCAGGAGTGTTTTAGACTAAGGGTGGAGGAGTCACATCCTGATACCCAAAATAATTATAATGGCTGGCAAAGTGTAGGGAAACCCTAAAGTTTTATTCCCACATTTTGCTAGACAGCAACGTAAGCATAAAATACTTACGTTGCTTACCTCAAGTTACACCTTTTATATTTTCCCACATTTTGCTAAACAGTAACGTAAGCATAAAAATACTGACGTTACTTAGTTTATATTAGATTTTAAATATTTTGTAAAATTAGTCTTAAGATCGGTTTAAATAAATTAAGTTGTCACTCTGAAGAGCTGACAACATAAAACAATAAAAATATTGTGTTTTATTCTTACTATATGGAAGAATAATAAATAACACATTTAACTCACGCACGGAGGTCATGGCTTTTAGCCAAACAGTTAACGCAATAGTGATGCTTGTTGACTATTAGGTTTCTAGTTTTTACACCCATATTTAAAAACTTTCTGCAGAACCGAATAGAATGATAAAGATGACAAAGTACGCACTTATAAATATCAGGGTCCCGTTTGCTATTGTAGCTTTTGCGGTGGTGCTGATGAGGACTGTAAATATGTAAAAAAAAAAGAAAGAGGAAATTTAAGCAATCAGTTAACTTTGATATATTGTAAGCTTTGTAAGGGTTTAGGCTGCAAATACTTGAGAGAGAATTGATTATAATTAACTTTTAGCTATCATTTTCATTGAGTAAAGGTAAATAGCATAGCTTAACAATGGGGCGTTTGATAATGCCCGATGCCGTCTTGACATCCGCTGCGCGGACGTTAGTATCGGGACTGGTGTAGGTGTTTTCAATTCTACCCATTCTCCATTCCGAAGGAGGCGTTAGGTCGTCCATGACTACGACTAAGTCACCGATCTCTAAATTTCGAGATGCCTTCTTCCATTTATAGCGTTTGTGAAGAGATTTTAGATAATCTTCTTTCCATATAATGGCGAACTGGTGTTGAATTGCTTTGAGCCTTTCCCAACGGTTGAGTACACTTATTTGTTCTACATTGTGCTGGGGGAAACTCAAGATGGGTGCACCTCGTAGAAAATGCCCGGGTGTGAGAGCTAAAAAATCGTTGGGATCGTCCGACATGGCTGATATAGGACGAGAGTTTAAAATTCCTTCAATTTGGGCTAATATCGTTTAAAACTCCTCAAAGTTGAATTTGTAAGACCCGGTGACTCTCTTCAGATGAAACTTAAAGCTTTTTACTGCGGCCTCCCATAATCCTCCCATGTGAGGCGCGTGTGGAGGGATAAATATCCATTCGAATCCATGGGAAATATATTTTTGAGCTATTTCGGAGGAGGACGATTTTATGAATGTGTGAAATTCTCGTTGAAGTTGTCTGCTGGCTCCGACGAAATTTTTCCCATTGTCTGAATAGAGCCTGCAAGGGAGTCCCCGCCGGCCAACGAAACGCGAAAATGCCGCCCTGAAGGCCGCTGTAGTTAGCTCTGAGCACGCTTCTAAATGCCTTTTATTGTTGGGGAATTTCTTAGTGCCGAACTTTTGAGCTCAAATGGCCCAGCGAAGTCTATTCCAGAGGTATGGAAAGGAACTGTAAGACTACACCTGTCTGGAGGTAATGGGGCCATGATTTGAGAACATGGCTTTTGCTTATATATAATGCATTCTTTGCATTGTCGTATGACTTTTTTAACGTGATTTTTTAGACGTGAAATAAGGAATTCAGACTTTACCATCCTGCACATTTGATTACATTCCGCATGGGCCAGAAACATATGCAAGTGTTTTAAGTATAACTGACTAAACCTCGACTTTCCTGGCAATATTATTGGGTATCGTTCATTGTAGGTGAGTGATGTGTTAGCAAGACGACCATTTACCCGTAAAACATTTTTCGAATCTAGAATTGGGTTAAGTGGAACTAACGAGCTTTTCTTTGAGAGTGGCAGGGAATTAGAGATGTTCTTAAATTCTGCTGAATAATATGATTTTTGAGCTAGGGTAATTAAGCGGTATTTGACAAAATTCACTTCCTTTTGAGTGAGGTGTATTTGAGAGATCTTAAATTCCGATCTAAATTTTTTTAGGCTATTGTGGTATAGTCGAAACACATAGGATATAACTCTAAGGGCTCGGTTATATGATGAGAATCGATCTAGGATATCTGTGCTTTCGACAGCGGTATGTAAACATTGTGCTGTATTTTCAATATTTTCTTTATTTACCGGAATCCATTTGGGCCAATCTTCCGGTGGTTTTGTTAACCACAGTGGTCCTTGCCACCATAGGTTATTGCTTGATAGCTCTTGCGTGCTGCAGCCCCGTGTGCCTAGATCTGCTGGGTTATCGTGGGTTCTAACATGTCGCCATATGGCGTTGGGCACATCGTTATGGATTTGGGCGGTTCTATTGGCAACATACGTTTCCCAAGTCCATGGCGGCTTTGAGAGCCAGCCGATAACAATAGCGGAATCCACCCACATGAATTTTTCGCAATTAGTTAAATTTAGAGACTCAGTTACATACTTTACCAATTTTGCTAACAATGTTGCACCGCAGAGTTCCAACCTCGGTAAGCAGACTGGTTTTAGTGGTGCGACTTTGCTTTTTGCTGTTATTAAATTAGCATGTGTAACTTGAGACAAACTTTGGCATCGTAAATAGACTGCGGCACAATATGCTCCTTTAGAAGCGTCTGAGAAGCCATGAATTTGAACAATATCTGTTTTGTTATAATTCAGCCATCTAGGAATATTTATGTGTTCAATATTGGAGAAGTCTTGAATTATTTTATTCCACTTATCGTGGGTTCCGGGTTTGACCACATCATCCCACATCAGCCCTTCCAGCCATAGCTGCTGCATTAGCATTTTCGATTTGATTACGATTGGAGCTATCCAACCTGCTGGGTCGAAAATCGAGGCAACTTCGGACAAAATCTTTCGTTTAGTGATGCTTTCACTTTGAATCGAGGGGGTGAAGGAATAGCTGAAGGCATCAGTGAGTGCATTCCATTTTATTCCTAGCGTTTTAGTGCTGCTATTCTCCGGAAATTTCAGCAGATCTGAGTCGTATAGATCTTCATTTGGGATGTGGGAGAGCAATTGACTATCATTTGCGGTAATCTTTTTAAGAATGAATCCTGCAGATTTGAGACTTTCTAGTATTTGCTCTTGGGCTTCTTTTGCTTCTTCTATCGAGTGTCCCCCTGATAGTATATCATCAACGTATGTCTCTTTATTTAATATTTTTTCGGCTTTGGGATACTCTTTCTTGGAATCTTTCGCGAGTTGATGTAAAGTACGAATAGCTAAAAAAGGGGCACAGTTTACTCCAAACGTAACCGTTTTGAGTTGAAAATCTTTGTATGGGCCGTTGGCGTCCTGTTGATAAATGATCCGTTGATACGGTCTGTCGTCTGGGTGAACTAAAATCTGGCGGTACATTTTTTGTATATCGCCGCTAAATACGTATTTATACATTCGCCAGTTAAGAATTACCGTTATTAGGTCTGACTGTAATATTGGCCCTGTGTATAAAACATCATTGAGAGAGAACCCTGATTTAGTCTTGCGGGAAGCATTGAAAACCACTCTTACTTTTGTAGTTTTGTGTTCGGGGCGTACTACCGCGTGGTGCGGTAAATAAAACGAAAAGTACTTCCCATCGGATACTATTTCGCGCTGCATGGCTGGTTCCATGTGGTCCAATGCCAAATATTCTGTGAGGACTCTGTTATACTCTTCTTGAAGATCAGGATTTTTAGAAAGCGATTGGTTAATGCGGCTATATTGAACTAGAGCGCATATTCTTGAAGAGCCGAGAAATCTAGACTGGGGAAATTATTTTCTAAACGGAAGTCTTACCATGTATCTTCCGTTTTGGTCTCTTGTTGTAGTTTGCCTATAGTATTCCTCACAATGACGATCTTCTTCCGAGACAACTGTCAATGAGGGTAATTCTTCCTGCTCCCAAAATTTTCGTAATGTATTATTTAGAGCAGTGTTTTCCGACTGTTCTATGGTTGTGGTAAACGTCTGTACTGTGTTGGGGTATGTGGGCCCACTTAAAACCCATCCAAATATTGTTTTGTATGCGGACGCTTGGCCACATATGTTCTTCTTAATTCCTTCGAGATTGATATAGTGTTCAGAGTCATTTCCGATTATTAAATCTATTTGAGACGATTTGTAGAAGTTTGGGTCAGCTAGATTCAGATTGGACAGTCTTTCTGAGAAGGGTGGCTCAAAAGAGATGGACGGAACTCGTTTAGTTAATTTTGGTAGAACTATTGCGCTGACTGTAAATTTCAGATCAGAAGTTTTTGCTACCAAAGTTACGTCACATTCTTTATTTGCCGATTGTACTTGCCCTCCAATCCCTAATACTTCTATGTGTGATTTATGATACGGTAAGTTAAGCAACGTTCTAACTCTTTCAGATAAGAATGTTCTCTGGGAACCGGGGTCTATTAGTGCTCTAACAGTGAATAGGTCTCCTCTATATTCTATTTGTACTAATGCAGTTCGGAGTAAAATGAAATCACTATTAGCAGAGAAATTAGCTTGAACGTATGGGTTTTTGGATGTTGAGGGTGTACTATCGTTATAGTTGTTTAGTTTCATCTTAGGAGAATGTTCATTACTTTGCTGGAAACACTCGACTTTTTGTGCTGAGTCAGTCGACTGTCGGGGTTGCTGCAAGTGTAAGAGAGTATGATGACCGGATTTGCAAATAAAACAGGTATTTCTACTTGAACATTTCGCTTTTAAGTGGCCAGACGATAAACAGTTGTTACAGATTTTGTTTTGGAACACATAATCTATTCTCTGTTGTACTGAATATTTTCGGAATTTTGCACATGCCCGCAAGTGGTGTTCACCGCTACACAGAATGCATGTATATGACAGTTTTTCTTGGGATGAGTAAGCTTGAGTCTGTGAGTGTGCTAGATTTGAGTGATTAAATCGCTGCTTTGTAGTTTTTATGGACGAGATTCTTTCTACAACTTCATATCGATTTATCAAAAATTCATCCATTTGAGACCATGTGGGGAGCTCTTTTTGTGACTTGCACGACTGTTCCCAGAGTGATAAAGTGTCATCAGGTAATTTTGTAGAAACCAGGTAGATGAGAATTGGGTCCCAACCATCTACTTTTACATTCAGCGCCCTTAGAGCAGTTAGGCAGTCTGATACAGTCGAGTGTATCTTCTGAATAGATTGACTATTTTCGGAATTAGCACTTGGGATATTAAATAGAACTCTTAATTTGTTATCTATTAGGGCTCGTTTGTTATCAAAACGAGATTTCAATGCACTCCACGCATGTTCGAAATTTTCATCACATATTGAGTATCTTTTCACTATTGCGCCCGCACTACTTCCAGTTTTTAGTCTTAAGTAAAAAAGTTTTTGAGCTTTAGGTATTTCATCGTTTTCAATACACACGGCAGTGAAGAGATCCCGAAAGGCCGGCCATTCTTCATAACTGGCTGTGAAAATGTCAATATCGCATGGTGGAAGTTTTATAAAAGAGGTTTTAGCTCCACTGCGCTGCGGGTTGGAGTTGTGGCTGGATTGTGAGTCATTGTTGGAATGGTCACAAGCCCTTGATAGCTTAAGATCATCCGCCATCATTGATCTACATGTGTAATACATTTCAGAAGCCGCATCAAAATTTTCCTTTTAGTTCTTTGCTTTTATCAAATTTGGGAGCTATCATGAAAGCTTCGTAAGAGTTTTGCATATTTTGCCACCTACTTTCGAGATCTTCCAGTTTAACTTCTAGTTGACTATCGGTTTGCTCTGACTTGACCGACGTTTCATACCTTCTGCAAAACTGCATTAAGTGGTCACAGTCAAAGAGGAATTTATCTCTCTTCGCTGCACCTTGGGTTAAGTGTACATTTTCCGTAGAAGGGTTCATTTCCGATATTTTTGGGAGTATTCACTGAGGTCCGTAAGCTTAGTATTGTATATTATCGAAGGGATTGTTCGTTAGTTATAAACCGATAATGAATATTACGGTTTTAACTTTATAAATGTCACAAATATCATGCAAGTATAAACAAAGTTTATTATTTGCTGGAAGATATAAAGTTAGAGGATGATATTTGTGAATTGAGTTAATTGAAGTGAGATGAATCGCCCTTAGGTTAGAGAAATATATTCCTGTATTGCTTGAGAATTAGCAACTTAAAGTTTCGAGGATAATAAATATTGAGTAAATGGTAGTAAACCAGGTGACCCAAACTGAGGTCTAGATAATATTTACTATTTGAGGCTTAACTGCTTTGCGGTGAGTTAAGAGGGCAACTCTAGAGACGAAGATGTAAGACTAAAGTTGAGATATAGTCCTACAATCAGAGATCCACATCATATGTGCACGAATGGGTAGTAAGTTTGTGTTGCTCAACTTACATACGTATACAGAATTTCTACCCGTGAATGAAAACAAGCATTATAGTTCGCAAATGTCTTTAGCAGTGTTAAAAAATTGCCTAACTTTTTCTATATAAGCTGCCCAAAGAAAATCATTTGCTCGTTGTTGTCATAATATAAATATAGACAATATAAATATAGTCAATAAAAAATAAATTTTTTCAATTTTGATCTTTATAAACTTTTATACATTAGATATTTGGTTACCTTTGCTTTTGGTGGATGATCTTATTTAAATTATTTATTTTAAATTAAATTATTTTACGAACGAATTAATTGACGATTAATGTGTTCAATTCGCTTTGAATTGTTATGAATTTGCTTTATTTTTTTTTTTAAACAGCTCTGTAGTTATTGTTATGTTTGACGTTCTCTTTGTGTGTTCACGTTCTTAATGTATATTCACCACGATGTTTCTATACATTTTTATTTGCACTTGTTGTATTTCTTTGAACTTTATTTCTTTGAACTTTATTTCTTTCGTATTCCTTAGGCAATGATTTTAAAATTTTCTTTATAAATTTTCAATGTTTAGTGCCTTTTTTGCTTTTTTATTGCGTTTTCACTGATTCATTTTGTATTTTACTTAACTTCTTTTGCTATTATGTTGCACTACATAATTTATTGTTGCATTTATAGAGATATGTAGGTATTCTATTCGCTACTAGTTTACTTTTGTTTTATAGCACTTTTCACAAATTGAAATGATTTATACTGGCTTTAAATTTATTTAAAATAGCTAAATTATTTCTGGTCAGTTTAGTGCATTATACTTGACCGCAATGTTTTATCAAATTGATTTGCCCCTACGTACACATGTATGAATACATGTATTTGCAAATGATCGCACTGTTTTATCAAATTGATTTGCACCTACGTACATATGTATGTATACATGTATTTGGCTCTTTCACTCTTCTTATTTCTTTAGAAGCTTATGTACGAATTATGTACTAAAGTATGTACATATATGGAACACTGATCGCCATGTAAATTAGCGGTTTATTTAAAAGTTATTGAACTACCAGAATTTTCCGTTGTAACGGGCTTAGATACATATGTATATTGTTTTTTCACTTTAATATTATATCCACGTATGTATGTAAGTGTATACTAAGCTGATCTGGTTTTTTTTATATAGTGTTAGCGCCGAATGCACAACCCGTTATACATTAAATTTTTCTTTTTTATTTTTTGTTTGTATTTTACTTAGAATACATACTTTATGATTAACCGTTTTGAATTACACTTTTTTTTTGTTTTAATTGCTTTTTTTTATATTTATATGTAATTTGGTAATTATATTAAATTATATTTTTCAACCGAACCCGAACGCGTTTATGTACGTGACTTTGATTTTTCCTTTTTTACTTGTAGCTTCTACTTATTAATCAGGGATGTTTTATCTTACCTCATTCTTAGTGTGGTGTAAATGTTGGATGGCAAGTAATGTCAACTGGGTGGTTTCAGCCTCTTAGGACCATGAAGAAAATTGGTGTCTGGCGACTTTAACCTTAGTGGACTGTAATGTTTGGGATGGTAGCTGGACACCACTTTCTTTCTTTATATCCTTCTATATTGATCAATAATTGAGGACTAGATGTTTGTATGTGCTGTGAGAAATATGTAGATGTGCTTATGAAATGAGATGAGAAATATTAAGTTTAATATATGTAGTTCAAATTTTTATTGTAATATAATTATTAATCGCCAATTTTACATAAATTGCTTTGGTTTTAATTAGGTAATGCAAATAGTTCACTAGGGTTTAGCTAATATATTGTTTTTAAGTTGAAAGTTGAATCAGAAGTGACCTATACTTTTAATTCTTTTTTCTGATTAAGCTGGATTTTACTAAGATTTTACATTATTGGAATGTCCAATGGAATTCAAGATGTGAACATTTCCAATCATTACAATTATTAGTGTTACCGTTTACAATAAACTTTATGTCATGACATACATATTTAGTCTTTTAATATTTTTACAATGTTTTCTTCAATATATATTTGTGTATGAATATAGCAAATTATTTTTTATAATGTTTTATAAAGGTTTCTTCAAAATATATTTATGTGTATACGAATATATAGAAAATTATTTTTATAATTTTCGGTGTAAAATCGTAGATTTTATACAATATGTATTAATCCATCGTTATCGGCGGATTGATATTGAAGATACCTAAGTAGGAAGAAAACATTTTTTTTTCAAAAACCATTTATTTCTCAACATAGTCTCCTTTTAGCTCAATACACTTAGTAAGACGATATTCCAACTTTTTTATACCATCTGAATAATACGATTTTGGGAACCCTTCAAAATATACGTTAGTTTCGGTAATCACTACCTCGTTTGAGATGAATCTTTTTCCTGCGAGCCATTTATTAAAGTTTTTTCTTGATTGCATCAATCAATTGATCCAATAATGCGCGATAATACTTTCCTGTGATTGTGGGTCCTTTTTCAAGATAATCGATGAGCAATATTCCTTGTACTGTTGGCTGAATCAGTAGAACACGAGACTATGAAGCGGAGGGTCTTGAGTTCGAGGCCGCACTGAGTCATGAAATATTGTGTTGAGTTCTTCTGATCAGCATTAGTGCGTGGTTGTGTTAGTTGTTGCCAGCCTGTTTCAATGATGAAGGCATAGTCACTGTATCATTATCATGTACTAAAAAGCAGAGTAACAGCACCCACCTTCGTCGGCCATGTAGCAAATATTAGCCGGCGAAGTAAAAAAGGAAGCTACAAAAAAAACTGTCGTATGTTCTCATCTTTCCCCTCAATACTATCCCCTCGTTTTCAGTTCCGGCGCAATGCATTGCATATATAGGGGTCATCCCCTGAGTGCTGGTCCAAGATTAAAAAAAAATGCAGTGGTCATAACCTTGCCAGCCGATTTCACAGTCTTCCACTTCTTCGGAGCACTTCCACCAGCTTCCACCCATTGTACCTATGTTTCATCAAAAGTTATTAATCGACGCCAAAAATCAACAGGATTACGCTTTATCATGTCCAAACACCGCTGTGGAGTGGTCTATCGAACTCGTTTTTGTTCGACACTGAGCAAACGCGGCACTCATCTTGTTGATAGATTTTTCATATGCAAATGTCCATGCAAAATGTTGAACACACGTTCATATGATATGTTTACCATTTTAACAATCTCACGTAACTTGCCTCGGTGATCATTTATAACGATATCGAGGATTTTCTTGATATTTTCTTCAGTAACCACTTCTTTTGGCCTGCCTGTTGTTATTTTTGCAGTGCTGCAATCGAATATTTCACCATGTAATCTGACGGAGCAGACTCACCGTAATGTTTATCGAGCTTTTCTTTTGTCTCTTTCGCCGTTTTTCCTTTCAAATAACCATTGCACGAAACACAAAAGTAGCTTACTTCCAGTGGTGGGCACCGTCAATGGATTGGTAAATTGTGTGTGTTGAGCTTGCGAGCTACCCACCAAACAAAAATCCAAGCGTTTGAAAGATAATGGTGCATGTATATACATGTACACATAAGTACCAATATTTTCTAAGTTGAAAAAAACGTTGATTACGTAAAGTTATTGATTAAAAATAAAACTTTTTCTAAGTAAACAGTCAAATGAAAAATATTAAAAAATATGGGACAATAATTTGTTGTTTTCCATTCAAGAAAAAAAAAATAAATAAATAAAAGAATGGTTGCTTGCTGGAGCATAACACTGAATATTCGCCAAAAAAAATACGCGGTTGGATGTATCAAACTTAATAAGCTTTGATATTTGTCGGCATGGAAGATCATTTTCAGATGGGAAACATATTAAAAATATTTTTGATAAGATTTTGCACAGACTAATTAATAAGACTAAGAGTATTACTAAATTAGGAGAATTAGTATAGTCCGTTATTGGAGAAAAATTGTATAAAAGGCATTGTATGTTATCGAAAGTATTGTTTATGACCAAATATTTTTTGCATATCATCATGACTGAAATTGTTTGCTAGGCAAATATTCTGGAAAAAATATATAAAAAAACTCATAAGCCTGATATTCATTCGTCGCTGTCTCATCGACGACTAAATTAAAGAAGGTAAGAATACGTGTGAATGATCTCAGCACAATTGTGCTATGAAACGTCTGTATCTGCTTACTGCAAACGACAACAACAAATACACTAATTGATAAATTTGGGTGAAATTTTAACAGCTGACGTTTGACAGATCGAAATTTGAAGAAAAAAGTTTTTGTGTTTGTGCTGCCATCTAGCGCTAGGTAACTTCAATATCAATATGTATATATACATATACATATATATATATATATATATATATATATATATATATATATATATATATACATATATATATATATATATATATATATATATATATATCCGCAGGGATATTCGTATATAAAATCCATAAGAATATTTGTACGGATAACGGGGAGTAACGACCCCGCGGTCCTGAGTTATTATAACGGGTTGGAGGGCTTGAACTAAGATGCCCCAAGAAGACCTGTTATTCAGTGTGGCCCTTTATTTGGCTTTGGCTTTGAAGTCCCTGGCATTAAGACCAAGTCCAGTACGGTCTTCATTATGGCATTCCTGGGAGAACGATTTGAAATGACAGAACCCTGTGCTGGTAGATGTGGTATTCTGGGACTTAAGTAAGTATGATGGAATTTGTACAGAAATGGCTCTCAGGCTAATGCCACAACTGCCTCCGTCTTATTAAAACTTAGCAAGTCTCAAAGTACGTTTGAAGTTCGTCATCAAGAAGTTGGTGGTGTAGGTTCGGATGTTGATTCTCGGTTAGCACGGATCTGGCTCTGGCGGATTGATTCATAAGGTCCCTTCGTCAACCCTCGCATGGACCTAACTGCTTGCAAAGACACCCATGGGATCTAAGCGTGACTGCACAACGAACGGAGACAGCGGCTGGAGATGTTGGACCCTATTAAATAGAAATGCAGAAAAGCAATCGAATTAATTTAGAAGCGAGAGCGGATAGCTCAGGAAATAGTGAGATTGAGAATCCATTCCTGAAGAGCCGGTGATCGCCCCCTACGGCGGTGAACACGCCGCATAGGGCAGGTTTTGGCACCACAGCTGGTGGTGGTCAGGAACCAAAAGGCAAGGTTGAGAAACTAGGAGAGAGGATAGCAAAGCTATTAGACTTTCTCAAGACAAGATCGAATGTCCACAAGGATATAGTATCGATGTCTTGAGAAATATAGGCATTGTATATGCAGGCGGCAGATGAGCTCAGCAGTGGAAATGCTAGCAATAGCAAGGTACACTGCAATAAGCAGACGCAGACAGGGGTTATGGTAAGACCATCTCCCCCTGTCCTGCAGCTGCGACCCCGAAGCGTAGGAGAGATGAGAGTACTCTTCGGCCAAGGGAGAATAGGGCTAAGAAGAAGAGAAAGGATGCAGTAGATGCCATCAGGAGTAGTGAAGGTAGCTCTGTGGGATCGGCGGCAGCAGAGTTCACGTTCGGATGCCCTGGTTATTAAACCATGTGGGAACGCTTCCTATGCTGAGATTCTCAGGCAAGTGAAGAAGGACCCTAAACTTAGTAATCTGGGGGAGAATGTGAAGGACATTCGGAAGACCGATTGGGGTGAGCTGCTACTGGAGCTCACTAAACCCGCTCACCAGAACATAGGTGTGTTCAGGTCGGAGGTGGAAGCGGTACTGCAGTTCACTGCAATTAGATCACTGGAGCGTATGGGGGAACACAAACTGCCACGATTGGCCTGAGTGCTCCTTTAGTTAGACGTCTTCTAGAGATGTCCAAGATACGCATCGGCTGGGTCGTGTGTCGAATACGGGAAAAGATAGCATCGAAGAGGTGCTACAACTGTCTCGATTTTGGACATAGGGCGACGAATTTTAGCGTCCAGGATCTATCCAGAAATTGCTTGCGTTGTGGGGATGCTAGCCACAAGATTGCAACATGTTCCAACAGACCTTCGTGCATGCTTTGTAGAAAGGGTGAAAATACTAATGGTGACCATGTCACCGGATGCATAGTTTGCCCGTACTACAAGAGGGCGCTACAAAAGCTTAAGGGTTAAACAGTACTTAATAATCAGGATGCGCATATTAAATCTAAATCATTAAATCTCAATCATTGCCAAGCAGCACAGGAGTTGCTTAGGCAAACCGTACGAGATTTCAAGGTAGACGTTGCTGTACTCAGCGAGCCATATAAGAAGATAGTATCTGCAAATTGGGTTACTGATGATACAGATACAGCAGCTATATGGACTACCAAGTCTTTGATATTGAGGGAAAGGTGATCACCGTAATGTGGGTACACGCGGCCCACTGTTTCTGGCATATGTTTGTACAGCTGTTATGTTCCTCCTAGGTATTCTATTGATGACTTTCGTGTTATTATAGACAACATAGTGATGGACGCTGCAGCCAGGAGTCCTGTTATAATAGCAGGGGATTTCAATGCGTGGGCTGTTGAATGGGGCTGCAATGCAAGGGGAAGGATGCTATTAGAGGCCCTTTCTGCGCTGAATGTTGTGCTCTTGAATTCTGGAGATGAGGAAACATTTAGAGGAGGAAATGGTGGATCAATCATTGAGTAATGGCACAAAGGAGTACTGTGTAGTTGTGACGCTGGATGTGAAGAACGCGTTCAACACATCGAGGTGGGTGCATATTGTTGATGCTCTAACTCGATTGGACATCCCAGAATATCTGATAGGGATAGTGCAGGATTATTTATTATTTACAGACGATATAGCGCTGGTGTGTGGGGCTAAGGAATTGCTAGAGGCAGAAACCATTGCAAATGCCAGAGTACAATTAGTAAAGTCCTGGATCACTGCAATGGGATAGACTCTAGCTGATCATAGAACCGAAGCGGTTTTGATTAGTAGTCGTAAGGCTAGGGAAACTATTACCCTCAATGTTGGCACCTGTTCCATAGAATCAAAGGCATTTATGAAATATCTGGGCGTGATAATTGACACACGGCTATCTTTTCGCGAGCACATGCGATATATAGCATCCAAAGCATCAGGGACCTGTTGGCGCTATCTCGGATAATGCCAAACACGAGAGGGCCAAAGTATCTTCAGAGGAGACTGCTCGCTGGAGTAGTAAGGAGCATTACCCTATATGCACACCCGGTATGGTCAGACTCACTTAGATATTCCACATATGTGGGGCTGGTATCCCCTGTGTATAGGCTGGCTGCTTTAAGAGTATGTAGTGCATTTCGGACAGTGTCGGACGAAGCGGCTTTTATCATTGCGGGTATGATCCCTATCGATTTACAAATCAAGAATATGGATAACTCTGACTTATGTATGCAAAAGTTGCAAGAACGGTGGTCAACCACTGAAAAGGGAAGATGGACTTATACATTAATACCCGACATCAGATTATGACTGACTAGGAAACATGGTGATCTGAACTATTACCTAACACAGTTTTTGTCTGGACATGGTTGCTTTAGGTCATATCTATTTCGTTTTAAGCACGACGACTCTCCGTTCTGTCCACATTGTGGTGGGAATGTGGTTGAGGATGCTGAGCATGTCGTCTTTGTCTGCTCACGATTCAGCAACTGGAGGTCGTATTTAGAGGAAGGTTAGGGGCGTACGATCAGCCCGGAGAATATTATTCCGACCATGCTGGAATCCTTATTGAATTGGACCAGCGTGTGTAGTTTTGTACAGCTTGTTCTAATGGAACTTCGCAGATTAGCACAGATTCGTAGGAGAGTTAGTACGTCTTAGGATTCGTTAGCAACTGACGATTAAATATGCGCATCAGTTAAGAACCTCCTTACCTAGGAACTAAAGAGGACGTAGGAATAATACTGATAATACTACCCACCCTGATGAAATGCCAAAGCTGTCCCAGGGTGGTTCTAGTGAAGTTGTCGTGGGGCCACTATTGATAGTTGCTATCATTACGTCCAGAAAAAAAAAATAAAAAAAAAAATATATATATATATATATGCCGATCCCTAAAAAAGGAGTGGCGCAAAACTCTGAGTATTACAACCCAATTGCAGTCTGTTCTACACATTCTAAGGTCATGGAAAGTATGAACAACTTCCAGCTGGCAAAGTATCTGGATACCAACACCTTACTTAACTACTCTCAATAGGGTTTTCGCAGAGCTCGCTCCACGGGAGACCTGCTGGCTTTGTTAAGAAAAAATTATGTTATTCCATTCACCGTTTCGGCGAGAGTAAGGGGGTGTATCCAGATATTTCTAAAGCATTTTATAGAATGTGGCATGACGCATTTCTGCCAAAACTGACTACTTTTGGTGTTAGCGACGACATCTCTATATTTATAGCGAGGTCCCTCAGAGACCGCACTCTACGAGTAGTTATAGATGGGGATCATCAAGCCAGCTCAAGTTTAATTCTGTTGTGTCTCCTACTATCTTTCTGATCTCTATAAATGATATTCTATGTCAAACTTCCTAGTGTGTCTAATCTTCCGCGCATGATAGCAGCATTAATCATTTGTTCACATACACTATCCACCAAGCCTGAGGGTAAAAGACAAAGAATGAACGAGTGCTTAACCATAGGCGGCTGGTAGAAAGTCCTGCCTCATCGTTATATATGGGTGGTACATCCGACCGAAAATGGAATACAACTCCCATGTATGGGACAGTAATTCAATGTCTATTTTAAAGTTGCTCGACCGCGTACTGAAGAGGGCGAAGAAGCTCATTAGCGACAGTATGGTAGTCAACTCCATTGAATTGCAGCATAGACGCAACGAGCGCTGTGTTTCGATGTGTTACCGATACTACAACGGAATGTGCTCTGGCGACATAAGGGAGCTTGTGCCCAAGACCCGTTTATTTTTGCGAGCTACCCGCTTTTCACACAGGACGCATCCATATGTAGTTGAGTTGCCAGTGAACCGCACCACATATTACAGAGAATTCTTTTTTTGGCCGACCGGTTAGTGTGTGGATAAACTTCCTGCAGACTGTTAACTTTGAGAGGTTCAAATCGAACGTCCACAAACACTACTCCCTCTATCCTCCCTCCCATAACATGCTGAAGTTAGTGCTTTTTTTGAATTTTTTTTTATAAATGAATAAATTCCTTTAAGAGTGAATAAAATGAAGACGAAGGTGGTAATAGTTTTATTGCAAATTTTCGATCATGTACGATAATACCGTCTAAACTTGTGTTTTAGTATTGGCCCATCACTTAGGGGATGACCCCTACATATACAGTGCATTGCGCCGGAACTAAAAAGGAGGGGATAGTATTGAGGGTACAGATGAAAAACGATGAAAAGATAGAAAATTTTTTTTCTTAATACATGATAGTATCAGTTGTGCCAATTATATTCAGTGACCAGTAGGGTGCGCCTTATATGTATGGGCCAAATTTTTTTTAAAATTTGGATTGTAACTCCCCCCAGAAATGTTCTCTATACCAAGAAGATACTTTGTGGAAAGTTATAGTAAGATTGCAACAGGAGAAGGCGTGCCGCAACCGCCCACAAGTTGTAATTTTTTTTTTAAATTCATATAGAAGAACTACAAATGCTGATTTGAGGGTTGGCTTACGGAATATTCTGACAATTTTTAGGTGAATTATAGTAAATTGAATTGTTCTGTGTATAAAAATGTTCTAAAAATTATAATAAGACTGCGGTTTTTAAAGTTTTGAAATTTTTTCATTCACATGCTCAGCCATATATGGATTTTAACAGTTATTATCAAAATAAGTAAATTTTTTTGGTTTGTAAGGTAAGACAAGGGATAAAAAATGCATATATAAATCTGGTAGCTCTAGAACTTTAATAATGAATAGTTGTGTAATCTCGCCACAAATTTTAAACAAAACGGTGAGTCCCCCCATTAAAGTGTTCTTTGATTAAATACATTTTTTCACTTGAGAAATAGTACCGCTGTTAGAAAGTTAAAAAGTAAAATTGTTAATAAACAAATAAAAACCTAAAACCAATAAGTCTGTAAGTTTGTAAAATTAAAGAAAAAATAAATAAAATGAACACAAGAGCAAAAGAACAAGTGTACCTTCTCGGCTATGATGAAAGCCAAATAATAGGTGCCAAGCTGCCTTCTAATGCTCAAGTCTTGCGTGTATTGTTTTATAACATGAGGAAGGTAAAGCTAGAACTTCGTGCAAGTGCTTCTCTTGTAGTAAGAGAAGTAGAAGTTTTATGGAACAAAGCACGAATCCCAATAAGATCTACTGATAAATGTGTTTTAAAAGTAGAAAGTTTATATTTAGAATGGAGAAATTTACAGAAAATCTCGAAACGCCAAACATTAGTACAGGAGAAACGTGAGAAGGATTTTGTTGATAAATTTGACGATTTGTTTGACGTTGCACATTCTAATGCATTGGATATGATCTCTATAGCGGAAGATAAGATTTTTTTAATAAATCAAAGAAAAAAAGGAAGACCTGGAGCAATGATAGGTAGTGACTGCAAATTGGCAAAAAAAGAGAAAGCCAAATCGATTCGAGAGAAGAATAAAGAATGTTTTCAAGACAAACATACGGTCGTATTGCAAGGTAAATTTTTAAGTTAAAGTGTTCTTTGTACTAATTTATTTTTAAAAAATGTAGGCGAATATGACAACTTTGAATCACAGTCAAGTGACGAAGAGGCTATTGACAATTACGAAATTGAAAAAATTCCAGACCCAATGTATGAGATAGGTGCCAGTACTTCAAGAAAAAAAAGAGGTCGACAAAATTTTATAACACCAAAGCTCGTTTCTGTTTTAGATAAGTGTAAAGTTAGTGATCGCGATGCCGTTCGAATTCTAATAGCAACTGCTCAAGCTTTGAACCATGACGTAAGTGATTTAGTAATAAATGCCACTTCAATCCGCCGGTCACGTAATAAGTTTCGTTTTGACGCAGGCAAGAAAATTCGTGAAAGGTTTCAAGAGAAACATATAACAGCAGTAACTGTTCATTGGGATGGTAAAATTTTACCATCACTAATGGGCAGGGAACGAGTCGATCGTCTTCCTGTAATTATATCTTTTGATGGAACTGAGCAGTTACTCGGGATTCCGGCGATAAGTTCAGGCACGGGAAAACAGCAAGCAGCGGCCGTCTTTGATTTGCTTAAACAATGGCAGCTCGATGAAAAAGTTGAAGCTCTGTGCTTCGATACAACCGCAACAAATACAGGAAGAATTCAAGGTGCGTGTGTGCTTTTGGAACAAACAAAGATCTTCTGTATTACCCATGTCGTCATCACATATTTGAAATACTTTTGCGGAGCGTATTTGAAGCAAAAATGTTAATATCTTCTGGTCCCACTGTCAAAATATTTCAAAGATTCAGGGATGACTGGAGTAAACTAGATAAAAGTAATTTTAAAGCTGGTGTTCAAGACAAATATGTGGAAAATGTAATCGGGGATGCAACGGAATTATGTGAGTTTATTTTAATTACTTTGAGCAAAATGCAACCACGGGAAGATTACAAAGAACTCCTTCAGTTGGCCCGGAGCGTTCCACCATGCACGTTGGATGTCTAAAACAATATATTGCTTAAATAATGTATGAATTTTTATTAGTCGAACTTTGTAATGTAAATTGTTAATTTTTTTTTTTTTTTTTGGCTTAAGTTCGAATCTGCATGACTGCAAATGATTTTTTATTATTTTTATTAATAAATGAATTTTGTTCAAATTCTATTTATTATTCTTTATATTAAGATTGGAATATTAAGAATATTTTTCAATAATCATCAAACCAGCAGAAAAATATTCTTAATATTCCAATCTTAATATAAAGAATAATAAATAGAATTTGAACAAAATTCATTTATTAATAAAAATAATAAAAAATCATTTGCAGTCATGCAGATTCGAACTTAAGCCCAAAAAAAAAAAAAAAAAAAAAAAAAAAAAATTAACAATTTATTGCTTAAATATGTATTTATTTCGAGACCAAATATTTTCGTCTGAATATGAGGTTAATGCCATTCGAGATGTATGTATTTTCATTATAAAAATATATTTAAAAGTTTGGATAAAAGCGCCGATTGCAACAGAAGCACCCAACCAAGATTTGACATTATTAAAAAGTTTATATCTTTACAATGATGTTGATGAAAATTTAAGTCGTGAGCTAACTAGAAAGTTCTGCAGCCATTTGTGGTACATTTCGCCAGAATTAGTAGCGCTTTCTTTTTTTGATGAACAAATTTCAAACGACTCAAAACGACTTATGGTAGCAGCTTTAAATCAGCCTGATGAAGATGATAAAAAGAAAGTAACAATTCTTCCCCATCAAATAGATCAGTTTATGAACAAAAATATCGAGAATTTTATTTCGCAAAAGACCTTAAATTTTTTCCAAAGGTATTCAATTTCAACAGATTTCTTACAGAAAGATCCTGAAGAATGGCAAAATGATCAGTCGTATAAAATTGGCTTGGCTTTTGTAAGTAAATTGAGGGTTGTTAACGATACTGCAGAAAGGGCTGTGAAGCTTATGGAAGAATTTAATCAAGTTTTATCACATGATGAAGAAGAAAAACAATTTATAATGCAAATTGTAGCTGATTATAGGAAACAATATCCTAATGCAAGCAAATCAGTTTTATTAAGTGAATAAATTGTTTCGAAATTTGCTTAGTAAAAATTAGTTAAAAATATTATTTCATAAAAATAATTTTTTTTTTAAATATACTTATTCCTTTGAGGAAATGTAATTAGCTAAATAATATTATTTTATTGAAAAATCACAATAAATTAAACACAACAGAGGCTTATTAAAGTTATTTTTTATTATAAAAAAGAATTAATTTCATATAAACTATCAAAATCGGTCTGTTTGCAGAAAAAGTGGCATAACTTAAAATAACAGTGTTTGAACACTATTCGTTATAGAACTCAGATTCAGAAGGAATAGATTCATTACATAATTTCCAAGAATATTTAAAATTTCTACTCGAACTTATATTTAAATAATTGATGTGGTAATATTGTATTTTGAAATTTATTTTGATAATATTACCATTTTGTGGGCGGATGCGGCACGCCTTCTCCTATTCCAATCTTATTGAAATTTTTTACAAAGTATTTTTTGGCTATAGAGAACATTTATAGGGGGAGTTAAGGTTCACTTTTTCACTTTTAAAAATAAGGCGCACCCTAGTGACCAGTGCTATGCCTTCATCATTGAAAACAGGCTGGCAACAACTAAAACAACCGTGCTCTAATGCTGATCAGAAGAATTCAACACAATATATCATGACTCAGCGCGGGGTTGAACTCAGGACCCTCCGCTTCATAGTCTCGTGTTCTACTACTTCAGTCAGATAGAAAGTAAAAGAGAAAAATATTATAGTATCATTGAATTATTATAAAATATATAAATTGGAAATAAAGAATATAAAATAGAAATTGTGTTTTAATAAATATCTACAAACATAGTCGAATATTCGAAAATTACCTGTATTCATAACATTGAAAAATGTATTGCAAAAGCTCACAGGCAGGTGAACTACATCCGTTTAAATAATTGGTATGCATTATACAAAATTTAAAATATTTAAATATATTTCAAATTGCTGGAACGATCAATCCGCCAACGAATAAGTCGAAGTATTTAATACCATAACTTAAAATAAATATCATAAAATAAAATAAAATAAATTCGATAATTGATTAGCTTATAACCAAATAATTTCATATTAATTTCCGTGGGCTTAACAAATACAATTTTATTTTTGTCTACGTATTTTTATTTGTCTTGTATCAGCTGAATTATGTGTTACTGGAATCCTCCGGTGGTCAAATTTGACTACTTGGCCATGACATATAAAGTAAAGCTTTAAGAAGCCTAGACACGGTCAAAATGCTTGCTGTCATTTTCTTGTATGCGTGCTTGCTGGTTACGCAGACTTGTTAACTCGTCAATCATTCATTTCTGATTTGATTTTGTGGTGTTCGTATGAAATATTAAAAAATTAGAACAAACGAAAATTTTAAGAAAAATGTCTCTAAATAAAGAAATATTAATAGCAATAATGGCAGCGTGTTTGCAAAAATAAAGGAAAGCAAAACAGAAAAAGTTTAACAAAAAAACGCATGTGGATCACACATGTTTTAATTTTTATTCCCCTTTTATTTACACTTTCTCACTATGAAAAATTACATGAAAATGAGATAATACTACAATACATTCACTAGCATGTGACAGCAAGCATGCTAAAAATCTAAATTTTTTTATTTTTTTTTCAAGCATCGTCGGTGTCACACATACTAACAACTTTTAACTCATACTATAAGAATGCTTGCCATGCATTTTGACCGTGTCTAGGCCCCTTTATATAGGGCGTACTTAACCAGGTGGCAGCGTTAATAATGTAAACAATTTTTTGCTCTTATTGGATTTTTGTTTGTTGTGAGTTTGCACTTTCAAAGATTGCTTAACCCTTATGTGCGTACGAAGGTACTCTGGTGCCTTTGGCGTCTTCAATCAAAGTTTTGTTATTTATATTGATAACTTGCGTATTTGAAACTTTTTGATAACTACGCGAGTCAAATTTTTATTGTTGTAATATGCCTGGGAGGCCATTTTATTTTAAACAGCCTTTACTGCACACCAATGTACCCATGTACCTGTACGGGTTTTATATGAGAAAGCGGCCATTGCAAGTATATTATTTGAAGTTGTTAGTAGCTTTGCATGAATAAATAAAAATCTGCATAAGTTAAAACAAAAACAATTTATTTGATCTAATTTGAAAACAGAAACATAAAAAAATCAAAAAGAGAAGTAACATTTTAGTGTAAAGCTATCGAACAGTTTGAACATATTGGTCGGCTAATAGAGTGTTGACTGCAGATTGGCTTGGAACAGCCAGTACAGTATGGAATATGCAGTTTCAAAGTTTGGTACATAAAAAATTTGTATAGTATTTTTTTGACACATACCTTTTAAGATCTTTTAAGAATTTTCGATGACGCTAGTAATCGTCATTGATGGTTTAAATTCCATATATATAATATAGGATGGTAGTGCTGCTATATCAATAGCATTTAAAAAGTGACAATGGTCATCGGCTTGTTCTAGTTTGTTCATATTATCTACTCTGCCTTTTGTTTTTTATAATACGTTATAATTTCCCGTTTTGCACAAGAATTGAGTTCAACATTAGGTTTGACTGCATAGTAGATAACATAATAACTGCCTTTTTCTTTTTTGGCGCAAGGGAACATAAAGTCGTCTCTATACTAAAATCTAAATTTGTAGTATATAACGATCTGAAATATATTTCAAACCATTATAAAAAATTTATAACCAGATTCAGTTTATCAATCAATGAAATGCTGTATTTAATCCAGTTTTAAATGTTTAGAATAATACTAATAATGTGTTTTTTTTTGCCGCAGAAATAAGGGTTAATTCTATTTATGTTCAGAGCTTTCCTTTTCTTATGCTTTTCACAACAGGGATGGAAAATTACTATTTTGATTTTGTACCAACTAAATAAGCAAAGTGTACTTTTCACATCATGGCGGTACCATTTTTTTATATATGGCAAAAAAAATTATTTTTACAAATTCACAAGTATGTATATAACAAAATATTTTAGATCCATAAATTAAAAAAAAATGTTATAATATACAAATTTTGTTATTATAGAAACAATTAAATATATTCATTGCAAATTCACACTCATAGAAATAAAGAATACATAGACAAGAATAGTCCCACTCAGTTCAAAGGAAATGGATGTTCTAAGACAAGTCTAGATGATCAAATGGTGGTTGATCAGTTCTGAGATTAACACAAAACTCGAAAGTACTTAGCCCCCATGCTTGAAGGTAACTAAAAAACAAAAACAAACTTTACAAATTGTTTGGATCTAGGTAAGATGACATTGAAAAACATTTTAGTTGCGAAAAAGCATCATACTAATAGCAAGACTGTCTCGAAAATTAGTTATAATTTATCAGTTACTTTGATCGAGTAGAGGAGTAAAACAAAGACTCCATAATTTCAATAATGCTGGCGCGAATATTGCCATACAGTAAATTAATTATTATAAATCATAAAAAATAGTTTACTTGTATTAACTGATTATTTAAAAAATGTCTGTATACATTTCTCAAATAAGCTTATAACAAACGTAAAATAATATTTATGGATAGTCCGATTATAGATTGATTAAGATATGTAAATAGCACCAAGTAATTCGCGGTAGTACCACGGTACCACCAAGTTCGGAAATGTACCATATAAAGTACAATTGTAGCATGTTTTCCATTTGTGTTTCACTCATATTTTGACAATCAAAACTTTATTACACAAACAAAAACACCTATGTTGTTGTATTGTTGTAGTTGTAGCCGTTACGCTGCCACCTGGTTTAATTACGCCATGGCTTTATAATATAAAGGGCGATAGAAACTTAATCATCTATGATATAAAGCAGTGATGTCAAATGTGATTGTGTTGGTGAGATCACTCTTATCTCTTACATTCCCAGCGGGAGAAATGTGCGGTTGCGAGGCCTAACTAGTGACCTTTTCTAAGAGTATCCTTTTATTTACCAATAATATCTTCTAATTTTATAAGTTGTAAAAAAGGGTTTCGAAAATTGCCAAGTGCTCAGATATTTAATTTTAAAATATTTCTCCATTTTTAAGCTGAACATTTGGTTAGTTTATATGTAAGAAAAACAATTTTTACAAAAAGTCTTACTTATGAATTAATTTAAAAGCTACTTTAAGAAATTTTCGAAAAGATGTACGTACATACAGTGGATCCAACTTATTTCAAACCTCTTATATGTATTGTATATATATATATATATATATATATATATATATATATATATATATATATATATTTATATAAATATATTATTTCTGTTAGAGGCCTCAAAACAGGACTTGCGATACTTCCCGCTGAATGAGAGTGTTTTTCAGTAAACAATTATATTTTACGCTCTCAAAACAAAAGAGCGTAAGCGTACATGTGAGTTTTGCTTCCACAATTGTGTATGAGGCTGACATCACTGGCATATAGCATATATGGATAACAAGTACTTTTACATTTTATCTATATTTTGAGTTGAAGGGTTTGTTGCTACTATTCGTATGTTTTGAATTTATAATTGTATTTATTGTATATAACACAATATGTTTATTTATTAGAATCGGACTGATAAAAATTTTATTTATTTTGTAAAATCGTTTATAATAAATGTTTATTTCAAATAAATATATATTAACTTATCCAGATCTGTATGGCCTGGGTACTCTTTTGTTCTTGCGTACTTTGCTTAGAATTATTTTCATGGTAGAAAATGCTTTTTCACAATTATATGTGGTACCAAACATTGAATACAATATGTAGATATCTGTCTTCAGTTATTTTGATAAACAGAAAGTGGTTCAAAAGCATTTCCACCTCTGTTAAAAGTAAGCAGAGGTTTTTCTCTGCGCTACACACAAGCGCAACTGTGTTTATGTGGTAGTGCACATCACTCCCTGCCAACATTTTCTATCGCGGAAGCGACTCAGAAGTGACGCTAAGAAGTTGAAACTCATCGTCTGCGATACCATTTTCTCATGGTAGAAGCGTCTTCTGTATTGAGAAGTTGTACCCCCCGGAAGTAACTTCAAGAAGTCACTTCTGCGTTACTTCAAGAAGTCACTTCCGGTTGTTTGTTGCATTTATTAAATGTAATTTATTAAATTCACTCATATTGACTATGGGATAATTATCAAATTAACAATTATCTAAAAACTACAACAATGACAATAACAAAACAAAGTCACACTACCACTGACCGACCACAGCAAAAGGCAAGGAAACTAATCTCGATGATGTTGAAAACTTATTTTTTGCATTCTTTTAATTTTATTTCGCGGTCACTGCGACTTTCTCAGAAGTGCATAGTGTTGTTTTTGTTTATTACATGCATAACGGCACATGCAATTTTCGGCTGGTGTTGTAAACAACAAACTATCTTCCAAACGTCGTCTGGATGATTAAAAGACTACTGCAATGTAAATTGTTGTTGTGAAATTCAAACTATCTTCCAATTAACGTCTGGAAGTGAGTAAGACGTAACGCCTTTGACGATGGACGATGAAAGAAACTTCCAAATGTTGGAAGGGTACTACTCTTAAAAGTGGGGACCAGTGATGTCAGATGCGATTGTATTGGTGAGATCACTCTCGCATTCCCGATGCGAGGCCTGACTAATGGTCTTTTCTACGAGTATCCTTTTATTTACCAATAATTTCTTCTAAGTTTATATTGCAGTTTCGTAACAACAAACAATTTTTTAGGTCTGCGGATTTTAATTTATTGCGTTGTTTTTAGCAAATGTATTTCAAATCGAAAAATATATGTTCGCAAAGGTGTTGAAGGAAAAAGCGACAAACATTTAAAGAAATTTTTTTTAATACAGGGTATAATGCCCCGTCTAAATTTTTCCAGAACTCAATAATATTTTCCCTATCTGGAGGATTAAACTCACTCCTAAGTATGATTAGTTCCGACTGGATGCTGTATTCATAAGTTGCAATGTCGCACTTAAAAGGATTTTAAAATATGTTAAGTAGTGGTTTTATATCCTCAAAATCTTGAAAACGATCTTGAAAGTTGTAAAAAAGGGTTTCGAAAATTGTCAAGTGCTCAGATTTTTTCAAATATTTCTCCTTGTCAAAAATAAGCAAAGTTCTAGGAAAATTGGAAAAATCTTCCTTATTTACTTCGCCATTGTTTACATTTGGAAGAAATATGTTTACATCATGTAGAAACATCGCAGTACACACGATTATTAAATAAATTTTACTTAACCGGTATTGTCTAAATGAGAGGTACATATGATATAATGCGGGTGCTCACAGTTAATTTTATGCAGCATAAAAATATATTTAATTTTAAAATATTTCTCCATTTGGTTAGTTTATATATGAACAAGTTTAGTTTATATATAGTTTTAGTTTATATATGAACATTTAAAAGCTACTTTAAGAAATTTTCGAAAAGATCTACCTCCGTACAGTAGTTCCAACTTATTTCAAACCTCATATATATTGTGTATGAATATATATATATATATATATATATATATATATATATATATCTATATATATATATATATATATATATATATATATATATATATCTATATATATATATATATATATATATATATATATATATATCTATATATATATATATATATATATATATATATATACATATATACATATACATATATGTATATATTATTTCTGTTTAGAGGCCTCAAAACAGCACTTGGGATGCTTCCCGCTGAATGAGAGTGCTTCACAGTAAACAATTATATATTACGCTCTCAAAATAAAAGAGCGTAATCGTACATGTGAGTTTAGTTTCCACAATTGTGTATGACGCTGACATTACTGCAATCAAAAAAACAAATAGGAAAAGACTTTTCTAATATCCCAACTAACAAGTAGAGGTGCTATATACAAGAAAACAAGTAGAAGTGCTATAGTCGTGCGTGCCGAATCTTATATTCCGTTCACAGATGTAACATATTCCGTTTAAATATTTCGGCTAGGAAGATAAATGTTTGGCTTTTCTTATTTCTTATACTTCTGAACGTCTTTTAAAAATTTTAATATGTTTAATTTAAAAACAAGAGGTAAAAATACGTTTCATGTACCCCAAAAAGTTCTAATTGTCCAACCGCAGAATCGTCTTTTAGATTTTTTTGGTTTTTAATACCAATTTAACTCTTCCCGAAATACAAAAAACCAAAAATAGGAACTTATATGGTTAATTTTATGTACCAAAAAAATTTCGATTTTCTAATCCTGGAACCAAATTTTTAAATTAAAACCTTTTAATACCGATTTAATTCTTAGCGAATTATAAAATATGTTTAATTCACTGAAAAAAAATCAAAATTGCGAACTTTTATGGTTACTTTTACGTACCGAAAAATTTCGATTTTCCAACCCTGTAACCGAATTTTTAATACAAATTTAATTTTTCCTGAAGTATAAAATAGGTTTACTTCACTAAAAAAACAAAATTTGGAATTTATGTGGTTACTTTTATGAACCAAAAAATTTAGATTTTTCAACCCTGGAACCGAATTTTTAATATATTTATACTAATTTAATATTTATTGAAATATGAAATAGGTTTAATTCACTAAAACACAAAATTTGGAATTTATGTGGGTACTTTTATGTACCAAAAGTATTTCGATTTTCCAATTTTGGAAGCGAATTTTTATTTTCTTACCAATGCAATTCTTAGTGTAACATAGTTTTACTTGACAAAAAATTAATATGTTCAAGCTTTTTGGTCACTCTCATGTACTATAAAATATTGCAGTTATCCAACTCTGGAATCTACATTTTGATTTTTTTATTTTTTGATACCAATTTTGTTTTTCCTGATATAAAATTTGGTTTTAATTGGTAAAAAACCGACGTTATTTGCCTTTTTGGTTACTTTTATGTATAAAAAATATTTAAATTTCCGAGCCCTGGGAGCGAAATTTTACTTTTAGTCACCAATCCTAGTCTTAATTAGGTATAAAGTCGTTTTAATTAAGAAAAACTTAAAATTTGCAACCATTTTGGTCACTTTCATGTAATACTATATATTGCATGTACCAAAAAAACTTTCATTTTCCCAACCCTGGAAACGAAATTTTAATTTTTTTGTTTTTTTATCAGTGCAACGCTTCTTGAGGTATAAAGTAGTTTTATTTAAGAAAAATTTAAAATTTTTGACCATTTTGGTTACTTTCATGCACCATAATATATTGCACTTATCCAACACTGGATTCGAAATCTTGATTTTTTTTAAATTTTTGATACCAATGTTGTTCTTCCTAAAATGTAAGACAGTTTTAGTTAGCAAAAAAAAACAACATCAGTTGCCTGTTTGATTACCATCATGTATAAAAAAAATACAATTTCCCACCCCTGAAAGCAAAATTTTAATTTAAAAATTTTTTTTTGGCCTATGCAAATCTTCGTGACGTATAAAGAGGTTTTGTTAAAGAAAAACTTAAAATTGTTAACAAATTTAGTTACTACATGTACTACAAAATACGGAGTGGGTCGAAAAAAAATTTTTAATTTCCCATTCCTGGAAAAAAAATTTATTTTATTAGTTTTTAATAGACCATTGAGACTTCCCAAAGCACGAAATAGGTATAATTTACAAACATTAAAAAAAAATTGATTTTTGGTGTAAGCCTCCCAACTCTTGAACCGTACTTCGGACCTTTCTGAATTTTAATACCACTCTATTTAAGTTCATTTCCAAACCAACGGAGTCTCTAGCTCTTCTGGGGGCTTGGGAAACCCGATTTCACGTACAGGCAGATGGACAGAGAGACATCGCTCAATCGTCATCGCTATTCATAAGGATCCAGAATATATATGCTTTATGGGGTCCTATATTGATATCGAAGAAATTACACACGGAATGACAAACCTATATATACATTTTCACTTTTTTGTGAATGATATAAAAACACAACGCATATTGCAACAACGCAAAGTGAATTATGATTTTCTATATCAAACCATGTAAAAATCGAAAATAGGTTCCAGGGTTACGACAACACTTCCTTAAAAAAAATTGGACAAACTAAGCAAAAAAACAAAAACTATATAAAAATGTATTACATACGTACAAAAAAAAACAATTCAATTCAATTAAAACCAAATAAAGTATTCAATAAATTTATAAAAAACAAAATAAAAATTAATCACTCTCTGATGAGTCCATAGTGGCTGTTGTCGTAAGTCGGCTTTTTTTTCACAAAAAATTGGTACAATGTTTGCTGAACAGCTTATTTTCAACGTAAATTAAATTTCCTTGTAGCAATTCGTAGTAAAAACCACAACACACTAATTGAAACGTTACAAAATTCACAACACATTTATTGAAACTAAACTCTAATATTAGCAAAACAAAGTGAAAATAAAACTGTTTTAAAATTGCGTTAATTTTCAGTTAGAAAGGGAATCCCTCATTTTTGATGGCATGGCGCAATTATGTACAAAGAAAAGTCGTAGCCATCTTTTAGAAAAAAAGAATATTAAAAAAATAAGAATATTTAAAAAACAAAAGACTCGAACCCACAACAATGCAACTTCAAAAATCTAACGACGCACTGTGAAAATTAGCACTAATTCAGCAGGGATGCAACTTCGAAAAAACGCGAAACGTAAAGCCGCAAAGCGGTGTATTGGTGTACTAAAAAAATAGTCAAGTTGTCCAACCCTAGGATCGTAAATTTTTTTGGATTTTTATAGTTTTAAAACAAAACTGTAACAAAAAAATTAGTAGCCCTTTTGTATACTTTTATGTACTCAAAATAATTTCAATCGTCCACGCATGACATAGGTTTCTTGATTTTTAATATCAATTTAATTCTTCCGGAATTATAAAATAGGTTTAATTCACCAAAAAACGAAGGTTACAAACTCATTTATTTTCTTTTATGTACCGAAAAAAGTCGATTGCCTAACCCTGGAATCGACTTTTTATATTTTTTTTGGATTTTAATAACAATTTCATTATATGGTTACTTTTATGTACAAAAAGTATTTCGATTGTTCAACCCTGGAATCGAATTTTTATTTTTTTTATTCTAAAACCAATACTAATACTTTTAAGGTATAAAGCATATGAAAACCAAAATTAGGTACTTAATTGGTTATTTTATGTATGTACACAAAAAAACTCGATTGCTCAACTATGGCAAGGAATTATTTATTTTAAATGTCAAGTTTATTCTTCCTGCAGTATAAAATAGGTTTAATTCTTATTATACTCTAATATTTTTAAGCTATTGTTTAACTAAATTAAATTAGAGCTCTTTGTTTGTTAGTATGCCTATATGGAAGAACCAATAAAATGCAGGCATATAGGCCTATGTCGAATAAAAGATTTTATTGTTCATATATTTTAAATTTTGTTTGAATCTTTTTATATTTTTTTGACAAATAATTTTGTTTCATAAACAAAAATTTTTTCAAATCAAATAAAATAATTGATTTCCTGAAGAAGTCACACAAAGGAGTGACGCAATATTAAAAATTAATATATATTAAATCAAAATAAAGAGACCTTTAGCTTAAATATATTAGAGTGTAATAATAATTAAAACAAGTAAAAGTGCTATATTCGGCTGTGCCGAATCTTGAACACCATTCGCAGATGTCATTCTTTTCATTTAAATTTTCCGGCTAGGAAGCAAAATGTTTGGCTTTTCTTATTTCTAATACCTCTGAACGTCTTTCAAAGATATTAAATATGTTTAATTTACAAACAAAAAGAAAAAATCTGTTTCATGTAACCCAAAAAGTTCTAATTGTCCACCCGTAGAATCGTCTTTTAGATTTTTTGGTTTTTAATATAAATCTATTATATCCTGATATATAAAGTAGGTATAACTCATCATAAAAATCAAAAATAACAAATTATATGGTTACTTTTATGAATCAGAAAATTTCGATTTTCCAACCCTGGAACCGAATTTTTAATTTAAAAATTTGTATGTTTAATTATATGTTTATATATTTATATGTTTAATTCACTGAAAAAAGCCAAAATTGGGAATTTATGTGGGTACCAAATGTATGTACCAATAATATTTTGATTTTCCAACTCTGGAAGCGAATTTTTATTTTTTACCAATGGAATTCTTAGTGAGGTGTAGCATAGTATTACTTGACAAAAAATTAAAATTTTTACTCTTTTTGGGCACTTTCATGTACCATAAAATATTTCATTTCTCCAACCCTGGAGTCGAAATTTTGATTTTTTAAGATTTTAATACCAATTTTGTTCTTTCTGAATTATAAAACAGTTTTAATTAGCAAAAAAGACAACGCCAATTGCCGTTTTGGTTACTGTTATGCAGAAAAAATATTTCAATTTCCGAACCCTGAAAACTAAATTTTAATTTTTTTTTACCAGTGCAACTCCTAATGAGACATGAAATAGTTTTATTTAAGAAAAACTTAATATTTGTAACCATTTTTGTCACTTTCATGTACTACAAAATATTGCAGTAATCCAACTCTGGAATCCAAATTTAGATTTTTTTTAATTTTTGATACCAATTTTGTTTTTCCCGAACTAAAAAATAGTTTTAATTAGTAAAAAACCGACGTTGCCTTTTTGGTTACTTTTATGTATAAAAAAATTTCAATATCCCAACGCTGGAAGCGAAATTTAATTTGTTTAAAATTTTCTTAGTCAATGCAAATCTTCATGAGGTATAAAGTAGTTTTGTTTAAGAAAAACTAAAAATTTTTTAACGATTTTGGTTATTACATGTACTACAAAATATTGAATGTACCAAAAAAAAACTTTCATTTTCCCAACCCTGGAAGCGAAACTTAAATTTTTTGTGGTTAGTTTTATCAGTGCAACACTTCATAAGGTATGAAGTAATTTTTTTAAGAAAAATTTCAAATTTTTAACCATTTTGGCCACTTTTCTGTACTATAAAATATTGCACTAGTCCAACCCTGGATTCAAAATTTTATTTTTTTGTTTTTGAATTTTTGATACCAATTTTGTTCTTCCTAAAATGTAAAATAGTTTTAGTTAGCAAAAAAAAAAACAACATCAATTGCCGTGTTGGTTACTGTTAAGGAATAAACAACACGAGATTGGATTTATTTTAACCTAAGGAAATGAATTTTGTTATGTTGAATTATTGATTTTGATCACGGATCAAAAAATAATCTTTATTTGCCAATGGTTCGATTATAAGTAATTTTTACAGTTTATTTGAATAAGCATGTACCGCAAACTCGTATGTTGATCGATACACAAGAGCCATATATTTATTTAAATCATTTAGTTATTTACTCCGAATACATGAAAGGCATTTTGCATAGGAATAAATAAAGAGAGTGACAATTGTCTCAGAGATGAAAAAAAAATAAATGCGTTTTGATTACCGATATATAGCGTAGACAGACGACAGCCTTAATTTGCATTAGCAGTCTTAATTCAAATTAACTTGTGAATTATCCCCATGCCAATGTGTATAAATGCACGAAATCAGAGTGAATTTATACTGAATTTAGGTATTTCAATATGGCAACACAGTCGACAATCAGTCAGCTGTTGGCAAATTGTTTATTATTGTAAAATTAAAATGGATTCAGATTCAGCAAAGGTAAGTTATTTTAATTGTTTCTGGCGATAAAATAAAGAAATTTTATAATCGAAGCACATTTTTTCCATTTTAAGATTTCCAGGGGCAAGAAGCGAAGTGTGTGGTGCGATAGGGATGCACAGGTTCTGCTAGAGCTGTGGGCGGAACGTGCCACAGATTTGCGGCGTACAAAAAGGAATGGGCACATTTACAAAGAAATTTCAGTGCAAATGAACAACAAATTTAGTCCGGAAGAAGTGCACGTCAAAATAAGAAATTTCACGCAAAAATACAGGTATTTTATCTCATGGTTTTCTTGACACAAAATACCTATTGAAATTTGTAGAGAGGAGAAAAAGAAAATAGGACCTTCTGGTGGGAGTCCATCGAACTGGAAGTTCTACAATGCTGTGCACCAGATAATTGGGAGCAATGCGGCCAATAGTGCTGAAATTATGGAAACGTTTTCATTTGTAAGAATTAACATTTTATATATGTACATATTTGACAATAATTTAATTTTAACAAATATTGTAGGTAAATACACCAGATACAAGTTGCCAGCCATCGCCGGAGTCTCAGCCATTAACATTACATTCGCCGGAGTCACAGCCATTGCCATCACCAGTGATGATTTCGTCGCCTCCTTCACCATTGGCTCCTCTTGACACCACGTTCTCATCAGCTGCCGCTGCTTCGTCGTCATCTGCAAAAAAGAGAAACCATTTAGGTGAAGTGGTAAAAATTATGAAGGAGCAAAACATAATGTTAAAAAGTGTGGTAGAAGACAGCCAGTCGTTATCAAACGAAATCGTTAATGCTATTCGGGAGCAAAATGAAACTGGCAAAGAGTTTATAACTTTAATGAAAACCTTAATAGATAAGATTTAAAAATTTTTGTTCTATGCATAATAAAAATAAAACTATATTTAGTTATGGTAAATCATGCATTGCGTGAAGCATAATCACAGTGTTTGTACTTACTAAAACTCAAAGCTATTGCATTCCTAATAGTCGATGCTGTCACGTCATTTTCGCCAACTCTTGTTGAATGGTTGGGCTGGCTTCGTGTAGTTAAATCTCCTGCAACATTTTCCATCCATGAGGAAGAAACTTCATCGTTTTCCATTTTCAAAAAGTTGTGCAAAATGCAGCATGTTTTTATAATAATGTTAACATTTCTTGGTGCTACTTGTAAGCCCCTACCAATTCTTCGAAATCTAGCTTTAAGTTGGCCAAATGCGTTTTCGATTACACGACGACATCTGGACAGTCGGTAGTTGAAAGTTTTTTCTACATCTGGCTGATTTATTGAATATGGGAATGGCTTCATCATATACCGTGATAAGCGAAAAGCAGAGTCGCCAATAAGCAACAAAGGCACATTTATGCCGGCAATTACTTTGCTATTTTGTGTAAAAATTTCAGCGCTTTCATGAAATCTTTTCAAAGAACTTTTTTCAAATATGTACGAGTCATTGTTTTTCCCACTTGATCCAATGTTTATATATGTAAATTTTGATCTGCGAAAGAATGAAAGCACAAACGTAAAAGTTTCAATAACCTTTCGGAAAAAATTTACCTGTAATCACAACTTGCCAATAAAACTACTGAATTCCAGCCTTTATAATTGTGATAGTCCACTGCATCCTCTTTTTTTGGCTGAATTTCTATATGACACCCATCTACAGCTCCAAAGCATTGCGGAAACCCGAGGTGTTCGAACCCATCAACAATGTGTTTAATTTCTTGGGGTGTGGTGGATACGAATTAATATAGTGATCTAGATTATTACATATCGCGTGGCAAAAATCAATAACAATTTCACCAACGGTACTGCGTCCCACACCGAATAAACTACCAACAGTCCTATACTCCGCTGCCGATCCCAATGCGAACAATGCTATTGCTACTCTCTTATTGAGTGCAATACAAAGCCTCATATTGGTGTCCAACTTCTCCATATTTTTAACTTTTTCACACACTTTTTGGAAAGCATTCCTATTGAGGCGAAAGTTTTCTTTAAATCTGTTATCGTCCATCGTCAGCACGTCACGCTCCCAAAAAGTGCTGTTGCGGTCCTTTAAATAATCTCATATATGAATTATATCCTTTATGAAAAGATACATCTATTTAACCTACAAATTTCCACAATTGCCTTTCTCTTATTTCAGAGTATCCTACTGCGATCCCAACTTGTAGCAACACGTTGAGATTTGTGGTTGCTAGTGCATGTACAATTTTTACATTATGGAGCAGTTTCAGCAAAAGTAATTTCATTTTTCTTTCAAATAAACACTGATTTTTCACCAACAGCATAGCAGCTAGTCGTATTTTCTGTCTTCTGTCCATTTGATCCCGATCGAAATGCAAAAAAAAAACTGTTGTATACAAACAAACAGATGCTTGTTAAATGCACAAACTGTCGTCTGTCAGGGTAAAATTTTAATTCACATTAGTAAGCTTTTAATTCAAATTAACGCTGTCGTCTGTCTACGCTAATAGACGATGTATAAATGTAAATATGTAACCATGAGCTTGTAGTTAAATGAAAGAATTAACAACAAGAAAATAACTAGACAGTAATTTTGTAATACCAATAAACAGCAGAAGCAAACAAAATAGCACAGACAATCTGTTCAAAAACAGTTACTTTTCTGTATAAAAAAATTCCAATTTCCCACCCCTGAAAGCGAAATTTTAATGAAAAAAAATTTTTTTTTAACCAATGCAAATCTTCATGATGTATAAAGAGGTTTTATTTAAGAAAATTTAAAATGTTTAACCATTTTAGTTATAACATGTACTACAATATACGGAATGTGAAAAAAAAATTTACATTCCCATCCCTGGAAATTTTTTTTTAGTTTTTAATAGACCATTGAGGCTTCCCAAAGCATGAAATAGGTTTAATATACAAACAATAAAAAAATATTTGCTTTTTATACAAATTTTGCGTCGAGAAATAAGCGTAAGCTTCCCAGCTCTAGAACCGCACTTCGGATCTTTCTGAATTTCAATACCACTGTATTTAGGTTCATTTCCAATCCAAAGGCATAAGAACGAAGTCTCTAGTTCTTCTGGGGGCTTGGGAAAACCGATTTCACGTACAGACGGACATCGTTCAATCGTCATCGCTGTTCATAAGGATCCAGAATATATATACTTTATGGGGTCCCATGTGAATATCGAAGAAATTACACGCGGAATGACAAACCTAGATATACCCTTTCTCTTTTTTGTGAAGGGTATAAAACAACAAAATGATGTTATCAGTTACTTTATATTTAAGACAACGTTTAAATGTTTTGGTTAAGAAGCTAAATGTTTGACTCTTCTTACTTCTAATACCTCTGAACGTCTTTCAAATATATTATATATATTTAATTTACAAACAAAACAAAAAATCCGTTTCATGTACCCCAAAAAGTTCTAATTGTCCAACCGTAGAATCGTCTTTTAGATTTTGTTGGTTTTTAATACCAATTTACTTCTTTCTGTAATATAAAGTAGGTATAATTCATCATAAAAATCAAAAATATCAAATAAAATGGCTGCTTTTATGAATCAGAAAATGTCGATTTTCCAACCCTGGAGCCGAATTTTTAATTTTTTGATACTACGTTAATTTTTTTCTGAAATATCTAATAGGTTTAATTCACCAAAAGCACAAAATTTTGAATTTATGTATGTACTATAGCAAAAATATTTCGATTTTCCAACTCTGGAAGCGAATTTTTAGTTTTATAAAATTTTTAATACCAATTTGATTCTTAGCGAAGCATAAAATAGGCTTAAGTCACTAAAAAAACCAAAATTGGAAACTTATATGGATACTTTTATGTACAAAAAAATATTGATTTTCCAACCCTGGAACCGAATTTATAATTTTTTGATACTAGGTTAATATTTTTCTGAAATATCTAATAGGTTTAATTCACCAAAAGCACAACATTTTGAATTTATGTATTATGTACGAAAAATATTTAGATTTTCCAACTCTGGAAGCGAATTTTTATTTTGTTACCAATGCAATTCTTAGTGAAGTGTAACAGAGTTTTACTTGACAAAAAATTAAAATTTTTATACGTTTTGGTCACTTTCAAGTACCATAAAATATTTCATTTGTCCAACCCTGGAGTCGAAATTTTGATTTTTTAAGATTTTAATACCAATTTTGTACTTCCTGAACTATAAAACAGCTTTATTTAGCAAAAAGAAACAACATCAATTGCCTTTTTGGTTACTTTTATGCAGAATAAATACTTCAATTTCCCAACCCCGGAAACGAAATTTAAATTTTTTTACCAATGCAACCCTTAATGAGGCATGTAATAGTTTTATTTAAGAAAAACTTAATATTTGTAACCATTTAGGTCATTTTTATGTACCACAAAATATTGCAGTTATCCAACTTTTTTTTTAATTTTTGATACCAATTTAGTTTTTCCTGAACTAAAAAATAGTTTTAAGCAGTAAAAAACAACGTCAATTGCCTTTTTGGTTACTTTTTTGCAGAAATATTTATGAAATATTTACAATTTCCCAACCCCGAAAACGAAATGTAAAATTTTTTACCAATGCAACTCTTAATGAGGCATGAAATAGTTTTATAAAAGAAAAACTTAATATTTGTAACCATTTAGGTCATTTGTATGTACCAAAAAATTTTGCAGTTATCCAACTCTCAATTCTAAATTTTGATTTTTTTTTAATTTTTGATACCAATTTTGTTTTTCCTGAACCAAAAAATAGTTTTAATCAGTAAAAAAAACGTCAATTGCCTCTTTGGTTACTTTTATGTATAAAAAAAATATTTCAATTTCCCAACCCTGGAAGCAAAATTTAAATTTTTTTATATATTTTTTATCAATGCAAATCTTCATGACGTAGAAAGTGGCTTTGTTAAAGAAAAACTTGGAATTTTTAACAATATTAGTTACTACATGTACTACAAAATACGGAATAGGGCGAAGAAAAAATTTTTAATTTCCCATCCCTGGAAAATTTTTTTTATTTTTTTAGTTTTTAATAGACCATTGAGGCTCCCCAAAGCACGAAATAGGTTTAATTTACAAACATTAAAAAAAATAATTGAAAAAGGTTTAATTAACAAACATTAAAAAAAATTGATTTTTGGTACAAATTTTGCGTCGGGAAATAGGTGTAAGCTTTCCAGCTCTGGAACCATACTTCGGATCTTTCTGAAAAAGATTTCATTCACACACAACCAAAATAAGGAACTTCTGTGGCTACTTTTATGTACTAAAAAATTTCGATTTTCCAAAGGAAATATGAAATAGGTTTAATTCACTAAAAAAACAAAAATTGGAATTTATGAGTTTATGTACCAGAAATATTTAGATTTTCCAACTCTGGAATCGAATTTTTATTTATTTACCAATGCAATTCTTAATGAATTTTTAAACTTTTTGGTCACTTTCATGTACCATAAAATATTTTAATAATAAGGTTCATGCAACTCTTAATAATGTGGTGTATTTAAGAAAATTTTTAACCATTTTGGTCACTTTAATGGACGACAAAAAATTGCAGTTATCCAACCCTGGAATCGATATTTTAATTTGTTTTAACATTTGATACCAATTTTATTTTTCCTGAATTAAAAAATAGTTTTAATTAGTGAAAAACTGACGTTAGTTGGCTTTTTGGTTACTTTTATTTGTAAAAAAATATCAATTTCCCATCCCTGGGAGCGAAATTTTAATTTTTGTCTTCTTTTTTTACCAATGCTAGTTTTCATTACTTATAAAGTAGTTTTATTTACAAAAATCTTTCCCTTCACAAAAAAGTGAAAGTGAATTGTGTAATATAGGACCCCATAAAGTATGTATATTCTGGATCCTTATGAATAGCGATGACGATTGTGCGATGTCCGTCTGTCTGTATGTTTTCCCAAGCCCCCAAAAGAGCTAGAGACTTCGTTCTTAGACCGTTGAATTGAAAGTGAACTTAAATAGAGTGGTATTGAAATTCAGACAGATGCGAAGTACGGTTCCACAGCTGGGCTGCTTACACCTATTTCTCGACGCGAAATTTATACCAAAAATCAATTTTTTTTTAATGTTTGTTAATTAAACCTTTTTCAATTATTTTTTTTTATGTTTGAGATTTGCATTGGCCAAAAAAAATATTTTTAATTCAAATTTTGCTTCCAGGGGTGGGAAATTTAATATTTTTTATACGTGAAAGTAATCAAATAGGCAACTGATGTTGTTGTTTGTTTTTTGCTAACTAAGACTGACTTATAATTTAGGAAGAACAAAATTGGTATCAAAAATGAAAAAAAACAAAATTTTGAATCCAGGGTTGGCCAAATGCAATATTTTATAGTACATAAAAGTGACCAAAATGGTTAAAAGTTGTACATTTGTCTTAAATAAATCTACTTTAGGTTGCACTAATAAAAACTAACAAACAAATTTAAATTTCTCTTCCAGGGTTGGGAAAATTGAAGTTTTTTTTGGTACATGCATTATTTTGTAGTACACTTAATAACCAAAATGGTTAAAAAATTTGAGTTTTTCTTAAACAAAAGTACTTTATACCTCATGAAGATTTGCATTGATGAAGAAAATTTTAAAATATTTAAATTTCGCTTCCAGGGTTGGGAAATTGAAATTTTTTTTTATACATAAAGTAATTAAAAAGGCAATTGACGTAGTTGTTTTTTGCTAACTAAAACTATTTTATATTTTAGAAAGAACAAAATTGGTATAAAGAATTTAAAAAAAAAATTAAAATTTCGAATCCAGGGTTGGACAAGTGCAATATTTTATGGTTCATGAAGGTGACCAAAATGGTTCAAAATTGTAATTTTTTCTTAAATAACACTACTTATGAAGAGTTGCATTGGTAAAAAAACGAAAAAAAATTAAAATTTCACTTCCAGGGCTGGTAAGTTGGAAGTTTTTTTGGTATATGGAATATATTGTAGTACATGAAAGTGACCAAAATGGTTGCAAATTTTAAGTTTTTCTTTAATAAAACGACTTTAAAGCTAATGAAGACTAGGATTGGTAAAAAACAATTCGCTTCCAGGGCTGGGAAATTTAATTTTTTATATACATAAAAGTCACCAAAAAGGCAACTAACGTCGGTTTTTTACTAATTGAAACTATTTTTTAGATCAGGTAAAACAAAATTGGTACCAAAAATTAAAAAAAAATTAATATTTAGATTCCAAAGTTGAATAACTGCAATATTTTTGCAGTACATGAAAGTGACGAAAATGGTTACAAATATTAGGTTTTTCTTAAACAAAACTATTTTATGTCTCATTAGGAGTTGCACTTGTAAACAAAAATTATAATTTCGTTTTCAGGGTTCGGAAATTGAAATATTTTTTCTGTATAGAAGTAACCAAAAAGGCAATTGACGTTGTTTTTTTTATGCTAATTAAAACTGTTTTAAAATTCAAGAAGAACGAAATTGGTATTAAAATCTTAATAAATCAAAATTTCGTCTCCAGGGTTGGCCATATGAAGTATTTTATGGTGCATGAAAGTGACTAAAAAGTTTAAAAATTTTAATTGTTTTGTCAAGTAAAACTATGTTACTTGTTAATTTTTTTTTTATCGGGCTTAAGTTCGAATCTTGCATGACTGCAAATTATTTTTTGTTATTTTTTTATTATTAATAAATGAATTTGTTTAAATTCTATTTATTATTTTATATTAAGATTGGAATATTAAGAATATTTTTTAATAATCATCAAACCAGCAGAACGGATCAGTACTGATTTCGAGGCCGCTACGCCATCTCATCAGCGTTCTTTGTTCAATTTTTCCCACTTTTGCAAGTGGTGCTAGTTAGTAGGAATATCAACTATTTAACCAATATTTTAACGAAAATTGAATATGAGAAGTTATCACATTCATATTATTAAGTTATTACATTTTGGTTAGTACGAAATTCCCCAACCCTGACGATTAATATTCCAAATATTCCAATATCTCTTTTGCTTTTTCCAGAGCCATCGGCTGCTGATAGGTAAAGCTTCTTTGTTATTTATGTTCAAGTAATTGAATTTAGTTGTCAATTTACTTTGAACAAGTGCGCGTGCCCCCGCAATGTTTTAAATTATGTATGAATTTTTATTAGTCGAACTTTTTCTTATGTAAATTGTTAATTTTTTTATCGGGCTTAAGTTCGAATCTTGCATGACTGCAAATTATTTTTTGTTATTTTTTTATTATTAATAAATGAATTTGTTTAAATTCTATTTATTATTTTATATTAAGATTGGAATATTAAGAATATTTTTTAATAATCATCAAACCAGCAGAACGGATCAGTACTGATTTCGAGGCCGCTACGCCATCTCATCAGCGTTCTTTGTTCAATTTTTCCCACTTTTGCAAGTGGTGCTAGTTAGTAGGAATATCAACTATTTAACCAATATTTTAACGAAAATTGAATATGAGAAGTTATCACATTCATATTATTAAGTTATTACATTTTGGTTAGTACGAAATTCCCCAACCCTGACGATTAATATTCCAAATATTCCAATATCTCTTTTGCTTTTTCCAGAGCCATCGGCTGCTGATAGGTAAAGCTTCTTTGTTATTTATGTTCAAGTAATTGAATTTAGTTGTCAATTTACTTTGAACAAGTGCGCGTGCCCCCGCAATGTTTTAAATTATGTATGAATTTTTATTAGTCGAACTTTTTCTTATGTAAATTGTTAATTTTTTTATCGGGCTTAAGTTCGAATCTTGCATGACTGCAAATTATTTTTTGTTATTTTTTTATTATTAATAAATGAATTTGTTTAAATTCTATTTATTATTTTATATTAAGATTGGAATATTAAGAATATTTTTTAATAATCATCAAACCAGCAGAACGGATCAGTACTGATTTCGAGGCCGCTACGCCATCTCATCAGCGTTCTTTGTTCAATTTTTCCCACTTTTGCAAGTGGTGCTAGTTAGTAGGAATATCAACTATTTAACCAATATTTTAACGAAAATTGAATATGAGAAGTTATCACATTCATATTATTAAGTTATTACATTTTGGTTAGTACGAAATTCCCCAACCCTGACGATTAATATTCCAAATATTCCAATATCTCTTTTGCTTTTTCCAGAGCCATCGGCTGCTGATAGGTAAAGCTTCTTTGTTATTTATGTTCAAGTAATTGAATTTAGTTGTCAATTTACTTTGAACAAGTGCGCGTGCCCCCGCAATGTTTTAAATTATGTATGAATTTTTATTAGTCGAACTTTTTCTTATGTAAATTGTTAATTTTTTTATCGGGCTTAAGTTCGAATCTTGCATGACTGCAAAGAACGCTGATGAGATGGCGTAGCGGCCTCGAAATCAGTACTGATCCGTTCTGCTGGTTTGATGATTATTAAAAAATATTCTTAATATTCCAATCTTAATATAAAATAATAAATAGAATTTAAACAAATTCATTTATTAATAATAAAAAAATAACAAAAAATAATTTGCAGTCATGCAAGATTCGAACTTAAGCCCGATAAAAAAATTAACAATTTACATAAGAAAAAGTTCGACTAATAAAAATTCAAAACTATGTTACACCTCACTAAGAATTGCATTGGTTAAAAATAAGCACTCGCTTCCAGAGTTGGAAAATCGAAATATGTTTGGTACATAAAAGTAAACACATAAATTCCAAATTTTGTGTTTTTAGTGAATTAAATCTATTTCATATTTCAGAAAAAATTAAATTAGTACCAAAAAATTAATAATTCGGTTCCAGGGTTGGAAAATCGAAATTTTTTGGTACATACATTTGGTACCCACATAAATTCCCAATTTTGGTTTATTTTCAGTGAATTAAACATATTTTATGCTTCGCTAAGAATTAAATTGGAATTAAAAATTTCTAAATTAAAAATTCGGTTCCAGGGTTGGAAAATCAAAATTTTTTGGTACATAAAAGTAACCACATAAGTTCCCAATTTTGTTTTTTTTAGTGAATCAAACATATTTTATGTTTCGCTATGAATTAAATTGGTATAAAACATTTTAAAAACTAAAATTCGGTTCCAGGGTAGGAAAATCGACATTTTCTGATTCATAAAAGTAACCATATAATTTGCTATTTTTGATTTTTATGATGAATTATACCTACTTTATATATCAGGAAGAAATAAATTGGTATTAAAAACCAAAAAAATCTAAAAGGCGATTCTACGGTTGGATATTTAGAACTTTTTGGGGTACATGAAACTGATTTTTACTTTTTGTTTTTAAATTAGACATATTTAATATTTTTGAAAGACGTTCAGTGGTATTAGAAATAACAAATGCCAAACATTTAGCTTCTTAGCCGAAATATTTAAAGGAAGAGAATGATATCTGGGTATTTAAAATTCGGCACAGCCGAATATTGCACTTTTACTTTTTTTTTTGTAAATTTACACAGTTTGAAAGCGTTGTTTTGGCGATAAACATTCATAATGACTTGCAAAACTTTACTGAACAGAAATGTCGTCATTTTGCCATTCTCAGTTTTCAACCCATATTTCTATCGTATGATGCTAAAAAAGCACCTGTTGCATAAATAGGTGCACTTGCACTTTTACAGAATGTTTATGCCCATAAAGAATAAAGTAAAATTTTTTTTTCTTCTTTAATAAATTTTTGTGTTCCTTATAAAACAATGCATATAAATGCTGATAGTAAATTGACAGCTTTGTCTGTTACTTTGATGCAGTAATAAATGCGAAGATGATTAAAGTAATAGTTAATTTCTATGTGTTATGTGATATTGTGTGGCAAAACTTCTCAATTGTGCTTGTGGTATTTCCAAATTGTACCCATTACAGCATCCTCCATCGTAAAAACTAAAATGGTTGCAATAAATTTTCTATACACATTTTACTTCATCTGTCATAAACATGTGTATACAAGAGGTAATTCGCTGAGTTCCGGGTTCAGTTTAAAGCAAATCAATAAAGAGAATACAAATAAGTTAAGTCCAGCAGAGCTTATTAACCAATAGCTTTTTGTCATGAATAATTCCTGTGTAAATTTTTTCTTCCAATGGTTATAAATGAGTCGTAATTCTAAATTCGTTTACTTAGTATGTTAACTACAGCTTGACTTTCGAATATCCGCATACTCCTACAACTTGAATATGTAACATCTCCATTTATCGTTCAGAATCCTCAGTTCGTCGGGGATTACATATGATTGATTCTTTCGAAAATCGGTGTCGGCGTCATAAAATTTGAAAGTCGTCGTTTTCAGTGTCTCAAAAAGTGGCTAACGTATGTACATATATACTTATACTCTATATAGCTTTATATATATATACATATATATTTATATATATATATATATATATATACATATTTATATATGTATATATATATATATATATATATATATATATATATACATATTTATATATGTATATATATATATATATATATATATATACATATTTATATATGTATATATATATATATATATATATATTTATATACATATAAATATTTAGATATATATATATATATATATATTTATACACATAAATATATATGTATATATATATATATATATATATATATATATATACATATATATACATACATATATATATACATATATATATATATATATATATACACATATATAAATATATATTTATATATATGTATATACATATAAATATATATATATATATATATATATATATATATATATACATAAATATATATACATATATATACATATATATATATATATATATATATATATATATATATATATATATATATATATATATATATATATATACATATATATATATATATATACACAAATATACATATATATATATATATATATATATATATATATATATAAATATATGTGTATATATACATTTATATAAACATATATATACATATGCATATATATGTACATATATACATATATATATATATATATATATATATATATGTATATATATATACATATATATATATGTATATATATATATATATATATATATATATATATACATATGAGGGAGAGGTTATCACCGCAATGTGGGTACACGCGGGCCACTGTTTCCGGCATATGTTTGTACAGCTGTTATGTTCCTCCTAGGTATTCTATTGATGACTTTCGTGTTATTATAGACAACATAGTGATGGACGCTGCAGCCAGGAGTCCTGTTATAATAGCAGGGGATTTCAACGCGTGGGCTGTTGAATGGGGCTGCCCCTTGACAAATGCAAGGGGAAGGATGCTATTAGAGGCCCTTTCTGCGCTAAATGTTGTGCTCTTGAATTCTGGAGATGAGGAAACATTTAGAGGAGGAAATGGTGGTTCAATTATTGATATTACGTTTGCCAGCGATACCATTATAAACCTTGTAAACTGGAGAGTATCTGATGTTTATACTCACAGCGATCACAGTGCCATAATTATGGATATACAGGATGATATACGGCATGTGACTCCCCGTGCACAAGGTTTGTCGGGATGGAAAGTGAATATCTTTGATAAGGATATTTTTGCCATCTGTATGGAAGGTATGGAATTAAATGGTTCAGCTGAGGATATGGCAGAACAATTGGTAAACCATATCACGCGGTCGTGCGATGCATCTATGGTGAGGCGGAAAGGATCCGTAAAGGGGTCACCGGTTTATTGGTGGAATGATGATATTGCCGGCTTGAGGGCGGAATGTATACGTGCCAGAAGGCAGTATACAAGAACTCGAGGTAGGTTAGAGAATAGCGTATACCAGGAGAATTACAGGAATAGGAGGAAGCCCTAAAGGATGCAATTCGTAGGAGCAAGCGGCAGTGTTTTCTTAATATCTGTGATGAGGTGGATGATAATCCTTGGGGTCTCGCATATAAGCTGGTCACCAAAAAACTTAAATGCCTGACCCCGTTGCAACCGAGTGAGGGGCCAATCCTGGAGGAAATTGTAGACCATCTCTTTCCCCAGCAGGACGCACCACCTTGGGAGCACAACCCTCCAATTGGGACATTAAATTTTCCCCCGGTTACAATAGCTGAGATTGAGGACGTTGTCTCTAGGTTTAGAGACAAGAAGGCACCTGGACTCGACTGCATTCCAAATATAGTATTAAAGGAGGCCGTCAGGCTTTGTCCCGAGCAGTTCTTAAGAATGGTGAATACATGCTTAGGTAGGGGAATTTTTCCAACAAGATGGAAGAGGCAGAAGTTGGTATTAATACCAAAAGCCATTAAACCCCTAGATGATCCCTCATCTTATCGGCCACTGTGTATGATAGATACATGTGGGAAGTTGCTAGAGGGTGTGATCTGCCGAAGACTTGGGAATTGCGTTGATGACAGAAATGGTCTATCAGACAACCAATTTGGCTTCAGGAGGGCGAGGTCAACAGTGGATGCTATAAACGTGGTAGTAGAAACTGCTGCACGGACTATCTATGGCAGGAGTTGGAGGAATGGCACAAAGGAGTACTGTGTAGTTGTGACGCTGGATGTGAAGAACGCGTTCAACACAGCGAGCTGGGTGCATATTGTTGATGCTCTAACTCGATTGGACATCCCAGAATATCTGATAGGTATAGTGCAGGATTATTTCCGGTATAGGGAATTGATCTATAGTACAGATGCGGGTATAAGGAAACGTAGGATTAGTGGTGGTGTTCCCCAAGGATCGATACTTGGACCATTGTTGTGGAACGTAATGTATGATGGAGTACTAAGGTTGAGGTTACCTGAGAGAGTGCAGATTGTGGGATTCGCAGACGATATAGCGCTGGTGTGTGAAGCTAAGGAATTGCTGGAGGCAGAAACCATTGCAAATGCCAGCGTACAATTAGTAAAGTCCTGGATCACTGCAATGGGATTGACTCTAGCTGATCATAAAACCGAAGCGGTTTTGATTAGTAGTCGTAAGGCTAGGGAAACTATTACCCTCAATGTTGGCACCTGTTCCATAGAATCAAAGGCATTTCTGAAATATCTGGGTGTGATGATTGACACACGGCTATCTTTTCGCGAGCACTTGCGATATATAGCATCCAAAGCATCAGGGACCTGTTTGGCGCTATCTCGGATCATGCCAAACACGAGAGGGCCAAAGTATCTTCAGAGGAAACTGCTCGCTGGAGTAGTAAGGAGCATTATCCTATATGCACACCCGGTATGGTCAGACTCACTTAGATATTCCACATATGTGGGGCTGGTATGCCCTGTGTATAGGCTAGCTGCTTTAAGAGTATGTAGTGCATTTCGGACAGTGTCGGACGAGGCGGCTTTTATCATTGCGGGTATGATCCCTATCGATTTAGAAATCATGAATAGGGATAACTCTGATTTATGTATGCAAAAATGGCAAGAACGGTGGTCAACCACTGAAAAGGGAAGATGGACTTATTCATTAATACCCGACATCAGATTATGGCTGACTAGGAAACATGGTGATCTGAACTATTACCTAACACAGTTCTTGTCTGGACATGGTTGCTTTAGGTCATATCTATTTCGTTTTAAGCACGACGACTCTCCGTTCTGTCCACACTGTGGTGGGAATGTGGTTGAGGATGCTGAGCATGTCGTCTTTGTCTGCTCACGATTCAGCAACTGGAGGTCGTATTTAGAGGAAGGCTTGGGGCGTACGATCAGCCCGGAGAATATTATTCCGACCATGCTGGAATCCTTATTGAATTGGACCAGAGTGTGTAGTTTTGTACAGCTTGTTCTAATAGAACTTCGCAGATTAGCACAGATTCGTAGGAGAGTTAGTACGTCTTAGGATTCGTTAGCTACTGACGATTAAATATGCGCATCAGTTCCGAACCTCCTTACCTAGGAACTAAGGAGGACGTAGGAATAATACTGATAATACTACCCACCCTGATGAAATGCCAAAGCTGTCCCAGGGTGGTGTTAGTGAAGTTGTCGTGGGGCCACTATTGATAGTTGCTATCATTACGTCCATAAAAAAAAAAAAAATATATATACATATGTATATATACATATGTATAAACATATATATATATATATATATATATATATATATATATGTATATATATATGTATATATATATATATATATATATATATATATATATATATATATATGTATATGTATATATATTAGGGTTGCCCAAAACATCTTTTTGCCAGAGGCTCAAGCATAATTTGCAAGGTTAAAGGGTCCAGTATATTTGAATTTTTTTTAGATCTTTAGGAAGAGGTTTAGAGGTCGCGCAAATCAAGTTTTTGTTAAAATCTGATTTTTCGGCCTTTTTTGAAACTTTACTCATAAATTTGTCGATAACCAGGCTGATTTAGTTTTTTGACCGAATAGATCTAAAGAAAATTTCCCGAACTTTATTTTCATATGCAATAAACTTTAAGTTCCGGCAATATTTTTGTCCATTACGATTCCACATATTTTTTTAATTTTTTAACAAATTCTGTAAAAACCGGTTAATTACTTTTCAAATTTATATGAAACGTATAAAAACAAGTGATGTAATTTTAAAAACGGATAAGCTCTAAACAATTAAGAAAAAGAAAAATTGATTTTGGTCTTACAGTTCCCGAGTTACACTATTTTTATAGTTTATACCTTAAAAGTGGTGATACTTTTTTTTATTTATTTATTCTATGGATTAATCCTTTCAGACTGATACAATTAAAATATAACAATGTTTCAGAAATGATAAGTACATACATATATAAATGGAATCCATAAAGCTTTGTTTTACAAAAGTAACAAGACACATTACAACAAAAACAAAAAGTATTGTGGGTCCCATACAACAGATCCGCATTCAAGTATTGGGCGAACTAAAGTAGTAAATAACATCTTGGTTGTGTAAGGGTCAGAGAACTCCTTAGCCCAGCGTTTAATAAAACCCAGAACACCAGTAGCTTTGTTAATCCTCGAAGTTATATGGCACCTGAAGCCTAGTTTTTTATCTAAAATAACTCCCAAGTCATTAAATGAATACACTAGGTCAACATCAACATTATTCATTTTATAGAGTCGATTGACTGGAGATGTTCTTGAGAAAATCATATATTTGCACTTTTTCACATTTAGCTCCATTAAATTATTAGCGCACCAAGTGGTTAAGTGTATAATGTCAGCTTGGAGACGCAACTGTTGGTCAATAGAGTCAAACGATAAGAATAACTTTACGTCATCTGCATACATTAGTATATTTGAGTTTTCAACATCGGAGGAAAGATCATTAATAAATAAAGTAAATAAAAGTGGACCGAGATGACTACCCTGAGGAACACCTGATATAACATTTATATCAGTAGAGAGCATATTGCGTAACTTGACACACTGCATTCTGTTCTTCAAATAAGATTCAATCCATTTTATTAGAGACGATCCAAATCCAATTCGATCAAGCTTATGAATGAGTAAGTTGTGATCCACCTTATTAAAGGCCTTACTAAAATCGAAATAGATGACATCTGTTTGTTTGCCAGTGACAAATCCATCGTTAACTAAGGTTGTTAATTCTAATAGATTCGTAATAGTTGATCGACCTTTACAGAAACCATGCTGCGCATAAGAAAGGATAGATGTTGCTTGATAAGACAATGTATCGCATAAGAGTTGCTCAAACAACTTTGGTATAGCGTTCAGTTAGCTTAGATCCAGATTTGAACAGCGGAATGATGAACGATTTCTTCCAAATTGGAGGAAAATAACTCAATTTGAGCGATTTGTTGAGGTCTATGGAATGCTTAGTAAATGAGGACAGTATTTTAAAATACTACTAGGAATACCATCAGGACCGGGAACATACGAAAGTTGTAGATTTTTCATATAAGTCAAAACAGTTTGCTGCTCAATACGGGGTACATTAAAATTCACTGATTCAGGGATATAGTAAGATTACTGCTCGATATTGCTAAACGTAGACGATGAGTAGGTTGATGCAAAAAAGTCAGCAAACATATTACTTATAACTTTATCATCTGAAGACTCACAATCTTTAAACTTCATAACAGGAGGGAAATCTGACACACGCCTCTTCGAATTGACAAACTTATAAAAAGATTTGCGATCATTTTTTAAGTTATTTTTACCCTGTTTAAATAAGCACTATAAGCCAGTTGAATAGCAATGGTATATCCAGACCTTGCTGAGGAGTACATAGAATAATTCAGTTGAAATGCATTTTGCTTGTACTTTTTAAATAGTTTACTTTTTCGGTTTTTAAGTCTTGAAAGTTGTTTAGTGTTCCAAGGTGGTCCACGGTAGGGCGCAGGTAGTACTCTAGGTATTGAAGATAGGAAGCATTTGTGTAGTATCTTGTAAAAAGTATCGAACTTTTGTCTAAATCATTGCCATAAGATAATTCATTTAACCAATCGATTTGAGAGAGTTCACGCTGAAGTTTAATGTAATTTGCTGATTTAAAACGAAAAATTTTATTTTGCTGAGATGTATTTGACCGTCGAAGAGGTTTGCAGATATAAGTTAATTCAATTGTAGGATGATAACTATCTTCAGGATTTGAAAGCGGGGGATGCTGCGATATCGAAAAGTATGTCGGTTCATTAACAAATACAAGGTCTAACAATTTATCAGAATTATTTGGGATGCAGTTGATTTGAAAAAGGCAGCACTCCAGTAAACTGTTAATGAAATACTGTAATAACTCCGAAGATTGAAGAGGTGACAAATAATTACAATCAGGCACAGATTTCCAGGACACATTTGGCATATTAAAATCTCCCAGCACAAGTATAAGATCATTTGAATTTACTTTATCTGCAATAAAATTTATAGCTTTTAGGTAATCCTCATAGATAGAATATTGCGATTTAAGAGGAATATACAAGCAAATAATATACATAAGATGTTTATGAATTTTCACTAATACGCATATAAACTCAATGTGCAAAAAATCATGCAGTATAATTTCTTCCGACGAAAACATAGTTGAGACAGCAATTAAAACACCACCACCTGATTTTTTTACAATATTATTGGCTGTTTGACAACTTTCTCTATCTTTTCTGAAAATTTGACATCTGGAACACATAATTTCGGTATTATTAATTTTAGTACTAAGCCAGGTTTCAGTGAATGCTATAATATCGTTGTCATATTCAAAGGTGTTTCGGTAAATCGATGAGAATTTTGAATTAATACCCCTGACATTTTGGTATAAAATAGATATATTAGTTTTTTGGATTGGGGTGCACTAAATTAGGCAAGCGAGCATTATTATCATCTTTATAAATGAATTCACGTACTAAAACATTCTTAGGCCAAAACTCTTGACCAACAATTTGTTGAAACATTACTTCCGGTACAATTATTTTGAATGATGATATTTTAATACAGCAACTACACAATAAACCAACCTCTCACTTTCACTTTAAATTTAGAACTCTCTTTATTCCAATCATGTTTTGTCTTATATACAAAAATCTTATCGCTAAATAATTACTAATATACCCGTACCAGATGTATTCTTTTGTCCATGTAAAATCTTATCTTAACATAAATACTAATTATTGTGTTTACATAGATGATGTTTCTTTGTCTGATTCATATTTATAACCGATGTGTTTATGCTACTATTTGTTTAGGCTACTCTACCACCATAAACAATATGTTTTAAAGCAAACACAATCGGTTTAAATAGACACTAAAAACCAGACAAAGAAACATTTAGTTTTTACAAAACTGAACATTCTGCCGGCCTTGAAAGAACTCATCTTTCTAACAAACAAAAATACAAATTGAAACTTATATTAATCTAGGTAGAGTAACAGCTGCTGGTAGATAATTTGAGGACATCCTGCACAACTTCCTTAATATCCTGATTACAATAATTATTAGTATAATGATGATTATAAGGGTTGTAAAATTTATCCCATAGTGTGTTAGATGATGAAACCCGAGTTGTGTGTTGAAACCAAATAATTTTACAGGTGCCGGAATGTCCGGAATTTTGTAGATTTCCATTTCACTATCAATTTTAATATGGGCAAGTGATGGTACGGAGTTAGAAATATTAACTACAGGAAAGACGTAGCTAACTTCAAAATGATACAGATCATAAACCCAGAGATTTACTTCATCTGACTCGAGGTGGCAATTCGCTTGCAATTTTAAAATGCCCGCGCCTTGCATCCTGATAGGATGAAGTTTATCATGACATACTACCTCTGCTAGGGTGTCTTCTTTAACAGAAAATATCCACGAGTTGGGTGTGTGCATTTGGTGCCAATAATTCTGAAACCTTTCCATTTCAATTTCACAGCTATTCCAAATTTCTCTTGCCTTAAAAAAAAGTTGAACTTCGCAACTGGTTGCTCCTTTAGTTTTGAAAATTGGGTGAATTTGTTGGAATAACATCATCCTATTAATTTTTTTAAAATAACCGAATTCGTCGTAATTTAGCTTGTAATATGTCTTCTTATTTGAATTGATTAGAATATATCTATTTTTTATATGAGGTTTTATCGGTAAGCCATCATGAAGAATTGGATATGTATGAATTTCATACGCCTGCATTAAAACGTTATTATTTAGTGGGAGGCGTATTTTAAATAAAATTAAGTCGGTCGTTGTTCTTGTTGAGACTTGTGCAACCCTTGCCAGTTCAAGAGGATTTTCTGAAGGAAGTTGTACCAAATGGCTTATATTGGATTTTATAATCTCAATTTGCTGCTTAAATTTCTTCACAGGCAATATTCGATAAAACTGTATTTCAGATTTAAGAGTACTTCAATTATGTCTTCCTGTATTTGTTCAAGTAACTTTACCGATGTCAGCATGTTCTGCCTCATCTTTCGTCTCATGGATCTTGGACTCTACTAATTTAATAGCATCACTAAGCTTCACAATATTCTTGTAAACGACGGTGTTCTCTTTCTTAATGACATCCATTATTATATCCTGAACAGATGAAATATTTTGAACGGCATTTAGCATTTGTAAAGTTTCTTCAGAGTTCTGCTTTGATTTCCACGACATTTCTTCGGCATGTTCTTCATCCATTAACCCAAATAATGCATGTTGAATATTTCCAATGAACGGCAGCAATGATCGGGTCCTACGGTTTGGTACTGAAGACATTATCAACTCATGTCTGTCTAAAATCCGTTCATACAATATATGTAGATTTTGTCCAGCTGACGACGCAAACATTTCATTTCTTCCCTTTAAGTTTTCAATTGTACTCATGGCATCATCTAGGGATACCTTGGCTGCTATATAACTGGAAATGTTTACATGTACTAACAGGTTCCATGAATTCGTTGACAGTCTTACTCTCTCTACCTTTTCAAAGAATATGCCTGACTTATTACTAAAATTGTTTACATCAATTTGCGTCTTGACCGGACTTAATATGGATAACAAAGATAATAAGGTTACTAACATATTTTTATTCTTTATTTATGTTCATTTTGATTCCTATAATATATTTTCTTTTTAGTACCCTTGTTTTTGGAATCTTTCGTTAAATGTGTAATGTTCACACTATTTTTGTTCATTTGGTACCTTAGTACCACCAGCTGTGTCATCTTCATCATTATCAGTGGAAAAAGGACAAACATTGTGAATTGACCTTTTGGTTTCCCTATTGCTGGTCCTTACGTCCACCATTCTTCATAGCCCATCCGATCCTAATATGGTTCGGATGACCCTCCCCCGCCTCCAGCTAAAAGCAGGTGTGTTATCTTCTTTTAAAAGAAATAAAGTTCCAGGTTTAATATTTGCTATGGATTTTTTCCATTATACCTTCTTTGTAATTCGACTAAATATTCTGAAGACCATCGTCTCCAAAATTCTTCTATGTTTGCTTGTACAGCCTTCCAATGCTGACGCATTTTGTGATAGCATTGATTATCTGATGAATCATTAAAGGCGGTTAATGCTTCCCCATTCAAAAAATGTCCTGGTGTTGAGACATGTAAGTCATTATGATCATCTGATAGAGGAGTCAACGGTCGTGAATTTAAAATTGCCTCTATTTGAGTCATAATTGTATACAGTTCTTCATACTTCAATATTCCCTCTGTTGCCTTATAAAAGTGTTGTTTTACTAATTTTACTGTGGATTCCCATAATATCTTACGTGAGGTGATCTTGCTGGTATGTTAAGCCATTTTATTTCTTTATTTTCACAAAAATTATTTATAATTTTGTTATTTCTAGCTTCTGTAACTAACTTATTTAAACTATTAGCAGCTCCTACGACATTTGTTGCGTTGTCTAAAAATATCTTTTGTGGGCTCCCCCGTCTGGGTACAAATCTTTTTAGAGCTCCCATAAACCCTGCTGAGGTCAAGTCCGATACAACTTCTAAATGCACCGCTTTTGTTGTGAAACAGACAAATACGCATAAATAAGATTTGTCCATCTTTTTTCCCCTTATTTTATAATGAATAGTAATTGGACCAAGAAAATCACTACCTATATTTAAAAACGGGCGAGTTCTAATGACCCGGCTTCCCGGTAAGTTTCCCATTAATTGATGTAACTGTCTTGGTTCCTTTTTAAAACACCTATAACATTTATTTACTATTTTTTTTTACTAATTGCCTACCTCTTAATGGCCAAAACCTTTGTCTGGTTATTGCTAATAGTCCTTGAGGTACCACATGTAAATGGTCCTTATGCAATTGTTTCATAATTAATCGGACAATATTATCTTTATAGGGGAGAACAATCGGATGTTTAACGTCATAGGTCAGTGAACTATTTTATAATCTTCCTCCAACTCTAATTAGTCTTCGTTTGTCTAAAAACGGACATAATGTTGCTAATTTTGATGATTTTTGGAAGTTTCTTCCCATGTTTAAGTTCCTTATTTCTTCTGGAAAATGTTTTTGCTGAATAGTTTTTATAATTATTGTTAATGCTTCTCTCCTGAAAAATAAAAAGGTTTTAGATTTGTCTTTTTTAAGTAAATAAATAAACTTTAAAACATATACTATTATATTTTGAAGATAAGCATCACTTTGATTCCCTTTTTTATTTCTGGAACTTCAAAATCTGTATTAAATGAGGTATTTTTATACGGTTCCTTGTTAAGTAAAAATTTGGGACCATTAAACCAAAATTTGTTTTTAACTAGTTCATCTGCTCTCCATCCTCTCGATATAAGGTCGGCTGGATATTCTTCTGACTGCACATGCCTCCAATTATTTACATTAGTATTTGTTTGTATAAAACAAACTCTATATGATACAAACACTTGTAAGCGTGTTGGGTCTAGTTTAATCCAGCTTAAAACAATGGTGGAGTCTGAGTAGTAGAAAATATTAGTAAATTCCATATTAAGACTTTCAATCACCACGTTCATTAATTCAGATAATAACACCGCTGCACATAGCTCCAATCGTGGAAGTGTAACAACTTTTATAGGAGAAACTTTTGATTTTGACGTTGCTAAATATGAATGCACTTTCCCATGACAATCCACCGATCTTACATATATTACTGCACCATATGCTTTCATGGACGCATAGCAGAATTCATGCAATTCAACGTATACTGGTTTAACACAAACAAAATGCCAGGGTACTGCTATCTGGTTTAAGAAGTTAAGATTATCACTAATAGCCTGCCATTTGCGACCTATCTCTTGAGAAACTTGATCATCCCAATCGATTTTTAATTTCCACAATTCTTGTAACAAAATCTTCGTACTAACTGTAACAGGTCCTAATAAACCAAGTGGATCAAATAATCCTGAAATTTCTCCTAATATCAATCTTATTGAGATTTTTTCATCATTTTTCCATTTACAGTTTAAGCTTAGTTCCTGTATTCCAAATAACGCCAAGTGTTCTAGTGAAGTTAGAGTTGTCAGATTTAATGTCCAGACTTTCCCTTATAATTTCTTCGTTCACTTCATTTAATATTACTTTTTCGTTTGAGCACCACTTTTTAATGGCATTCAAAATTCTAGCAATATTGCATCTAAGTTCCTTCTTAATACTGTAACCTTCTTCAAACAGTCCCCTTCTGTTATTAAATCGTCCATATGAAAATCGTTTTTAATTATTGCCGATTCATCCGGAAATTGGTTTCTTTTCCAATCCGCAATTTGTTCTAAACATTTTACTGCCAAATATGGAGCAGCTGACGTACCGTAAGTAACAGTTTTAAGAACGTATGTTTTTATTTGCTCTGTTTCATTGAAGCGCCAAAATATTAATTGGTATTTTCTATCATTCTCTGACATCCAAATTTGTCTGTACATTTTCTCTATATCCGCTGAAAAAACGTATCTATCCTGAATCTTAGCAAAATAATAAATAAATTTTCCTGAATTTTAGGACCTGTGTGCAGTAAATCGTTTAACGATATATTTCTTGTAGTCTTACGGGAAGCATCAAATACAACCCTTAATTTTGTAGAAGTACTTTCTGGGCTACAAATACAATGATGTGGTAAGTAATATCCTATTGAAGGATATTACTTCAATAGGATATTACTTCTGTTAATTCCATGTGCCCAATCTCTAAATATTGACGCATAAATGCATGGTATTGTTCTCTCAATTCTGTATTCTTTTGTAATTTTTTCTCCAGAGCAAAAAATCTTCTTTTAGCTGGAATTACCTAATTTATTAATATTACCTTTAAAAGGTAAATTTACCGTCTGCTAATCTTTTTGTATTTGCATCGAATGATTTTTCACATTCTTTCTGAAGGGTCGTTAAGTTATTCGCTTTCGGCACTTCTTCTACTTTCCAGAATTTGTCTAATATTTCCTCTGTAGTTGTATCTATCGTTACAACATTCTGCTTTGGTATATTATCATCCAATTGTGTCATGCTATAAGCAACCCAAGCTAATTTTGTAATTTTGTTTTAGTTTTTGGGTCCTGTAATTTTACATTGCATATATGTATGTAAGATCAAGGAGCATGTCAATTCCTTTCGGAATGCTATATTTTGGATCTGCTAGTTTAATGCTATTTGGAAAAGTTCCTGGTAACATTTTTGAACTTGGGACGTTAGACACAATTTTATCTAGTACTGCTGCTTTTAAAAAAGTTTTATACTTAGTTACCTTTGATTTCATATTAATGCCAATTTGTTCGTGTATGGGTAATTTTTTCATTTGTAATCCCTCTATATTTCTATTTACCTTCATAACATTAGGTAAATTTAATTTGTTCTTCAACTCTTTTGTTACTAGATTTATCTCAGAACCTCCATCTAGTAATACACGACAATCTATCCATGTATTGTCTCCTGTTTTAAACTGTAAAATGTCTGTTTTTATACCCTCCAAAAAAGAATTTGGAGGATATATTCACTTTGTCATTCCGTTTGTAACGCATCGAAATATCCATCTCAGAACCCATAAAGTATATATATTCTTGATCAGTGATGAATTTTAAGACGAACTGAGCATGTCCGTCCGTCCGTCCGTCTGTGGAAATCACGATTGAGTCCAAACGAAAAGAGCTAGACTCTTGAAATTTGGCATAAATATATTTTAAAGCTTAGAGCTGGTTAAGTTCGAAGATATGCTAAATCGGGCAAGAGGGAAAAAAGTTCCCCTAAGAAGAACTAAACCAACCCAGAAAAAACAACATGATTTTTAAAGTTTTTTGGTCAAATACGGTCCAACGCCTTAAACTTGGAGCCATTAAATAAAATAAAAATATTTTTTGACCCCGCCCACTTTAGTAGGCGTTATTATAGGCAAAAATAGCATAAAAATTTAACAAATTGTTTTACTTAAGCCTACATTCCTTAAAAATAACATTTTTAAGCTTTAATGACGAAGCTGAGACGAAGCCTGGTACTACTCTGACCTACCCCCTCCTTCCCCTTCGCCACCTAAATGATCTACCAAAAAAAAAAATTTTTTTAAATTTTGTATATAGGTAATCATCCCAAGCATTTATCTTTAGAGTTTTATGACTGCCGATTTCTGTCCTACCCCCTCCTCTTCATTTGCCCCCTAAATGACCCTACCAAAAATACATTTTTTTTAAATTTTGTATATAATCATCCCAAGCATTTATCTTTAGAGTTTTATGACTGCCGATTTCTTCCCTAGGCCCCTCCACCCCCTTTGCCCGCTAAATTACCCTATTAAAAATAAATTAAAATTTTTTTTAATTTTGTGTATAATCATCCCAAGCATTTATTTTTAGAGTTTTATGTCTACCTGTTTCTGCCCTACCCCCTCTCCCCCTTTGCCCTCTAAATGATCCTATCAAAAAAAAGAAATTTTAATTTTGTATATAATTATCCCAAGCATTTATTTTTAGAGTTTAATGACAAAGGTGAAATGTTTCCCCCACAGCCCTTGCCAGAGCGACCCCGCCAAAATACAGTTTTTATACCCTCCAAAGAGAATTGTGATGAAGTCTAAGACGGTCTAGCAATGCCCATACGTTCGTCTGTGGAAAACATGATATTGTATATTTTTGAACCCCGCCCCCTTTAGTGGGCGTTGACGTACGATATTATATAAAGGAACTCTGTCCCACCAAGTTAAACATTTCAAATTCACTTACTAAATATTTGGAGGGTATTTAAGATTCGACCCGGTCGAATATAACGTTTTTACTTATTTTTTTTTTTTTAGGAGTAGGACCAGCACTCAGGGGCTAACCCCTACATATGCAGTGCATTGCGCTAGAACTAGGAAAATAGATGTTGGGAAGGAGCATAAAGGGAGTAGTGTCTGTGGATATTCGACTTGAACCCCCTCAAATTGAAAGTGGCGCGGAAGACATCTGCGGGTAGTTTGTTCCACATACGGACTGTTCCTCCAAAAAACGAATTTTTTCTGTAATGCGTAGTGCGATTCGTTGAAATATCGACCACAAACGCATGCGCTCTTGATGAAAAACGCGTTGAGCGTAAGAAACAATGGGTTTCAGGAACTTCCCTAATTTCACCAGAGTACCTGCCATTATAGTAACGATACGTACCCCACATTGCGACGATGCTCAAGAGAGTCAATAGAGTTGGCTACCCTACTGTCTCCGATGAGTTTTATCGCCCTCTCCTGTACGCGGTCGAGTAACTTCAAAATAGACTTTGAAGCACCGGCCCAAACATGAGAGTTGTATTCCATCTTCGGTCGGATGTAAGTGGTGTAAATATTAAAAAGATCAGAAGGGGTGAAGTATCTTTTGCACCGTCTTAAGAAGACAAGGCACTTGAATGCTTCTGCGACCTGAAAGACATGTTCCGTCCATCTGACATCACACTGCACTTTCATACCCAGAACATCAAGAGCCCCTGACTCCATAATACTTACACCACCCATAGAAACAGATGAAGCAGCATGGTCATACGTACGTCGATGCGTAAGCATAAAACACTGGGTCTTACGGGCATTAAAATCGACCCTGTTCGCCTGACCCCATTCGGAAATCTTCACGAGGTCACTATCCAGAACGTCATTCATAAACTGCCTCCTCGTCCCGATTTCAGACATTGACGGCCTGCAGTTAAGTGAATAAGAATGCGAAAGGCTGCTATCATCTGCGAAAGAGTAAATAGGACAGGATGTTTGGGAAAGTAGATCGTTAAGAAAAATTAGAAATAGAGTAAGAGAAAGAACGGAGCCCTGAGTTGACTCTGAACTCATCGGATGAGACCCCATCTATAACAACTCGTATAGAGCGATCCCTGAGGAAGCTCGATATAAACCGAGAGAAGGTGTCTCCGACAACAAATGCAATAAGCTTGGACAGGAGTGCTCCATGCCACACTCTATCGAACGCCTTAGAAATATCTAGAGCCACCACTTTACTTTCGCCAAAGCGGTGTATGGAACTACACCAGTTTTCCGAAAGAAGGGCCAATAGGTCACCCGTAGAGCGACCTCTGCGGAAACCATACTGGCGGTCATTTAGTAAACTGTTGGACTCCAGATATTTCACAAGATGGAAGTTAAGCATAGTTTCAATCACCTTCGATATAGCAGAATATATTGCAATCGGGCGGTAATTTTCAGGGTTATTAGCCACTCCCTTTTTGGGGATTGGCGTTACATTAGCAACCTTCCAGCACATTGAAAAATTTACCGGAGTGGTATAGTGTACTGAAAAGTTTGGCTAATGGACGTGCTAACGTCGAAGAGCACTGCTTCAGGGCCAGTGCAGTTATTCCATCCGGCCCAGGAGACCTCCTTGTGCTGAGTTCCGCAAGAACCCTTTTAACTGCACGCGCTCGAAAAAATATCTTAGGCATAGTTACGGATACTCTCTCGAGCGCGGGGAGTGGTTGAGAGCTATCAGGCAAGTGAGAGTTACTTGCAAATATTTCAGCCAATATATTAGCTTTATCAACCGGGTCAGTAAATATTTGGTCATTCCTCAAAAGAGTCGGAATTGAAGAACTAGCATTTTCCTTAACACTTTTGACGAATGACCAAAAACTCTTACTACCCCTGGGGCAGTGAGAATTCTAGTGCGAATACGCTGCTCGTATAAAGCCTTTTCGCGTCTTAACACTTTGGCACACGAAGATCTTGCCTTCTTGCGTAGCAAATCAGTATAGGCATTTTTGTTATTACGCCAAGTACTGAATGCTGCCTCTCTGGATCGCAACGCATCTTTACATGCCTGGTTAAACCAAGGCTTCGCCCTAGATTTAACCGAAATTTGCTTACAGGGAATAAAAGCTTTCATCCCCAGTAGAATTGTGTTTTCAACAATTTTCGCCATGGAATCGACATCATTGTCAAGAAAACATAGTTTCCAATTAAAATTCCGAAAGAATTCGTTGAGCTCGGCCCAACGACCCTTCTCGTAAATATATTTACTACGCTTCGTGGCTGCACGCGAAATGTTGCGAAGTTTGGATAACGGAAAGGTTGCGGAAATAGTGCAATGATCCAAGTTACCGAGAGGTGTATTGACAGTAACTTCATACTTTTCACGATGTGAAGTTAGAAAAAGGTCAAGCGTATTATGTTGGTGCCCTTCAGCACACGGAATATGTGTTGGTTCATTAACTAATTGCACAATTGGTCCTCTGAGGTTTGTGGCTCGAATGGCGAAGCCAAGATGTGTTATGAACATTGAAATCACCAGCAACTACAATTTCACTGCTCAGACAACTATCAAGAATCTTCGATATGGAGTCAGAAAGAGTATCGAAGCCATGTATGGTAGCATCTCTTCCCGCGTTTGGACTTCTATACAGAAACCCGAAATGTAAAAAGTGTGTACCGACTTTGAATTTAACCCAAAGACAGCTAAATTTTGCGTCAGACATGCCTAATGATTGCTGGCATTAGTACACAACTTCATTACGTACATATATTGCAAGGCCCCTAAGAAGAATAAAAAGCGACGGAAGTGATACCCGGGAAAATGAAAATCCTGTGGATCAGCATTGTTGATAACAAAACGCAATCATTATTATCTTCATTGTTACTGTTCACCAAAACAGTTTTTGGTTTAGTTCTATCTTCATGAATCAGCGTATTATGTTCATTTTTACAAATTCTACAATTAAATTGGCTATTACACATTTTTGTGAGATGACTTGGACAAAGATATTTGTAGCATAATTTAAAATTTTTTACCTTTTCTAGGTTTTCTTTAATAAACAAACTTCTAATTTTGAACATTTAAACAAAATTTGCCTTGAAGTGCAACCTAAAAAACATTTTGGATTATTAAGGTTTGGAGTTTTAGACTGATTTACTGTTTGATCTTTTTCTTTCTTGAAATATTGATAAACTTGTTGATTAGTTTCACGGAATCTGCTATTTTTATCGTCCCATTTTATAAATTGTTGAGTCGCTTCCAATGAATATTGCATTTGCTGCAAAAAATTTTCCAGTTGCTCTACTATTGAAGTCTCATCTGGTCGTCCAGTTTTTGTTGCAATATAAAACAAATGAACGATTTATACATTTGTTCAGCATCTATTTTTACAGCATAAACTGCTTGCAAACTTTCATTCACTATGCTCAAAAAATTGCCTACACTTTTGGAATTGCATTTTACAAATGGAGCATCTAGGATAGATTTGAAATAAATCGAAGTTGTTGCTCTATTGTTTGAATAACATTCATTTAAAATATACCAAGCTACATCAAAGTTTTCTTCCCTGGATGGCAATTTAGAAAATTTTTTTATTGCTTCCCCAACTAATTTTGATTTTAATACACACTTTTTTGTGTTTTTGAAATTGGTTGAGACAAAATCAATTGTTAAAACAATTCCTTAAATGTATCCCAATCCGTAAACTTTTCATCAAACTGTGGTAAGTCAATAGATGGTAATGTAAATGGCAAGGACTTAAAACTTCTGTTTACATCTGGAATTTCTTGATATGAATCCCGTAAGGAATAAAAACTTCCGTTAACTCATCATCGGGAAATTCACCTATATATTGGAAAAACAGTTTTTCTGTTATTTAAAATTTTTCTCTACCACTATCAATTGTCATATTTTTTTTTTGAAATGTTCTAGCTTTGATTCTAAATCATCAAGAATATATTGAAACTGTCTCTGCAGCAAGGACGGATGCATCCTTCAGCTCAGGGGGGTCATGTAGTTGAAATTCAGTCGATACACACAGAAAAAAAGGGAATGCATCACAAAATGTTAATTTAAAATCATGGTAAAATTTTACAAACCTGATACCTAATATAAAATTATCATTAATACGAATAGATTTTGAACGTTGTAGTGTTAATATTACCTTAAAACACATTACAGTACTATCCCGATAATCCGGACACGCGATTTTACGGACACTTATAATCCGGACACTGCTAGAAACCGGACAGTACCAGTTTTTTCTCTATAATACGGACAGTTATTTTTTTTTATTTTTTTGTTTCATTCATGTTATACTCTTTGTATAATAACGGAACTTTTTACTGTAGCATTCGTCTACGCGTGGAATTTTTGCAATTTTGCTTTAGTTAGTTATTAAAGTTTAAGCTATATATATTTTTAAAAATTGCTTTATATAACTGGACATTGTAAAACAATCACCGTATTGTGTTTGGCGTTTAACACCGAAAATTCGACAAATTGTAATAGCTTAAAGACAAAAAGCTAAATTTTCTTTAATCTATTACAAAAGGTCGAATCTGAAGGCGAAAGACTCCAAACACAATAAAGGTGAATGAATAGTAATAGCAAGAGATCACATCAAAATTTAAGAATAACAAGTAAAAACGTTATATTCGACCGGGTCGAATCTCAAATACCCTCCAAATATTTAGTAGGTGAATTTGATATGTTTAACTTGGTGGGACAGAGTTCCTTTATATAAAATCGTACGTCAACGCCCACTAAAGGGGGCGGGGTTCAAATATATACAATATCATGTTTTCCACAGACGAACGTATGGGCATTGCTAGACCGTCTTAGACTTCCTCACAATTCTCTTTGGAGGCTATAAAAACTGTATTTTGGCGGGGTCGCTCTGGCAAGGGCTGTGGGGGAAACATTTCACCTTTGTCATAAAACTCTGAAAATAAATGCTTGGGATAATTATATACAAAATTAAAATTTCTTTTTTTTGATAGGGTCATTTAAAGGGCAAAGGGGGAGAGGGGGTAGGGCAGAAACAGATACACGTAAAACTGTACAAATAAATGCTTGGGATGATTATACACAAAATTAAAACAAATTTATATTTATTTTTAATAGGGTCATTTAGCGGGCAAAGGGGGAGGAGGGGGTAGGGCAGCAACAGGCAGTCATAAAACTCTAAAGATAAATGCTTGGGATGATTATATACAAAATTAAAAAAAATTTTGTTTTTTTGGTAGGGTCATTTTAGGGGACAAAGGAAGAAGGGGGGGGGGGGGGGGGCTAGGGCAGAAATCGGCAGTCATAAAACTCTAAAGATAAATGCTTGGGATGATTATATACAAAATTTAAAACAACATTTTTTTTTTGGTAGGGTCATTTTGGGGGCGAAGGGGAAGGAGGGGGTAGGGGAGAGTAGTAGTTTCAGGTTTCGTCTCAGCTTCGTCATTAAAGCTTAAAAGTGTTATTTTTAAGGAATGTAGGCTTAAGTAAAACAATTTGTTAAATATTTATGCTATTTTTGCCTATAATAACGCCCACTGAAGTGGGCGGGGTCAAAAAATATTTTGATTTTATTTAATGGCTCCAAGTTTAAGGCGTTGGACCGTATTTGACATAAAAATATATCATTTGCTTAACAAAATAACCAAAAAACTTTAAAAATTATGTTGTTTTTTCTGGGTTGGTTTAGTTCTTCTTAGGGGAACTTTTTTCCCTCTTGCCCGATTTAGCCCATCTTCGAACTTAACCTGCTCTAAGTTTTAAAATATATTTATGCCAAATTTCAAGAGTCTAGCTCTTTTCGTTTAGACTGAATCGTGATTTCCACAGACGGACGGACGGACGGACATGCTCAGTTCGTTTTAGATTTCATCACTGATCAAGAATATATATACTTTATGGGGTCTGAGATGGATATTTCGATGCGTTACAAACGGAATGACAAAGTGAATATACCCTCCAAATTCTTTTTTGGAGGGTATAAAAAAGAAGTGTGAACTATTGGATGAATTAGTCACAGGCAAATCAGTAAGATGTGTTGCAGACAAATTTGGCGGAAAAAAAATCGACCGTGTTCGATATTAAAAAAATAGTGCTGTTTTAAGAGAACTTGTGTCTAACATATATATGAATTTTCGTTTCATATACTACATATATGTAAATGTAACATTTATTGAACTATATTCTCTTTTTAATAAAAAAGTTGATAAATAAATGTAAAATTGATTTAGTTTATATTTTTTGCATTATGTATGTATGCAGGTAAAAAATTAACATCTGTAATCCGCACACTCCAGTAATACGGACATGCTCAGGATTTATCGTGTCCGGATTATCGAGATAGTACTGTACTTAATGCAAAAATAATGTACTTTTTACGGTTTTGTATTTAAAATACTTGACTAAGCTACTAATATCACGGAAATTCGATTAAAAAATGTTTAGCTTTACAGTCGACTCCACTTTACTGGAAACAACCAAAACCAATTTTTTCAGTTATCCGATTTTTTTCTAAAACGTAGTTCGGATTACTGAAATTTCTTACAGTTAAGCGTACTGCTTAAAATCAGTAAAACAATATTTTTTATATCGAATCTGTATGTATTTTTTTACGTCAATTTAACGTAAAAATTTCATTTAAAAAAAAAGTATTCATAGAATTATTCATTTTGTTGTTGAAATTTTTCCCGAATTCCTCGAAAATGTCTAGCCACTTGCATTGACAATATAATGGAAAAATACAATAAAGTTCGTAAGAGCGAAAAGGACAAATACATTTTTCCATTTAATTTTTTAACGGACAAGACATGCACAATTTTTTCAGCCTTAAGTTATGCAAACGATTTCTAATAAATAAATTTGTTATTGTTTATTTGTTCACTAAAGCGAAGTAAGTTTCATACAAAACGTAGTTGTGGGCTAGCTTTTGGTTTTCAATAATACGATATTTTCAATAAAGCTTTCGCTTTAAAGTGGATAAGACTAGCTGCGTTTAAAATCAGTGCGGGGACTTGCATCGCTTTCAGTAATCCGATTTTTTATAGTAAGGCGTGTTGCGCTAAAGCGGATTCGACTGTATTTTAAAATTTAAATGATCCGCCCAATAAACAAGTGAACTTGTGTATATTTCATATACATGTGCATAAATGATTTTTCTATGATTCTAATAGAACGATACAAAGTAGTGATGAACGCTTGATACAAGTATATGTGAGACGACTCGAGATCGAACATCTTTTACTGACATCATACATGAAAGTTTTTATTCTCTTTTGACAACGCAGCAAAAGAGATTGTTGAATGAAAACAGTATCATATCGGCGAACGCATCGTTTGCTTAATTGTCCGTCTGGTAATCGAACATGATTTATTCAAGTGTTTATGCAAACAAGAGTTGACTTCAGGGATGGAAAAGGGCTATTTTGATTTTCTACCAATTAACTAAATAAAATGTACTTTTCATACCATGACGGTACCATTTTTATATTTTTTATATTTCTATAAATAGAAATTCAAAAACTTCTCTACACAAGTATACAACAACAAAAATATTATATACATAAAAATCTAGGAATCAGTTGATTAAATTTTATTCAAAAAGTCATCCAAGTTAAGATAATAAATTTTCTGGTACTTTAAAATTGAGGCAACGAGACATTGATTGAAAACTTTTTCGGTATTTGGAAATCAATTATTATTCCCTTTTTCAACGTGATTGTTTTTGAACAAATATTAAGCAGCCTAACGAAGAAAAATGTTTCTTTTGCGAAAAATTAGAGCAAATAATTGTAAGTCCGTTACTTAAATGAGCCATAATTTAGCAGAAATATGAGACATAAGACACAATTTTGAAAGATTCGGGTCTAAAGAACTGTTTTCTCTCGAAAGAACAACCATTTTAAAAAAGAGACGATAAAATAAATATATAGAACAAGCAGAGGAGTAAGAAACGATCCAAAAATTTCATGAAGTGCTGACTGGAATACAGTATGTAATAAAAAGTTGACACAAAATCTTTGAATATGTAACCGTATAATTCACAGAAATATTTTATGTTTATTAACTGATTCAAACTTTTTTAGGTCACCACCTGTACGTAACTCCGAAATTGGCTGCCTTAGCATTTTCTGATGAATGTATCGACAGCAAATATTTGCGTTTAATCACAAAAAACTTGCAGATAAATTTTTGAAATAAAGATATTCAACAATTCATTTTAAAAGGCAGTCTACATTTCTTGAAAGTTTGCAATATTTCAATAGATTTTTTAAAAATACATTCAGAAAATTGGAAAGCCAACAAGTAATTTCAAGATGCAAAGGAAAAAGTTCAATATTTACAAGTGGTAAATGATGTGGCAGAACGAGGTGTGACTTTCGCTTATACTCACATTAATGTCACAACTTCTGAAATTGATTTCTAAAATTTATTGCAAGGTATGGAACTACATCGTAAGAAGCTCAAAAAATGATTTTTAACAGAGCTGTTGGCTGAAGTTCTGAGTTCGAGCCCGCGCTGAGTCATGAAATATTGTGTTGAATTCTTCTGATCAGCATTGGTGCATGGTTGTGTTAGGTGTTCCAGCCTGTTTCAATTATGAATGCATAGTCACTGGTCACTGAACATAATTGGCGGCGACTGACTCTATCATGTACTAAAAAAAAAAGCAGAGTAACAGCACCCACCTTCGTCGGCCCTGTAGCAAAAATTAGCCGGCGAAGTAAAAAAGGTTGAAATAGCTACAAAAAATAAACTGTCTTATCTTCTCATCTTTCCTAATCTGTCCCCTCAATACTATCCTCTCGTTTTCAATTCCGGCGCAATGCATTGCTTATATAGGAGTCATCCCCTTAGTGCTGGTCCAAGATAAAAAAAGTTTTTTTTGTTGATTGGCTTATAATAACATATACTGGGTATAAAGATAAAAACGGGTAAAACTCAGTAAGAACGGTAAGAACAAATTTAAAAATTGTTTTATTCATATTAATTAAAATTAGTTTGTCTATCAAACTGCATCATTAGTTTTTTTCATTTTCATTGAAACTTAAAAAGTTGTAAAGCATTATTTCAAAATTACAAAAAAAAACAAGTAAAAACGTTATATTCGACCGGGTCGAATCTTAAATACCCTCCAAATATTTAGTTAGTGAATTTAAAATGCTTAACTTGGTGGCACAGAGTTCCTTTATATAATATCGTACGTCAACGCCTACTGAAGGGGGCGGGTTTAAAAATAGACAATATCATGTTTTCCACAGACGAACGTATGGGCATTGCTAGACCGTCTTAAACTTCATCACTAATCAAGAATATACATATTTACTTTATAGGGTCCAATTCTCTTTGGAGGGTATAAAAACTGTATTTTGGCGGGGTCGCTCTGGCAAGGGCTGTGGGGGAAATATTTCACCTTAGTCATAAAATTCTAAAAATAAATGCTTGGGATAATTGTATACAAAACTAAAATTTATTTTTTTTGATAGGGTCATTTAGAGGGCAAAGGGGGAGAGAGGGTAGGGCAGAAACGGGTAGACATAAAACTCTAAATATATATGCTTGGGATGATTATACACAAAATTAAAAAAAAATTTTATTTATTTTAAATAGCGTTATTTAGCGGGCAAAGGGGGAGGAGGGGTAGGGCAGCTACAGGCAGTCATAAAACTCTAAAGATAAATGCTTGGGATGATTATATACAAAATTTAAAAAAAATGTATTTTTGGTAGGGTCATTTAGGGGGCAAATGAAGAGGAGGGGGTAGGACAGAAATCGGCAGTCATAAAACTCTAAAGATAAATGCTTGGGATGATTATATACAAAATTTAAAAAAATTTTTTTTTTTGGTAGATCATTTAGGGGGCGAAGGGGAAGGAGGGGGTAGGTCAGAGTAGTACCAGGCTTCGTCTCAGCTTCGTCATTAAAGCTTAAAAATGTTATTTTTAAGGAATGTAGGCTTAAGTAAAACAATTTGTTAAATTTTTATGCTATTTTTGCCTATAATAACGCCTACTAAAGTGGGCGGGGTCAAAAAATATTTTTATTTTATTTTATGGCTCCAAGTTTAAGGCGTTGGACCGTATTTGACATAAAAATATATCATTTGCTTAACAAAATAACCAAAAAACTTTAAAAATTATGTTGTTTTTTCTGGGTTGGTTTAGTTCTTCTTAGGGGAACTTTTTTCCCTCTTGCCCGATTTAGCCCATCTTCGAACTTAACCTGCTCTAAGCTTTAAAATATATTTATGCCAAATTTCAAGAGTCTAGCTCTTTTCGTTTGGACTGAATCGTGATTTCCACAGACGGACGGACGGACATGCTCAGTTCGTCTTAGATTTCATCACTGATCAAGAATATATATACTTTATGGGGTCTGAGATGGATATTTCGATGCGGTACAAACGGAACGACAAAGTGAATATACCCTCCAAATTCTTTTTTGGAGGGTATAAAAATACCAAAAATTTTAATTTAGGGTATCTAAATAAGCAAACTCATCACCAAAACATAAGTTTTTCACACAGGAAAAAAGCTTGTATACTATTCTTTAAACCAGTTTCCTCAGGAGTGTAGAAAACCGTGGTTATTAACCAAGATAGAACTTTTTTAAAACAATTTCTGTTTGTTACTTTTCTTAAACAATACACTTTTTCACAAAAATCTTTTTTGCTACTTTTGTTGAATTAATAATGTTTTTCACAATTTTACAAAATTATTTTTTCAACGGAATAAACAAATATGTCTCGCTACAAAAGTAAAAAAATTTTGACATACGTTCAGGTAAAAACTAAAAACAATTTTAGTCAGGTGGGCTCTTGCATATACTTGATATAGATATACGAGTACTTTGTGTATACATGTATGTATCGATGGCTTAATATAAAAAGGGCCTTACAGGAGAAGTAAAAAACTTAATAAAATCCGTAAAATGATACAAAAAAGGTTTTTATAGTTTTTTAATGAAATATGTTGCATCTTTTTTTTTATAATTGCATCAACATTTTTCTTGTGTCAGAAATGTTACGAATACCACTAAGTTATTTCCTTTTCCTGTAAAGTAACAACAAATCGAGTTAGGCCTTTTTTGTATTAAGCCATTGATATACATACATATATTATATAGTTATGGGACCGAGAACTGTTGTAAAATCTGAGTTTGTTGCAATACCTGGCATATATTGTTTTTCCTATAAAAATATTACATATGTACTTATTTGTGTATGTATGTACATAGTTATTGGCGCATGTACAAACATTTGTTGGTCTAATGAAAATGATAAACATAAATATATATATATATATATATATATATATATATATGTATGTATACATACGTTATTCACGTGATCCACCCATGACACGACAAAAATCACAACATTTGCATATCTCTAGGAAAAACAAGTAAAAACGTTATATTCGACTGGATTGAATCTTAAGTACCCTCCAAATATTTTGTAAGTAAATTTAAAACGTTTAACTTGGTAGCACAGAGTTTCTTTATACAATCCCGTAGGTCAACGCCCACTAAAAGGGGCGGGGGTTAAATAATAGACTATATCATGTTTTCCACAGACAAAGGTATGGGCATTGCTAGACCGTCTTAGACTTCATCACTGATCAAGAATATATATACTTTATGGGGTCCAATTCTCTTTGGAGGGTATTAAAATTGTATTTTGGCGGGGTCGCTCTGGCATGGGCTGTGGGGGAGACATTTTACCTTTGTCATAAAACTTATTATTATATACAATATTTAAAAATTTAAATTTTTTTTTATAGAGTCAATTAGGAGGTAAAGGAAGGAGGAGGAAGTAGGGCAGAGTAGTACCAGGTTAAAACTCAGCTTCGTCATTAAAGCTTAAAAATCATCATTTGCTTAACAAAATTACAAAAAAAATTTGAAAATTATGTTGTTTTTTAGAGGTTGGTTTAGTTCTTCTTAGGGGAACTTTTTTCCCTCTTGCCCGATTTAGCCCATCTCCGAACTTAACCTGTGCTATCCTTTGAGATATTTTTATACCAAATTTGAAGAGTCTAGCTCTTTTCGTTTGGACTGAATCGTGATTTACACAGACGGATGGATGGACGGACATGCTCAGATCGTCTTAGAGTTTAGCTGTGTTTTTTTATTTGAAATTTATTGAAATAAAGCAGATAAACACGAAATGAAAAAAGACTAAAGTAAACAAAGTTTTTAAAGCTAAATAAATGCTAACAAACGCTAAAGAGTTTAAAATATATATTTTATTAAATTAAAAAAGTTTAAATATATATTTAAAGTTTTCGTAGTATGAATCATAATACTTTTTAGGGATTATGTTTCTCTTGACGAGATCCATAATATCATTTCTTTTATTTTCCGACAGCGGCATCCTTTTTTTGGACAACTCATTTTTTTAATTGAACTAATTACACGTTTTTATTTCAAATATTCGCTGACCAAAGTTGCATTTTTTGCTCAAATGCAAAATCATCAAGTAAAAGTGCTATATTCGGCTGTGCCGAATCTTAAATACGCTTCACATATTTAATTCTTCTTTCTTTCTTGCTAAAACAGAAAGTGGGTTCAATTAAAAGATGTAACATAGTTTTACTTGACAAAAAAATATAAATTTTTAAGCTTTTTGGTCACCATAAAATATTTTATTTGTTCAACCCTCAAGTCGAAATTTTGATTTTTTAAGATTTTAATACCAATTTTGTTCTTCCTGCATTATAAAATAGTTTTAATTAGCAAAAACAACAACGTCAATTGCCTATTTGGTTACTTTTATATAGTTTAATTTCCCAACCCTGGAAACGAAATTTAAATTTTTTTACCAATACAACTCTTAATGAGGCATGAAATAGTTTTATTTAAGAAAACTTAATATTTGTAACCATTTTGGTCACTTTCATGTACTACAAAATATTGCAGTTATCCAACTCTGGAATCTAAATTTTTATTTTTTTAATATTTGATACCAATTTTGTTTTTCCTGAACTAAAAAATAGTTTCAAATAGTAAACAAAAACCGGCGTTAGTTGCTTTTTTGGTTACTTTTATGTATAAAAAAATTTCAATCTCCCATCCCTGGAAGCGAAATTAACATTTTCTTTTTACCAATCCTAGTCTTCATTAGGTATAAAGTCGTTTTATTTAAGAAAAAACTTAAAATTTGCAACCGTTTTGGTCACTTTCATGTACCACAATATATTGCATGTACCAAAAAAACGTTAAACTTCCCAACCCTGGAAGTGACATTTTAATTTTTTTTTGTTTTTTTTACCAATGCAACTCTTCATGGGGTATAAAGTAGTATTATTTAAGAAAAATTTCCAATTTTCAACCATTTTGGTCTCCTTTCTGAACTATAAAATATTGCACTTGTCCAACCCTGGATTCTTTTGGAAATTTTTGATACCAATTTCGTTCTTCCTAAAATATAAATAAATACCCAAATAATTAAAATTAACTATAAACGATGCGAGTGCCAGCGCAAAAATAACAAAATGTTGTCAACACTGCGAATAATTAGCTGTTGTTGTTTTCTTTGTCTCTTACACCTACAACTAGAGTTGGAAAAAAGCCAGCCAGTTGTAGTATGACATAGTAAGAAAACAAAAAGGGAAAAAGTGATTATTGAGTTCTTGTTATAGCTTTGATATTTACTTAAACTTCTGATTCAATTGAGTCGAAGTTTAAAATAATATCTTTAGTTATTCTAAGAAATGTTGGGTAAAGGTTCCCTGATGATCTGCATTAGCCCCAGTGAAATGCGCATAGGAACTAGCTAAAACCCCTCAATAATCAATTTTGAACTTTTTTTGTAAATTTGGGAAAAGAATCAGCACGAATAATATTAAACAATTTTGTAAAAAAGTTTTAGTTAGCAAAATAAAAACAACGTCAATTGCCTTTTTATTTACTTTTATGTATAAAAAATATTTCAATTTCCCGACCCCGGAAGCGAAATTGTAATTTTTTTTTTATTAATGCAAATCTTTACAAGGTATAAGGTAGTTTTGTTTAAGAAAAACTCAAATTTTGTAACCAATTTGGTTACTACATGTACTACAAAATACTGCATGTACCAAAAAAACTCTCATTTTCCCAACCCTGGAAGCGAAATTTTATTTTTTTGTTCAGTACAACGCTTCATGAGGTATAAAGTAATTTTTTTTAAGAAAAAATTAAAATTTTTAACCATTTTGGTCACTTTCATGTACTATTAAATATTGCACTTGTCCATCCCTGGATTGGAAATTTTATTTTTAATTTTTGAATTTTCTATATCAACTTTGTTTTTCCTAATTATAAGACAGTTTTAGTAAGCAAAAAAACAACAACATCAGTTGCCTGTTTGACTACTTTCACGTATAAAAAAAATATGCAATTTCCCCCCCTGGAAGCGAAATTTGAATTTAAAAAACTTGTTTGGCCAATGCAAATATTCATGACGTAAAAAGAGGGTTTTTTTTTAATTTTAACTACTACATGTACTACAAAATACGGAATGGGCCGAAAAAAAATTTTTAATTTTCCATCCCTGGAAAAGAAATTTAATTTTTTTAGTTTTTAATAGACCATTGAGGCTTCCCAAAGCACGAAATAGGTTTAATTTACAAACATTAAAAAAAATAATTGATTTTTGGTATAAATTTTGCGTCGAGAAATAGAATTTCAATAAGTCCATTTCCAATCCAACGGTCCAAGAACGAAGTCTCTGGCTCTACTGGGGGCTTGGAAACCCGATTTCACGTACAGACGGACGGACAGACGAACTTCGCTAAATCGTCATCTCTATTCATAAGGATCCAGAATATATATACTCTATGGGTCCTATATTGATATCGAAGAAATTGCACGGAATGATAAACCTACATATACCCTTTCACTTTTTTGTGAAGGGTATAAAAAGTGATAATATTACAAAATGTCATTAGTAAAGATACGGGCGTTTCATAGCACAATTCTGCTGAGATCATTCACACGTATTCTTAAGGCTCATTTAGCCGAACGTTGAAATCGTATATGTGAGCTAAATGTAAATGTTAGGTAAATGTAAATGTTGCTACACTTATAGAATGTTTAAAACAGTGATGTCAGCCTCATACACAATTGTGGAAGCAAAACTCACATGTACGCTTACGCTCTTTTATTTTGAGAGCGTAAAATATAATTGTTTACTGAAAAACACTCTCATTCAGCGGGAAGTATCGCAAGTCCTGTTTTGAGGTCTCTAAACATAAATAATATATTTATATAAATATATATACAATATATATAAGAGGTTTGAAATAAGTTGGATCCACTGTATGTAGGTACATCTTTTCCAAAATTTCTTAAAGTAGCTTTTAAATTAATTCATAAGTAAGACTTTTTATAAAAATTGTTTCTCTTGTATATAAACTAACCAAATGTTCAGCTTAAAAATGGAGAAATATTTTAAAATTAAATATCTGAACACTTGGCACTCTTAGAAAAGGCCACTAGTTAGGCCTCGCAACAGCACATTTCTCCCGCTGGGAATGTAAGAGATAAGAGTGATCTCACCAACACAATCACATTTGACATCACTGGTTTAAAATCGTGTCGTATGTTTTTGACAAAAACAAACAACGTAACTATTTATAAAAACAGGATCATCAAAAAATTTATTTGTTTGCTTTTAAAACAGTGATGTCAAATACGATTGTGTTGGTGAGATCACTCTTATCTCTTTCATTTCCAGCGGGAGAAATGTGCGTTTGAGAGGCCTAACTAATTGCCTTTTCTAGGAGTATCCTTTTATTTACCAATAATATCTTCTAAATTTATATTGTAGTTTCGTAACAACAAAACATTTTTTAGGTTTGCGGATTTTAATTTATTGCGTTGTTTTGAGCAAATGTATTTCAAATCGGATAATATATGTTCGCAAAGGTACATATGTTGAAGGGAAAAGCGACAAACATTTAAAGGAATTTTTTTAATACAGGATATAATGCCCCGTCTAAATTTTTTCAGAACTCAATAATATATTCCCTATCTGGAGGATTAAATTCGCTCCTAGTTATAATTAGTTCCGACTGGATGCTGAATTCATAAGTTGCAATGTCGCACTTAAAAGGATTTTGAAACATGTTAAGTAGTGGTTTTATATCGTCAAAAGTGCTCAGATTTTTTCAAATATTTCTCCTTGTCATAAATAAGCAAAGTTCTAAAAAAGTTGGAAAAATCTTCCTTATTTAATTCGCCATTATTTACATTTGCAACAAATATGTTTACATCATGTAGGAACATCGCAGTACTCACGATTATTAAAAAAATTTTACTTAGCCGGTATTGTCTAAATGAGGGGTACATATAATATAATGCATGTACTCACAGTTAATTTTATGCAGCATAAAAGATATTTAATTTTAAAATATTTCTCCATTTATAAGCTGAACATTTGGTTAGTTTATATATGTACAAGAGAAAGAATTTTTACAAAACGCCTTACTTATGAATTCATTTTAAAGCTACTTTAAGAAATTTTCGAAGAGATGTACCTGCATACAGTGTTTCCAACTTATTTCAAACCTCTTATATATATTGTATATATATATATATATATATATATATATATATATATATATATATATATATATATATATATATATAAATATATTATTTCTGTTTAGAGGCCTCAAAACAGGACTTGCGATACTTCCAGCTGAATGAGAGTGTTTCTCAGTAAACAATTATATTTTACGCCCTCAAAATAAAAGAGCGTAAGCGTACATGTGAGTTTTGTTTCCACAATTGTGTATGACACTGACATCACTGTTTTAAAAACACCTGATTTCATTAACAGAACAAGTAATTACAAAATATTTTCTACAGAACTTCACAGCACAGAACAGCAACAGCAAGTAAAAACTAATGAAGCCTTAACCGTTTTCACAACTTACCATATTACAGTTTGGATCAGCTGACACATTTACCTAACATTTACGATTTCAACGTTCGGCTAAATGAGCCTTTACCAAGGCAGATTAAACAGCGCAGCTGTCCACTGTTTATTCTTCAGACAACTGTCAAATGTTTATTTACAAGCTTTATTTTTCATGAGAAAACTAACAAGTGCTTTTTATGTCTGTGCTGTGTTTATTAAAAGTGAAAGAAGCTAAAAATTAAAAAATTGGTGAGATAAAAACATAAAAAAGTGAAAAAAGTTTAAAATATACAATTCAAATCAAAACTTGAGTAAATAAAATGAATAAAGCAAGAAAAGAAGTAGCTTGCGTAGCTTAAAAGTACCTGGTAAATCTGCCCTGGCCTTTACCCTCTTTAATTTAGTCGTCGATGAGACAGCGACGAATGAATATCAAGCGGATGCTTACGAATTTTGTTATATTTTTTTCCTGAATATTTGCACAGCAAACAAATTCAGTCATGATGATATGCGAAAAATCTTTTGTCATAAACAATGCTTTCGATAACATACAATACCTTTTATACAATTTTTCTCCAATAACGGACTATACTACCTTTCCTAATTTAGTAATACACTTAGTCTTATTAATTAGTCTGTGTAATATCTTATCAAAGATATTTTAAATATGTTTCTGATATCAAAATGATCTTCCATGCCGAAAAATATCAAAGCTTATTAAGTTTGATACGTCCAACCGCGTATTTTTTTTGGGGAATAGTCAGTGTTATGCTCCATCAAGCAATCATTCTTTTATTTTATTTTTTTTCTTGAATGGAAAACAATAAATTATTGTCCCATCTTTTTTAATATTTTTCATTTGACTGTTTACTTAGAGAAAGTTTTATTATACCCTTTACAAAACAATGAAAGGGTATATATGGGTTTGTCATTCCGTGTGTAATTTCTTCGATATTCACATGGAACCAAATAAAGTATATATATTCTGGGTCCTTATGAATAGTGATGACGATTGAGCGATGTCCGTCTGTCTGCTCCCAGAAGAGCTAGAGACTTCGTTCTTGGACCGTTGCATTGGAAATGAACTTAAATAGAGTGCTACTGAAATTCAGAAAGATCCGAAGTATTGTTCCAGAGCTGAGAAGCTTACGCCTGTTTCTCGACGCAAAATTTATACCAAAAATCAGTTATTTTTTTATGTTTGTAAATTAAACCTACTTCGTGCTTTGGGAAGCCTCAATGGTCTATTAAAAACTAAAAATATAAAATTTTTTTTCCAGGGATGGAAAATTAAAAATTTTTTTCGGCCCATTCCGTATTTTGTAGTACATGTAGTAACTAAAATTGTTAAAAATTTTAAGTTTTTCTTTAACAAAACCTCTTTATACGTCATGAAGATTTGCATTGGCCAAAAAAAAAAATTTTTAAATTCAAATTTTGCTTCCAGGGGTGGGAAATTGAAATTTTTTTTATCCGTAAAAGTAACCAAAGAGGCAATTGACCCTGTTTTTTTTGCTAACTAAAACTATTTTATATTTTGGGAAGAACAAAATTGGTATCAAAAATTCAAAAATAAAAAATAAAATTTCGAATCCAGGGTTGGACAAGTGCAATATATTATGGTACATGACCAAAATGGTTAAAAATTTGAAATTTTTCTTTGAGTTTCTTGAGGTGTTTTTTGATCCTTCAATATATTGTAGTGCATGTAATAACCAAAATGGTTAAAAAATTTTAGTTTTTTTTACACGAAGAAAAACTAAAACTCATGCAGACTTGCATTGATAAAGAAAATTTTAAAAAATTTAAGTTTCACTTCCAGGGTTGGGAAATTTTAATATTTTTTTTTTGTACATGGAATATATTGTAGTACATGAATGTGACTAAAATGGTTGCAAATTTTAAGTTTTTCTTAAATAAAACGACTTTACACTTAATGAAGGAAGACTAGCAATGGTTAAAAAATTAAAATTTTGCTTCCAGGGCTGGGAAAATTTTTATACATAAAAGTAACCAAAAAGGCAACGAACGTAGGTTTTTTACTAATTAAAACAGTTTTTTAGTACAGGAAAAACAAAATTGGAATCATAAATTTAAAAAAATCAAAATTTAGATTCCAGAGTTGGATAACTGCAATATTTTGTAGTACATAAAAGTGACAAAAATGGTAACAAATATTAAGTTTTTCTTAAATAAAACTATTTCATGCCTCATTGAGAGTTGCATTGGTAAAACAAATTAAATTTTGTTTCCAGCGTTGGGAAATTGAAATATTTATTCTGCATAAAAGTAACCAAAAGAACAAAATTGGTATTAAAATCATATAAAATCAAAATTTCGATGGCAGGGTTGGACAAATGAAATATATTATGGTACATGAAAGTGACCAAAACGTATAAAAATTTTAATTTTTTGCCAACTAAAACTATGTTACACGTCACTAAGAATTGCATTGGTAAAAAAATAAAAATTCGCTTCCAAGTACCCATATAAATTCCCAATTTTGTTTTTTTTTCAGTGAATTAAACATATTTTATACTTCGCTAAGAATTAAATTGGTATTAAAAATTTTTAAATTAAAAATTCGGTTCTAGGGTTGGAAAATCGAAATTTTTCGGTACATAAAAGCAACCATAAGTTCCCAATTTTGGTTTTTTTCAGTGACTTAAACCTATTTTATACTTCTCTAAGAATTAAATTGGTATTAGAAATTTTAAAAACTAAAAATTCGGTTCCAGGGTTGGAAAATCGACATTTTCTGATTTATAAAAGTAAATATATTATTTGTTTTTTTTTTATTTTTATGATGAATTATACCTACTTTATATATCAGGAAGAAATAAATTGGTATTAAAAACCAAAAAAATTTAAAAGACGATTGATTCTACGGTTCAACAATTAGAACTTTTTGGGGGTACATGAAACGTATTTTTGCTTGTTGTTTGTAAATGAAACATATTTCATATTTTTGAAAGACGTTCAGAGGTATTAGTAATAAGAAAAGCCAAACAGTTAGCTTCCTAGCCGAAAAATTTTAACGAAAAGAATGACATCTGTGAAGGGTATTTTAGATTCGGCACAGGCGAATATAGCACTTTTACTTGTTTTTAATTACTAATTTTATGTAATCAACGTTTTTTTAACTTAGAAAATATTGATACTTAGGTATATAATATGTAGTGCACCATTATCTCAAACGCTTGGCTTTTTGTCTGGTGGGTAGATCGCAAGCTCAACACATACACAATTTACCAATACTTAACGGTGCCCACCACTGCATTAAAAGTATTTCATCAAAACAGTAATAACTCAATAAAAAACAAAATTGTTTCAGGAAAACAGTAACAACTCAAAGATAAAGTTAGCATTATTTCATGAAAACAATAATATTTTGAATTAAAACAAAAAATTTGCTTAGACTGAATCAATTAAACAGTTGCAACTCAAAATACTACCTGACGAAAATAAACTTTTATTATTAGAATAACAACTTAACTCAAAATACTACAGTTATTTGTTAAGGCCAATCACTTCAAACAACTCAAAATAATTTTGTTTTCTTGATTCACAGAAATAACCCATTTCAGCATGAAAAAGGTCACAACATGTAATTTTATTAAGAAGGAGTAGTCAGAACTATGTTATGTATGGTTTTTTTTTCCAAAAAGATAAAATAAAAAAAATTTTAATACAGTATTGTTGAACGAGTGCGATATACGAATATAAAATATTTTTTAAGATTTATCTCGTTATTGGAAGTAATATTTGGGGAGCCAATTTTTCCCTACTTCCAAAGTGTCAGCAAGTGTATATTTCGACATCATAATAGATTCAGAAGTTCTTTCACTTCGGCAAAATTGTTTGTAGCTTTCGATATGGGCATTTCCAGAAAAAAGTCCACCTTGATCGAAAAATTAAAATTTAACAAACAGATATTTTCCTAATGTATTATAAAGGAGAAACTTCTAAAATAAATTAAATTTAGGAGCTTAAAGCTTTCTTTTGTTGGGATGGTGAAATACTGAGCTACAAGTTTGAAGTTCTCGTTTTTGTAAGTGTTTCTTAACTTCAAGGGCATTTTCTCTTTATAATTAACATTCCTAAAATCAATTTCATAATAATACTCTTATTGCAAAACTGTTGCTACAAAAATATTTAATCATAAAACAAATGCAAAAAATATATTTAGTATTTTGTAGTTTTTATATAATTTTCTAATATTCATGTCTTTTTCGCATTTTTTTAACATAATAAAATAAAGTGGAAATTTTAGTAATGTAACGCCAGTAACGTAACGCCAGACCAATTTTCATAAAAGAAAAAAAAGGAAAAAAGATTTGTTCAATTTATAACTTGGAAAATAAATGTATATTGGTCCAAAACCTATCAAAAAAAATTTGATTAAAAATACTTGCCCAATTCGCAGATTTCAACAATTTTGTTATCAAAGTCAAATCGCACTTCCGTTTTTTGTAACGTAACGCCAGGTCACTTTTTGGAGTATATCTTGAAATTCTTAGGCTCAACTATTTCCATTTTTTGGCTGAATATAGAGCTATCCAATCACTTCTCTAATGTGAGAAAAATACTTTTTGAAATTATGGTTTTTAAAGTTTTTTCAACATATCGTCGTACAAAAGTAACGTAACGCCAAAATGGAAATGCCCATATATAAAAAAGTTGATGAACTATAAAATAAATTGTTAAATATTATTAGTAATTATTTGTAACCGAGGAAGCGACTTTTCTTAACTTCATAAAATTAAATGAAAAATTAGTTAGATATTATTTTAAACTTCCACTCAATTGAATAAGATGATTAAACGAATATCAAAACTATAACAAACACTTTTCATAGTTATATTGTTTTCACACTGACAAACATAGTTTTAATTGATGTTGATTTTAACTTTTAAAACAACTGATAAGACCTGGTTTTATTGTGCAAAATGATTTTATTAAAACAAACTTAAACCCATTTTTGTATTGTTTTTAAGTGGGTTTTATGATGTACAACCATGGCTTTCTCTGCTAAGTAGGGAAAGTTAAATATTGAAAATATCTAATAATGCATCACAAATTTTTCACACCGCATTTTTTTGTGAGAACTTTCATCATTTTTAATTGAAATAATTTAATTTTTAAGCACATATTCACTTTGTATAAACATTTCTATAATTTTTAAGTATTAATAACGAAATATAGAACAATTTCGACTTTCTTGGTTTTCCATAGATAGAGAAATTTAATTTATTTTGATCAAAGTTATTGTACAGCCCGTGTGTTAAAGTCAAAATTGTTGTGTAAACGGTATATCTCTTGTTTATGGTTTTAACTTTAATGTTTTTTAAACTAACAGAAAATTTATTATCTTAAAATGCATGTCTTTTTAAATTAAACGTAATTAACTAGATTTCTAGATTTTTATGGACATACAATATTTTTGTTGCATACTTGTGAATTTGCATAAGGAATTTTTTGAATTTCTGTTTTTACGACTTGTTGAAAAATGGCATCGCAGTAGTATGAAAAGTACAATTTGATTAGACGGGTAGTACAAAATCAGAATAGTAAGATTTTGATCCTTACCGCCAACAATGTAAAAAAATTGGATAGTGCATAGGCGACACAGTTACGGTAACTACATATATATACAGAATAGATTCAAATGAGTTTAAAACAACGTCCACCACTAGCGTTAAGGCTCATTTATCTGACGTTGAAATCGTAAATGTAATGTAAATGGTTCAGCTGATCCAAACTATTATATGGCAAGTTGTGAAAACGCTTACTTGGCTGAAATGAAATATTGCCGTAACGTGCTACCTGCAGAAAATAGAATTTCATAGAATAGAATGAGCGATGTCCGTCTACATCATTCTTGGACTGATGGATTGGAACTGACCTTAAATAGAGTGGTACTGAAATTCAGAAATATCGGTTCAGAAGTACGGTTCCAGAGCTGGGAAGCTTACTTCTATTTGTGAACGCAAAATTAACTAGCAAAAACCATTTATTTTTTGTATCAACTTGGAAAGAATCAAACTTGCATTAAAAACTAACAGCAGTATTCACAAAAAATAAAGTAGACCTGATCAACACTTTAAAATAAATTTTCTATGAAATTTTTACTTTAAAGCACGCTTGAAGTACACATTGATTTTTGTGAATACAGCAGTAAATAAATAAACATTTTTATTCCAGGGATGGTGCACAAAAGTAAGTTCTTTTTTGCTAATTAAAACTTTTTTAGAATTTACGAAATATAAAATTGGTACTGAAATTTAAAAAAAATTAAAATTTCGAGTCCAGTGTTAGAAAACTGAAATATTTTGTGGTACATGAAAGTAACCAAAAAGGCTACAAACTTTATTTTTTTTAAGTAAAACTATTTGATACCTCATTAAGCAAAAGAAAAAAAATTTAAGTTTGCTTTCAAGGCTGAGAAATTGAAAGTTTTTTATAAATAAAAGTAACCAAAAGGAAACTGACGTTTTTTTGCTAAGTGAAACTATTTCATAATTCAGGAAGAACAAAATTGGTATTTAAAATTTAAGAAGGAAATTCGATCCCAGGATTGGACAATTCAATTATGTTTTTGGTGCATAAAAGTTACCAAAGAGGTTAATAACTTTGATTTAAAAAATCAAAGGACTACTTCACTAAGATAAAAATTGCCATTAAAAATAAAAATAATTTGAACCCAAGGCTGGAATACTAAATGCCGCTACTTTTTTTGGTGAATTAAATATGTTTTATGCTTCAGGCATTTACATTCGTGGATAAAATAAAAAAATCAATTCCAGGTTTGGAAAATTTTTTGGTACATAAAAGTAGCCACATATGTTCCTAATATTCCTAATATTTTCAGTGAATTCAACCTATTTTATTCTTTGCGAAGAATTGTATTGGTATTAAAAACCCAAAAAAAAATAAAAATTTAAAAGTTGGAAAATAAATTTTTTTGGTACATCAAAAAAGCTATAAGTTCCTTTCAGTTTTTTCAGTGAATTAAACTTCTTTTATTTAAAATGGTATTAAAAATTAAGAAAATTTAAATTCGACTCCAGGGTTGGAAAGTCTATATTTTTTTTGGTACATAAAAGTAACCAAATAAGTTCCTAATTTTAGTTTTTTGGTTAACTAAAACTATTTACAGAATTAAACTGTTATTAAAAACCTAAATAACCAAAAATTCTATTCCACTGTTGGACAATCAAAAAAGAAAACGAAACGGCTTAACATTATTTTATGCTTCAGGGTGACAAAAATTGGTATTAAAATTAAAATAAATGGTGTCCAGGTTTGAACCATTGAATTTTTTTTAATACAAAAAATTAACGAAATATGTATATATATAATTTCGACTTCTTCTGTGATTCAAACCTATTTTATACTTCAGGCTGAATAGAATCGGTATTGAATATTCCAAAAAAGAACTAGAAAGCGATTATAGGGTCAGCCAATTAGACCATTTTGGGTACATAAAATAACCAACGATCATCATGTTAGAAATAAGAATAGCCAAAAATACAACTTCGGAGCTTTTTCATATATACGAAAGTAACTGAATTAAATTTTTTTTTTTTTGCTAATTAAAGCTATTTTCTGTTTTAGGTACTAAAATATATGTTTGCATTTCATCTTAAGAGATATTTCCGATCTTCATATTTTTACTTTCTGTTGAGATTTTTTTTGGTTGTTTTAAATATTTTTCAGCAAAACATAATTTCTTTGAATCCTTTTTCGAAAATTTGAGTATTGCAGACCGAAAATTTTAAAATTAAAGTTATATTTGGCAAATTTAAGGCCGAAAAGTTTTTTCACTTCATTTAAACTATAATTTTACACAAAAAAGAAAAAACAGGTTTATATTTTCACAATTAAAAAAACCCAATTTTTGAAACATAAGATTTAATTTAAAAATTGATATCGTTTTCCGATCTTGAAAATAATCTTTTTTACTTTTTTTAAATAATTTTTGTGGTAATGCAAAACAAGTCATGTAATAAATAAAAAATATGAATAGTTATGATTTTTTCCATGCAATACTCTCATTTTAATTGTGCTTCTCTTTGTGGTGGAGACAAGCGCGGATCCAGGGGGGTCATGACACCATTTTGACTTTGTTGGTACCGTGGTACTACCACGACTAATTTGGTACAATTTAAATATCTCAATCAGAAGCTTACACCTAGTTCATAAAAACGTTTTATGCTTGAATCAGTTAATAAACATAAAATATTTCTGTGAATTATACGGTTACATAATCAAAGATTTTGTGTCAACTTTTCATTACATACAGTATACCAGTCAGCACTTCATGAAATTTTCGGGTCGTTTTTTACTCCTTTGCTTGTTCTATATATTTATTTTGTCGTGTCTTTTTGAAAATGATTGTTCTTTCGAGAAAAAACGGTTCGTTAGACCCGAATCTTTCAAAATAGTGTCTTATGTCTCATATTTCTACTAAATTATGGCTCATTTAAGTAACGGACTTACTATTATTTGCTATAATTTTTCGCAACAGAAACATTTTTCATCGTTAGGCTGCCTTATATTTGATTCAAAAACAATCACGTTGAAAAAGAGTATAATAATTGATTTCCAAATACCGAAAAAGTTTTCAATCAATGTTTCGTTGCTTAAATTTTAAACTACCAGAAAATTTATTATCTTAAATTATATGACTTTTTGAATAAAATTTAATCAACTGATTCCTAGATTTTAATGTATATAATATTTTTTTGTTGTATACTTGTGTAGAGAAGTTTTTGAATTTCTATTTATAGAAATATAAAAAAATGGTACTGTCATGGTATGAAAAGTACATTTTATTTAGTAAATTGGTACAAAATCAAAATAGCCCTTTTCCATCCCTGAAGTCAACTCTTGTTTGCATAAACACTTGAATAAAACATACTCGGCATTTACACATGAAAGAAATTGCATGAAAGTTACAATACACTCACATTTTTTCACTAACAGATTCAAACTTATTTTACTTTCCACTCAGCTTTCCCCGATTTTTTCAGGAAAGCAATTTTTTGACACTTTGTGAAACTGAAATGAGCGGTAAAAACTGTTGCCACTTCACAGACTTATATAAAGTTACAGGATTGTGTTAACATAATAATTGTAAATCCAAGTTATTTTGTATATACATATAAATGTATATGAAATTAATTATAATAATTTTCTTCAAATATATATAAAGAAGATAATTGATGTCTTTTTGTAACAATAATCTCATTAAAAAATTAACAATAATAATTATTTTCAATTATTGCCTTATAAATTTGTGTATGTGATTATTTTGGCAACTCTACAAAACAATACAAATGGAAGCAAAATTAAGTCAAAGCACAATAAAATTACTTAATTTATATCGTTCGTACCCAATTTTATGGGATATTTATAATAAATCATACAGGCGAAATGATCTATTTAGTGCTTTTTTCCTTTTACATTCTTTTTTTTATACCCTTCACAAAAAAGTGAAAGGGTATATATAGGTTTGTCACTCCGTGTGTAATTTCTTCGATATGCAAATGGGACCCCATAAAGTATATATATTCTGGATCCTAATGAATAGCCATGACGATTGAGCGATGTCCGTCTGTCCGTCGGTTTTCCCAAGCCCCCAGAAGAGCTAGAGACTTCGTTCTTGGACCGTTGGATTGGAAATGAACTTAAATAGGCTGCTATTGAAATTCAGAAAGATCCAAAGTATGGTTCCAGAGCTGGGAAGCTTTCACCTATTTCTCGACGCAAAATTTATACCAAAAATCAATTATTTTTTTTAATGTTTGTATATTAAACCTACTTCGTGCTTTGGGGAGCCTCAATGGTCTATTAAAAACTAAAAAAATAAAATTTTTTTTCCAGGGATGGGAAATTAAAAGTTTTTTTTCGGCCTATTCCGTATTTTGTAGTACATGTAGTAACTAAAATTGTTAAAAATTTCAAGTTTTTCTTTAATAAAACAACTTTATACGTCATGAAGATTTGCATTAGCAAAAAAAAAAAATCAAAAATTTTAAATTCAAATTTTTCTACCAGGGGTGGGAAATTGAATTTTTTTATACATGAAACTAATCAAACAGGCAACTGATGTTGTTTTTTTTTGTTTTTTGCTAACTAAAACTGTCTTATAATTTAGGAAGAACATAATTGGTATCAAAAATTCAAAAATAAAAAATAAAATTTCGAATCCAGTGATGGACAAGTGCAATATTTTATGGTACATGAAAGCTACCAAAATGGTAAAAATTTTGCAATTTTTCGTAAATAAAACTACCTTATACCTCAAGAAGCGTTGCACTGATAAAGAAAACAAACAAAAAAAATTAAAATTTCGTTTCCAGGGTTGGAAAAATTAAATTTTTTTTTGGTACATGCAATATTTATGGTACATGTTATAACCAAAATGGTTGCAAAATTCGAGTTTTTCTTAAACAAAACTACTTTATACCTCATGAAGATTTGCATTGATAACGAAAATTTAAAAAAATTTAAATTTCGCTTCCAGGGTTGGGAAATTGAATTTTTTTTTAACATAAATGTAACCAAAAGGCAATTGACGTTGTTTTTTACTAATCAAAACTATATTTATAACCTATATGGTTATAAATATTAAGTTTTTCTTAAATAAAACTATTTCTTGCCTCATTAAAAGTTGCGATGGTAAAAAAAATTTAAATTTCGTTTCCAGGGTTGGGAAATTGATATATTTATTCTGCATAAAAATAGCCAAAAAGGCAATTGACGTTGTTTTTTTTTTTGCTAATTAAAGCTGTTTTATAATTAAGAAAGAACAAAATTGGTATTAAAATCTTAAAAAATCAAAATTTCGACTCCAGGGTTGGACAAATGATATATTTTATGGTACATGAAAATGACCAAAAAGTTTAAAAATTTTAATTTTTTTGTCAAGCATTGGTAAAAAATAAAAATTCCAGAGTTGGGAAATCGAAATATTTTTCGTACATAATAGTACATACATAAATTCAAAATTTTGTGCTTTTAGTGAATTAAACCTATTAGATATTTCAGAAAAAATTAAACTAGTATCAATTCGGTTCCAGGGTTGGAAAATTGAAATATTTTTGGTATATAAAAGTACATACATAAATTCCAAATTTTGTTTTTTAGTGAATAAAAAATTAAATTAGTATTAAAAAATTAAAAATTCGGTTCCAGGGTTGGAAAATCGACATTTTCCGATTCATAAAAGCAGCCATTTTATTTGTTATTTTTTGATTTTTATGATGAATTATACCTACTTTATACATCAGAAAGAAGTAAACTGGTATTAAAAACCAACAAAATCTAAAAGACGATTCTACGGTTGGACAATTACAACTTTTTGGGGTACATGAAACGGATTTTTGTTTTGTTTGTAATTTAAACATATTTCATATTTTTGAAAGACGTTCATAGGTATTAGATATAAGAAAAGCCAAACACATAGCTTCCTAGCCGAAAAATTTAAACGTTTTCTTATATATAAAAGTAACCGATAACATCATTTTGATTTTTTAACTAAACCTACTTTCTGTTTTGGCAAGAAAGAAAGAAAGAAGAATTACATCTGTGAAGGGTATTTAAGATTCGGCACAGCCAAATATAGCACTCTTACTTGTTTGATTTTGGCTCTCAATTTCTAATTGTTTTAATTCTAAAAGAATAGCAATTTTTGCAACTTTTCGTTTCGACGACATTTTTAAAATAAACTTTTACTTTCCTGTGTAAACGAACAAGAAATTTTCAAGAAAGTTGTATTTTTTATTAAAAAATGTTATTTATAATACGTATACAGAAATTTCATGAAAGTACTTTCATGTGTAAATGTAGCGTTAAGCAAACGATGCGTTCGCCGATATGATACTGTTTTCATTCAACAATCTCTTTTGCTGCGTTGTCAAATGAGCATAAAAACTTTCATTTATGATGTCAGTAAAAGAGGTTCGATCTCGAGTCGTCTCACACATACTTGTATGAAGCGTTCATCAGAACTTTGTATCGTTCTATTAGAAACATAAAAAATCATGTATGTACATGTATATGAAATGTACACAAGGTCATTTGTTTACTGTGCGGATCATTTAAATTTTAAAATACAGTCGAATCCGCTTTAGCGCAACACGCCTTACTGGAAAAAATCAGTTTATTGAAAGCGATGCAACTCCCCGCACTGATTTTAAACGCAGCTAGTCTTATTCACTACGTTTTAGCGAAACATCGTTTTATTGAAAATATCGTATTACTGAAGACCAAAAGCTAGCCCACAACTACGTTTTGTATCAAACTTACTTCGCATTAGTGAACAAATAAACAATAACAATGTAGTAAGAATTTTAACGAACATTTATATTGCTATTTTAAATTGAATTAAGATTCATATTCTAATTGTTCGAAATTTGTTTTAAATCTCAGAAAGACATGATAAATATTCCAACGCACAAAGGAAAGTCAACATCAGTTTTATTCAACTTACACAGCAGAGCAGAACAGCTGTTTTCGAAAGACGCAACCCTTTCATCATCAGTGCTCATGTGTATTGTGTTTGTCACCACTTATTAGATGGCTTAGTTGAATTTGATAACAGTTCCTATTTACACAAACTTTATTGTGAAAAAGAATACGAGAACTGTATCAACCTGATGTTAATATGTTATTGTTATAATACCCGTGTTACCGTTTGATTATTTTTCTTCATGTCCCATTTTTCTGAATTTTTTGTTCCATCATACCTAAGTCAAACTTTTTTGGTTTGAATTTTATACTTAAGTACATGTGAACGTTTTTCCAATATTTTATTATTGGTAGCTCAAGCCATAGCTTAAATTTGTATGTAGTAAGAATTTTAACGAACATTTATATTGCTATATTAAATTGAATTAAGATTCATAGGCTAATTGTTCGAAATTCGAAAAATGGGACATGAAGAAAAATAATCAAACGGTAACACGGGTATTATAACAATAACATATTAACATCAGGTTGATACAGTTCTCGTATTCTTTTTCACAATAAAGTTTGTGTAAATAGGAATTGTTATCAAATTCAACTAAGCCACCTAATAAGTGGCGACAAACACAATACACATGAGCACTGATGATGAAAGGGTTGCGTCTTTCGAAAACAGCTGTTCTGCTCTGCTGTGTAAGTTGAATAAAACTGATGTTGACTTTCCTTTGTGCCTTGGAATATTTATCATGTCTTTCTGAGATTTAAAACAAATTTCGAACAATTAGCCTATGAATCTTAATTCAATTTAATATAGCAATATAAATGTTCGTTAAAATTCTTACTACATACAAATTTAAGCTATGGCTTGAGCTACCAATAATAAAATATTGGAAAAACGTTCACATGTACTTAAGTATAAAATTTAAACCAGAAAAGTTTGACTTAGGTATGATGGAACAAAAAATTCAGAAAAATGGGAAATGAAGAAAAATAATCAAACGGTTACACGGGTATTATAACAATAACATATTAACATCAGGTTGATACAGTTCTCGTATTCTTTTTCACAATAAAGTTTGTGTAAATAGGAACTGTTATCAAATTCAACTAAGCCACCTAATAAGTGGTGACAAACACAATACAAATGAGCACTGATGATGAAAGGGTTGCGTCTTTCGAAAACAGCTGTTCTGCTCTGCTGTGTAAGTTGAATAAAACTGATGTTGACTTTCCTTTGTGCCTTGGAATATTTATCATGTCTTTCTAAAATTTAAAACAAATTTCGAACAATTAGCCTATGAATCTTAATTCAATTTAATAAAACAATAAGAAATTTATTTATTAGAAATCGATTGCATAACTTAAGGCTGAAAAAGTTGTGCATGGCTTGTCCGTTAAAAAATTACATGGAAAATTGTATTTGTCCTTTTCGCTCTTACGAATTTTATTGTATTTTTCTATTATATTGTCAATGCATGTGGCTAGACATTTTCGAGGAATTCGTGAAAAATTTCAACAACAAAATGAATAATTCTATGAATAATTTTTTTTTAAATAAAATTTTTACGTTAAATTGACGTAAAAAATATTTACAGATTTGATATAAAAAATATTGTTTTACTGATTTTAAGCAGTACGCTTAACTGTAACAAATTTCAGTAATCTGAACCACGTTTTAGAGAAAAAAATCGGTTAACTGAAAAAAAATTTGGTTTTGGTTATTTCCAGTAAAGCGGAGTCGACTGTAAAGCTAAACATTTTTTAATAAAATTTCCGTGATATTAGTAGCTTAGTCAAGTATTTTAAATACAAAACCGTAAAAAGTACATTAGTTTTGCATTAAGTACAGTACTATCTCGATAATCCGGACACCATAAATCCTGAGCATGTCCGTATTACCGGAGTGTCCGGATTACAGATGTTAATTTTTTTACCTGCATACATACATAATGCAAAGAATATAAACTAAACCAATTTTAATGAAATTTTTTATATGACACATTGTTGTCACAATACTATTATAAATATATTAAAAATTCGGTTACAGGGTTGAAAAATCTAACTTTTTTGGTACATAAAAGTACCCACATAAATCCCACCTTTTGTTTTTTTTAGTGAAGTAAACCTATTTTATACTTCAGAGAAAATTAAATTGTTATTAAAAATTCGGTTCCAGGGTTGGAAAATCGAAATTTTTTAGTACATAAAAGTATGCATATAAGTTCCTTATTTTGGTTATGTGTGAATGAAAGCTTTTTTATACTTCGGGAAGAGTTAAATTTTTATTAAAAAGTAAAATAATTAACAATCCAGACAGACATTTTCTGATTCATAAAAGTAACCATATAGTTTGTTATATTTGATTTTTATGATGAATTATACCCACTTTATATATCAGGAAGAAATAAATTGGTATTAAAAACCAAAAAAATCTAAAAGACTATTCTACGGTTGGACATTTAGAACCTTTTGGGGCACATGAAACGGGTTTTTTCTTTTTGTTTGTAAATTAAACATATTTAATATTTTTGAAAGACGTTCAGAGGTATTAGAAGTAAGAAGAGCCAAACATTTAGCTTCCTAACCAAAAAATTTAAACGTTGTCTTATATATAAAAGGAACTGATAACATCATTTTGTGGTTTTTTTAATTTTTTTTTTTAATTAAAGCTACTTTCTGTTTTAGCAGGAAAGAAGAATTACATCTGTGAAGGGTATTTAAGATTCGGCACAGCCGAATATAGCACTTTTACTTGTTTGACCTGTTTTTAATATACGTTTAAATTTTTATAGGATTCGGATTCCTGTGACTCCTGCTGTTGTCAAGAAGAAAACATTACGTCCTGCAATGAAGAATGTTGTGTTGAGAGTAAACCAATAACAAATACTGCCGAAGTTGAAGGAGCTTCAACCATAGATTCCAAAAATAATACTGTAGTTTCATCACCAACGGATTGTGTCACTGCTGCTGCAGATAAATTGAAAAATTTTGATCACTTATCTGTGGTATCCGAAGAAACACTTAGCAATAGTGAAGTTGTTACAGCTCAACAAACCGAAAATCTATTGCGATATACACCTGATGTAAGTAACTCCCAAACAACCTTGCACAGTTTAGTACGCCCACTTACACCTTTAACGCCAGTAGAATTGGTTGCGAATGAGCTGCATGATTTACAGGCTGTTGTGCCACCTTTATCTTACTTTGAGAATATATTGCAACAGCATATGAGTACAAATTATGGTAAGTTTTCATTGCAAATCAATAGTAAAATGACATTAAAATATTATTTTTAACGTATTTTCAGGAAGTACTACTGAAATCTCTTCTACGACAAACTCGGGTAAAACTATTGTAAAGCATACTAACGGCTGGGACTATAAGTTGGAATCACCCTTTGTTCAAAGAAAATATCCAGAAAACTCTATATCGCCCATTATGACAAAACGTTTACCAGCACAAACTTTGACTACATTTGTACCTATAACCACTACGGCAACTTCTCATTCTTCAGATATGCCAGTCTCGAATGAAAAACCAACTCTGCCAAAAAAACCAACTGATCTTAGTATAAACGGTCAACAGTATCCCATTATAGAGGTCACTCCTATTAAAACATTGCCGTCTAGTGATTGCGGGCAAAAGAGAGCTTCGGCAAAAAATAATGGTGATAACAATGGCAACGTAACACCAAAACACTTCTTTTCTCCCATCAAACCAAAATTGAAATTGAATACTGCTTTAGCAAATCAAAAGCGATTAGAAGTACGCATACTTCCAGCAAACGGAGCGTTAACCCAAGAGCAATCATTGGTGCCGCAACGAAAGTGTGAACCACCTGATATATTCGTAACAAATGCACTAGCAACATCCTATAGGCCGCCCAAGAAGGCATTAGTAAAGCCACCACCTATACCACAGCGTATAACCAACTCATCAACAACACAAGCACAAGTAAGTTCTAAAGAACATCAAAGAAATAGACAGCAGCAACCATATCACCGCGGTAGGCAACATCAAACCCGTCGTTACCAGCATCACCAACCGAATAATGTTTTTATCACTAATAATGATGTATACGTAATGCCAGTAATATGTGCCACTACCGCATCAATTACTGCTACAACTTCTGATACAATAACAACAGTAGTATTAAGCTATACTAACAGCTTATGCACCAGCATGAAAACTAATTTAGAAACTTTTTGTCCTCTACTAAAAACAATGGCAACAACTGTTCTAACGCCTAATGCTTTATGTAATTCTCTAAAACCAATACTAACAACACAAACAACAACAGCAAGTATATCATCATCATCAGCAGTAACAACATTTAGTGTGGAATATTTAACATCAACAAAATGTCCACCAGCTTGTTTTAAATTTATAAATTCCAATATTAACTTTCGAAAACCTAATGATCCTGTTTATGCAATAGCACAAAATGTTTGCCATAATTTAATCACAGCTTCTGCTGTTACACAACCTTTGATGTCATCGATTGTTAAGTGTTGTATAGCTAAACAACAACAGTTGCAACAACACCAACATACAGCTGCATCATCCTTTGCTGCTGATGATGCGTCTGCTGGTGCTATTACCATCGCACCCCTATTAAAAACGCAAAAAACAGAATTATCACCATCATCGTCAGTTCCAAAATTATCAAGTGTTGCGTATAGTTTAACCATAAATTCTTCTCTAGAAAAACCAATAACAACAGAGCTGACAATATCAAACACAGCAGTAAATTCTGCTGTTGTCGATTCCATGTGTCAGGTGAGATTTGGTTTTATCAGTAGACTTGAGCATTTAATTTATTGATTTTGAAACTTATCTGCAATGCCAAAAGTAAATATTTACCGTTTACTCTTTCTGCAATTAGCTTTTAATAAAATTCGAAGTTGATTAAAATCTTATTAATTCGTTTTTGAAACAGTTAAAGTATCAACATCAATGTAAATGTATTATTTACATATAAATTATAACAACTTATACATGTGACAGCGTATAGAGAAAGGGACCTAAGGGTAAAAATAAATCAATTTTCACTTTTTTTTTGATGTGGACAACATCTGAGCATCGAATTCGAATTCTATAAAATGGCTCTCCTGAACAAAACCGGTTTTTACCCTTAGGTCCCTTTCTATTTGGCGCGTCACATATGTATACTAGCTACGCCCGGTGTGCTTCGCTAGCCCCATCATCATGAAATGAAATAAACATTTGTAAGAAACAGTATTTATATACATACGTATATTTCTGTATAATAAATTAAAATTACAATTCCATACATAAAAATAATAAACGATTTATTTAAGCGCTTCAGTGTAGACAATACTATCTTTGTTTTACTCCCTTCAGCAAGAACATATAAATTTTCTAGACTTGTACCGAACTCTTTCATTAGCTCGTTTTTGACAAGAACCTTTCATCAAACCAATGTAATTTAAATGGGTTTGATCATAGGTTCTTGTCAAAAACGAGCTAATGAAAGAGTTCGGTACAAGTTTAAAATTTTCTGGTTATCCAACTCTTGAACACGCAACATATTAAGCGGCATGGCCACATATCAAACTGACGCTTCAAACTCTGCTTTTCTTTGATAGTGTTTGTGAAAAAAACTCACACGTATGGTTTGATGTGAGTTTGAAGAATATCAAAACAATTTAGATTTCCACTCTCAAACTGAATTTTACCAACACATACACAAGTTTGAAGCATCAGTTTGATGTGTGGCCATGCCGCTTAAGTGGCCATGCGAAAAAATTGTTTATGTGTATATCATAAAACAATTAAAGAAATTTAACTAAGTCCCAGTTTACATTGTGCGATTTTTGTCGCTGCGATTCTTATTTTGTGTGAGAGTCCTGAAATAGGAATATATACCATTTGTATTCCTTTCTCGCTATTCCTCACTAAATATCAAGAATTGCTGCGACAAAATTTGCATAGTGTAAACCGGGACTAAATAGATAAAATGTTTGTGTGTGCAAAAATAATACATTCTACCGGATTTTAAAGTGCAAACATTACGTTCGCTGATGTGTGTTGAGTTGCCTCTCTCAAGTTTGTTGAATATACAGGAAGTATACGTGAAGAGACTTGTAATTTTTTTATTTAGCACCGTGGGAAACCTACGTATTTATTTATGGCGTATGTCTCCTTCTAAACGAAGAGGTATCTATATTTTAAATTTCCCCAAAATCAAGTTGAGACACAGAAATTATCCCCATTACTTCCTCCTTGTGCTAGTTTTGAAAATGGCCATGGCCTATGTGATTTTATAGACAAAGATCTATCTATGTTCTATATATAACCTATGTATGTCTATCTATCTATCTACGATCAAAGTTTCATTGAAATCGGTTTCAAGGTTTCGGAGGGATAGAAATTTCCCCCGTATCGCCCTTCCGGTCTTAGTCTTAAAAAATGTAGTACCCTATAACCTTCCCGGAGTTGCACAGACTAAGTGCACCAAATTTCATTGCGACCGGTTGAGCGGTATGACCGCGCATAAAATTCGAACAAACAAACATTAATTTTTATATACAGTGCATTAATTTTTTAATATAGTATGTATTAGATTTATTGTAATTTACAATAGCTAAGTATATAAATTAAATTAATGGTTTGACTAAAATTGAATTATAATGAATTTAAAAACGAATTTTATTTTAGTTTTTCAAAATATTAACTCAAATATTTCGAAATGAATGCAGTGTTCACTAAAATGGCTATAACTCATGAACCAATACACAGAGACCGTTTATACATAAAAACCTTGGTATTGACGTCACCTTTCATATAAATTTGACAGAAATATCGGTTCACGCATTCCAGAGAACATCAATTACTAACACAATTAAACTTATTATACCCTTCCCAAAAAAGTGAAAGGGTATATATAGGTTTGTCATTCCGTGTGTAATTTCTTCGATATATTCTGTATCCTGTTGAATAGCGATGACGATTGAGCGATGTCTGTACGTGGTTTCCCAAGCCCACAGAAGAGCTAGAGACTTCGATCTTGGTCCGTTGGATTGGAAATGAACTTAAATAGAGTGGTACTGAAATTCAGAAAGATCCGAAGTACGGTTCACGAGGTGGGAGGCTTACACCTATTTCTCGGCGCAAAATTTATACCAAAAATAATTTTTTTTTTAATGTTTGTAAATTAGACCTATTTCGTGCTTTGGGAAGCCTCAATGGTCTATTAAAAACTAATGAAATTAATTTTTTTTTCCAGGAATGGGTAATAAAAATTTTTTTTTCACCTATTCCGTATTTTGTAGTACATGTAGTAACTAAAATTGTTAACAATTTTAAGTTTTTCTTTAACAAAACCTAAAGACGTCATGAAGATTTGCATTGGCCAAAAAAAATTTTAATATTAAAATTTTGCTTCCAGGGGTGGGAAAATGAAAGTGACCAAAATCGTAAAAATTTTTAAATTTTTCTTAAATAAAACAACTTTATACTTCAAGAAGCGTTGCACTGATAAAAAAGCAAAAAAAATTTAAATTTCGTTTCCAGGGTTGGGAAAATGAAAGTTTTTTTTGGTACATGCAATATTTTGTAGTACATGTAATAAACAAAATGGTGTTAAAATTTAAGTTTTTCTTAAACAAAACTACTTTATACCTCATGAAGATTTGCATTGATAAATATATTTAAAAAAATTAAAATTTCGCTTCTAGGGTTGGGCAAATTAAAATGCTTTTTATTCATAAAATTAACTAAAACGGCAATTGACGTTGTATTTTTTTGCTAACTAAAACTATTTTATATTTTAGGAAGAACAAAATTGGTATTAAAAATTAAATATAATATCAAAATTTCGAATCCAGGGTTGGAAAAGTGCAATATTTTATAGTTCATGAACGTGACCAAAATAGTTCAAAATTGTAAATTTTTCTTATATAACACTACTTTATACCTTATGAAGAGTTGCGTTGGTAAATAACAAAACAAACAAAAAATTAAAGTGTCACTTCCAGTGTTGGGAAGTCTAAAGTTTTTTTGAAACATGCAATATATTGTAGTACATGAAAGTGACCAAAATGGTTGCAAATTTTAAGTTTTTCTTAAATAAAACGACTTTATACCTAATTAAGACTATGATTGCTAAAAAAAAATTAAATTTCGATTCCATTTAAATATTTTTTATACATAATAGGCAACTAGCGTCGGTTTTTTACTAATTAAAACTATTTTTATATCAGGAAAAACGAAATTGGTATGAAAAATTAAAAAAATATCAAAATTTAGATTCCAGAGTTGGATAACTGCAATATTTTGTAGTACATGAGAGTGACCAAAATGGTTACAAATATTAAGTTTTTCTTAAATAAAACTATTTCATGCCTCATTAAGAGTTGCATTGGTAAAAAAAAAATTTAATTTCGTTTCCAGGTTTGGGAAATTGAAATATTTTTTCTACATAAAAGAAACGAAAAAGGCAATTGACGTTGTTGTTTTTGCTTATTAAAGCTGTTCTATAATTTAGAAAGAAAAAATTGGTATTGAAATCTTAAAAATTCAAAATGTCGACTCCAGGGGTTGCACAAATGAAAAATTGTATGGTACATGAAAGTGACCAAAAAGCTTAAACATTTTAATTTTTTGTCAAGTAAAACTATGTTACACTAAGAATTGCATTAGTAAGAAAATAAAAATTCTCTTCCAGAGTTGGAAAATCGAAATATTTTTGGTACATAAAAGTACCCACATAAATTCCAAATTTTGTGTTTTTAGTGAATTTAACCTATTTCATATTTCAGGACATATTTAATTAGTATTAATATATTAAAAATTCGGTTCCAGGGTTGAAAAATCAAAATTTTTTGGTACATAAAAGTACCCACATAAATTCCAAGTTTTGTTTTTTAGTGAAGTAAACCTACTTCAGGGAAAATTAAATTGGTATTAAAAATTCGGTTACAGGGTTGGAAAATCAAAATTTTTCGGTACGTAAAAGTAACCATAAATGTTCCCAATTTTGATTTTTTTCAGTGAATTAAATATATTTTATACTTCGCTAAGAATTAAATCGGTATTAAAAGTTTTAATTTAAAAATTCGGTTCCAGGATTAGGAAATCGAAATTTTTCGGTACAGAATATTAACCATATAAGTTCCTAATTTTGGATTTTTGTGGATGAAATCTTTTTTTATACTTCGGGAAGAGTTAAATTGGTATTAAAAACCAAAAAAATCTAAAATGCGATTCTACGGTTGGACAATTAGAACTTTTTGGGGTACATGAAACGGATTTTTACTATTTTTTTTAAATTAAACATACTTAATATTTTTGAAAGATGTTCAGAGGTATTAGAAATAAAAAAGGCCAAACATTTAGCTTCCTAGCCGAAATATATAAACGGAAAAAATTACATCTGTGAAGGGTATTTAAGATATAGCACGTTTACTTGTTTTTATATATGTATATGTATTTGTATATATGTATATACATACATATATATATATATATATATATAATTATCTGCATATAGACATATATATATATATATATATATATATATATATATATATATAAATGAAATTTATTTGTTGGTGGTTAAGCAATGTCTATATGCATTTCATTGGTGCTTTACCAAATCGTCAGTAGACTTTAACCACAGTTTTGAAAAGTTAAAAACCTCTTATCTTATGCATATACTTCCGAAAACCATCTGAGAATTCACAGCTTGTAAATTACAAACTATTTTCAAAAATAACAACAGAACAAGAACATAGGCTTGCAACTCATACAAAACTAAACCAACAAATAAAGTATGTTTTTTTTTTTTTTTTCATTTATATATAGTGGTATTGTGACAACAATGTGTCAAATAAAAAGTTTTCATAACAGTTTAATTTAGATTTTATTTTTCATTTTGCCTTATAAATACTTTTTTTGTTATCCAATGGATTTCTGATTGTATAAAGGTGTAGAAAAATAAAATAGATTCATATCGAACATACTTTATTTGTTGGTTTAGTTTTGTATGAGTTGCAAGCCTATGTTCTTGTTCTGTTGTTATTTTTGAAAATAGTTTGTAATTTACAAGTTGTGAATTCTCAGATGGTTTTCGGAAGTATATGCATAAGATAAGAGGTTTTTAACTTTTCAAAACTGTGGTTAAAGTCTACTGACGATTTGGTAAAGCACCAATGAAATGCATATAGACATTGCTTAACCACCAACAAATAAATTTCATTTATATATAGTGGTATTGTGACAACAATGTGTCAAATAAAAAGTTTTCATAATATATACTTATATATATATATATATATATATATATATATATATAAATATATATATATATATATATATATATATACATATATATATATATATATATATATATGTATATATATATGTGTATATATATATAAATAATATATATATATATATGTATATATACATATATATATATATATATATATATATATATATATATATATATATATATATATATATATTTATATATATGTATATATACATTCATATACATATACACACATGTATTTATACATTCCACTATAAGGCATAAGGATCCACTTTTTTATATAAAAAGCAATCACAAATTTTTTACAATACTTCGTTACCAACAATGCATACGTTTTTTAGGGGTATAATATGGATATACATACATAGATATATTTTCAACAAACTTTGCTTACGAAAAAATTACTTTAGGTAAACAAAGAATAATGATCCATACATATTTTATTTCACAAATGTATTCGGTCTTTCTTTTCTCCAAAAACGGATTAGAGGGTATATTCACATTGGCATTACGTGTGTAACGCTGCGAAATATCAGTCTGAGACCCCATAAGGTATATAAATTCTCGATCAGTGACGAAATCTAAGACGATCTAGCCATTTCCGTCCATCCACGATTCGGTCCAAACTAAAGATGTCAGATCCTTGAAACTTGGTATATATATATATATATATATATATATATATATACATAAAAATATAACCTCTAAAAAACAACATAATTTTTAAATTTTTTTTTGTAATTTGTTAAGAAAATGATATATGTATTTTCATGTCAAAGAACGTTCAACGCGTTAAATAAAAAAAAAATATAACAAATTGCTTTACTTAAGCCTACATTCTTTAAAAGTAACATTTGTATTCACTTTGCATTCCGGTGAACATTGCTACAACTTCCAAATCAGCACATATGTATATTCCATGAGTAATGTGTATATTTAATTTTTTCAAGTGTGCATATGAGATGGGGACCGCTGGGAATTTGTTTCCATTGTGAAGCAAAATGGCTTTCAAACTTGTCTTGGATGAATCAATAAAAAGCCGCTATTCCTCAGACTTATCAAATGCTCGTCCTTGGTGAAATAGCTCAAAAAGCCTGGAGGGTTACTCTGTAATGCGATGTGGAAGGAATTGCTTTCGCATTTCAATACGTTCAATTTTCCATTCGCATCGTATTACAGAGCAAACCCCTTTTGTCTACTTCGAAAGTACGAGACTTTCATGTCTTTATGCGCCATTTCCATTTTATTATATTTTCCTCATTTGCCGAGTTAAACGTATTTGATCTGACTTTCCGAAACCCGAACTGGTTTTCCGACAGACCTGCAACAGTTTCGATGTACTGCTCCAGTCTCTTGCAAACTAAGATTTCTATTTACACGAATCAAAACACCAACAGAGAAACAACAACAATGTGATTTAGTATACGAATTACAATGTAAAGGCAATGATGATGAAGAATGCAACCTAATATATATAGGTACTACAAAAAGAAACTTGGGAACCAGAATGTCAGAACACAAAAACGATATCGCTAAACAAAAAACATCGACAGCTTTATCAGCCCATGTTATCGACAAGAAACATTCAGTGGATTTTGACAAAGTCAAAATTCTAGATAGAGAAAAGATAGAAAGGAAGAGATATACGATCGAAAGCCTACGTATACAGCAAAAGATAGAAAGAACTATGAATATAAAAGAGGATACCGATAATATTAATGCTAGCTATATTGTTGCTATAAAATAAAAAACAAACTGCCATATCAACTATTGAACTTGACTCAGTGCTTGAGATATACACTGGTTGATTTTAGTTATTTTTTAAAATTGTGATCTAAACAAATTTAAAAAAATTTTTTTAATTTGACTTTAATTGTTAAAAACAGAAACAACTTATATGTAATTAATGTAGTACGAACCGCAATATTGTGAGTATAACTCTAACTTTAAAAAAAACAATATTTTTAAATTGTAACTGGTATGTTTTAAAATTAAAATAGACAAAAAACCCCTGAAGAAGTCAACAAACAATTGACGAAACGTTGGGAAAAAAATGTAATAAAGGTTTTTTATTAACATTGAATACGTTAGGCCTGATTAGCTCAAAAAAATTCTTCACGTATTGAAATTTATGCACTTGGCCAAAGAAAATCTAGAAACACAACATTTTTCAAACGTTTTACAAAACGTTTCGATCATACAAAGCGGACGATAGGATTTTGCAACGACTTTGCTTTTTCCACATTGATTTAAATGATTCGTGACGTAAACAAGAATCACCAGACGAATTATTTGATTCTGGCAGCTTCTTAAGCACCGCAATTGGGATGCCATCGACATAAATAACCGGAAGGAAATGAAATCTTCTTTCGTACCAGTTGTTTGCATTGACGCCAGGCTTTAAGAATCCTCCTAACTCTGTAGCATTCAAGGTGAGACTCGTTTTCTGGCCTTCCTTGGTTCCTGTGTACTAAAACTTAGCACTTATAGCGCATCTTTTCATTTAAATGATGCTTCCGAAACTTTTTGTATCAGTTGAATTTCCTTGACTATGGTTGAACATACGCCGCAGCTTCATAACGTTGTTGGGTAATATCCATTTCCCAAATTGGACAATTCATCAGGTGTGCCAAACTACTTCTAGCAAAGGTAGCATAAACATTTTTTCTGATACGCCTTTGGAGAAAGTATGCTTATTTCCCCTCTTCAACAGATCTATGTCCGGTATACCTAGTGCTTCAAATAATAGTTGGATCATGTGACTGGCTGGATAGCTACACTCTGTCGTCAATTCGTTAAAATCACACAGACACGATATTGTGGACAATTTGCTCAAATTCCTGCAAGGAAAATATCTCGGGGAATAAAACAATTATAAAAGACATAGCTCGTGTAAAGCCACCATATCCCGTATTATTTTCCCACAACTTGCTCCGTGGTTAAGATTTAGCTGTAATATTTTCATTTGTGTCCTTTAGACTTCTTAAGCGCTTTCCGATAGAATGGGCAGTCAGCTTTTCCAGTAACATGATCTCTTTTAAGTTTATCTCATTTGCAGAGTATAAGTGAAGGTTCGCTCTTGTAAATATGTGCTGATGTTATGGCCAGCTTCACCACATCATCAAACATTTGTCAGTGTGGTCGCTTTGTCTTTTACACCTAGCACATGTGTGCCCGAAGTTCAAGTATTAGAAGCAACTGATCGGTACTATTTTTTACTGATTCCACATATAACCAGCCAGTACGAATTTTGGCAGCTTCGATCAGGTAGTTGCCCAAATCAGCATTGACTCCAACTGTTGCAAATTTTGTGCGACTATATGAATTCCGTAGTGATTTTATGTAGGGGCTAAAATTTTTAATATTGATTCCAAAACCTCCTCCTTTATTATCACTTTATCAATAATCTCTATGAGTACTTCATGTGTCAAAACACGTACTTCAGCAACTGAAGTCATCACATCTTTTACAGCGTTTCTATAATCTGCAGTGCTGAAAACGAGAGGATTATTTAATTTAATAAATATTTCGCCTTTTTCGGTCTTCCTGATGTTCCTGATACTTTGACCAAGCACAATTAGTTTGCGGTCACTTTGAACTTGTTTTAATATATCCACATAGGAACTTTTTCACAAGCTTTAATGACAAGAGCGTCTGCTGTACAGCCTCTTTACTCTTTTTAGCTTTCGGTATCACTTTCCGGCAATTGGATTTTTTTGGCAGTAGGGTGATCGTCTCCATTATATCGTGTGGAGCATCCTCTAGAGTTTCATTGACACCTTTTTATATTTTAATATCTCTTTCCTTCTCCCTGTTTCCTCTGGACCTGTGTGCTGGTGTTTGCCGAGTTACTTGTATACGTTCTGTTTGCGATTATTTGGTCTCCATTCCAACCGTAGCCACACTAGACTCTGAGGTAGACACATAATCTGACAACTGCAGATATACTGCTTGGATTTCTCTACTCATTGAATTTATACCGCTGTGAAAATTGCTCCTATTTTTTATAAATTGCAATAACTCTATTTAGCAAATACGCTATTTCATTACTTACTTTAGCCATGCTACTAACTTGGATTTCCTTACTAGGACTTAGTCTAGTACTAATTCAGTTTTTGTCAGCAGAGACACGGTTGTCTACAAAATTCATTGAAACCGCTCCAGAATGGTTTTGCACCATCTAACCCTCTGGGCTTTCCCGCCGTCCTGTTGGAACCACATATCAGCAAGATTAATGCCAGCTAATTGAGGTACGAAAAAACTTGGAATCATGTTCCTATACCGTTCACCATTGACAGTAACATTCTGACCATTATCGTTTTTGAAGACATATGGGCCAATGACTCCACTAGCCCATAAAGCGCACCAAACAGTAATTTTCTGTGGATGTAATGGTGTTTCGACTAAAGCTTGTGGATTCTCCTCACTCCAAATGCTACAATTCTGTTTATTTACGTACCCATTCAACCAAAAATTGGCTTCATCGGAAAATAAAATTTTGAATGGACGGCGCATACGATGGTCGTTTGGCTTTAATTCCTGCACAAGTTGAATCTTGAAAGCTTTTAAGCCAAGATCTTTGCGTAAAATCTTTCATAAGGTGGAAGGACACAACCTCAGTTGCAGAGGACGGCGACGAATTGATTGATTAGGATCATCTTCGATGCTTTCCTGTACAGTGGCTATAGATTCTTCAGTGCGCACTGCTGGGCGTCTCACGGGATGCACATTATTAGTAACAGCAAATGTGGAGCAAAAACGATCTATTGTTCTTCGAATTAGCAGCTCTGAAGGACGATTATGTACGCCATAAAATGCACGAAGTGCACGATAAGTTTGACGAACAGAACCATTTTGATTAAAAATTTCCACAATTTGCCATAATGAAATGTTAAACATAATGAAATGTTAAAGCAACTATCAGCTGTTAAATGGGTGGTCAAATAAAGAAGTGATGCCAACTCAAAGTTGTATCAGTCTATAAAAAACACCCTTTATATATATATGTATATATATATATATATATATATATATATATATATATATCGCACTGCTTCCTCTAAAGAGGGTGATCTGGAAATTTTTCAATTTTTACCTTTTGCCAGAAATCAATGTACAGTGGCCATATCTACCCACTGTAAAAATCTTACATATACCTAAAGAATTTTCAGTGTTTTCCCTCTACTGAAAATTTGTAAATTTTGAGTTGACGCTCTTTAGAGGAAACAGTGCGATATATTTATATATGTTGTATATAAAAACTTGATAATCCGGTATTTGATAGTTCGGATTATTCGGTAATCCGGACGTCGCTGTTCATTATATTGTGTACTCTATAATTCGAATTGATTGCAACTTTACAGTGTTCTCTCTATTGTTACTCTAAATTTTAGTGTCTAAAACAGGCATAGGCATTGTGGGTGAGCGCGTTTCACATGTAATAAATTCCCTCTCGTGAGTCACACGTATATGTAGTTACTCACAAATCACAAAAATTGTGATTCACAATTCAGTCTATCACAAGCTTCCAACCCAGACGGTTGTTTGGGCGCTTGTTGAAAAAAGTTATTTAAGGGTGGGAAGAATGCTCGTTTGTTTGCAAAATTTCTCTCACACACCCAAATTCAAAATGTTAATGTGTTTGTGCCTATGTCTGCTCTAAAACCATATTTTATTTCTTTTTTTTTTGCTGCAAAAGCAAACTATTTTCCATGTTTTGTTTTTTCTAAAGCATAGAAAAGTACCGTTGTATTTAAGTAAACAAATTTTATTCTTTTCTTGGCAAAATACCTTAATTTTTTTGTTCTTTTTATACCCTTCACAAATAAGTGAAAGGGTATATATATATAAGTTTGTCATACCGTGTGTAATATCTTCGATATTAACATGGGACCCCATAAAGTATATATATTCTGGATCCTTATTAACAGCGATGACGATTGAGCGATGTCCGTCTGTCCCTCTTCCTGTACGTGGGTTTCCCAAGCCCCCGGACGAGCTAGAGACTTCGTTCCTGGATTGAAAATGAACTTAAATGGAGTGGTATTGAAATTCAGAAAGATTCGATGTACGGTTCTAGAGCTGGGAAGCTTACACCTATTTCTCGAAGCAAAATTTATACCAAAAACCAATTATCTATTTTAATGTTTGTAAATTAAACCTATTCTGTGCTTTGGGAAGCCTCAATGGTCTATTAAAAACTAAAAAAATTAAAATTTTTTTCCAGGGATGGGAAATAAAATTTTTTTCTGCCCATTCCGTATTTTGTAGTACATAAAGTAACGTTTTTAAATTAAAATTTTGCTTCCAGGGATGGGAAATTGCATTTTTTTTATACGTGAAAGTAATCAAACAAGCAACTGATGTTTTTTTTTGCTACCTAAAACTGTCTTATAGTTTAGGAAGAACAAAATTGGTATCAAATATTAAAAAAAAAACAAAATTTCGAATCCAGGGTTGGACAACTGCAATATTTTGTAGTACATGAAAGTGGCCAAAATTGTTAAAAAATTAAAATTTGTCTTAAATAAAACTACTTTTAAGATGTCGCATTTATAAAAAAGCAAAAAAAAAAATTTCAATTCCAGGGCTGGGAAATTTAAAGTTTTTTTGGTACATGCAATATATTGTGGAACATGTAAGTGACAAAAACGGTTGCTAATTTTAAAATTATTGAAAATAAAAATACTTTATAAGTAATGGAATCTAGAATTGGTATAAAAAGAAGACAAAAATTAAAATTTCGCTCCCAGGCATGAAAAAACGTCGGTTTTTTTACTAATTAAAACTATTTTTTAATTCAGGAAAAACAAAATTGGTATCAAATATTAAAACAAACCAAAATTTCATTCCAGGGTTGGATAACTGCAATATTTTGTTGTACATGAAAGTGACCAAAATTGTTACAAATTTTAAGTTTTTCTTAAATAAACCTCATTATTAAGAGTTGCATAAACCTCATTATTAAAATATTTTATGGTGCATGAAAGTGACCAAAAAGTTTAAAAATTCACTAAGAATTGCATTGGTAAAAAGATAAATATTCGCTTCCAGAGTTAGGAAATCGAAATATTTCTGATACATAAAAGTACCCACATAAATTCCAAATTTTGTTTTTTTAGTGAATTAAACCTATTTTATACTCCAGCAAGAATTAATTTGGTATTAAAAATTCGGTTCCAGGGTTGGGAAATCGAAATTTTTAGTACATAAAAGTAGCCATATAAGTTCCTTATTTTTGTTGTGTGAATGAAATCTTTTTTATACTTCGGGAACAGTTAAATTGGTATTAAAAACTAAAATAATTAAAAATCCAATATCAAGGTTGGAATATCGACATTTTCTGATTCATAAAAGTAGCCATATAATTTGTTATTTTTGATTTTTATGATGAATTATACTTCTTTATATATCAGGAAGAAATAAATTGGTATTAAAAACCAAAAAATCTAAAAGACTATTCTACGGTTGGACAATTAGAACCTTTTGGGGTACATGAAACGGATTTTTACTTTTTGTTTGTAAATTAAACATATGTATTTAATATTTTTGAAAGACGTTCAGAGGTATTAGAAGTAACAAGAGCCAAACATTTAGCTTCCTAACCAACAAATTTAAACGTTATCTTATATATAAAAGTAACTGATAACATCATTTTGTTGTTTTTATACCCTTCACAAATAAGTGAAAGGGTATATATAAGTTTGTCATTCCCTGTGTAATTTCTTCGATATCAATATAGGATGCCATAAAGTATATATATTCTGGATCCTTATGAATAGCGATGACGATTGAGCGATGTCCGTTTGTCTGTACGTGAAATTGCACTGACCGTGAACGGCATTCGTTACAGGAATATGACAACGGACTTCTTGTGGCCTCAACTGGGCGGCATGAATCTGGTCAACATGTGGTTTCAACAGGACGGCGCAACCTGCCACACCGCGCATGACACAATCGACTTATTGCAGCAACGATTTCCAGAACACATTAACTCACGAAATTCTGATATCAACTGGCTACCAAGATCGTGCGATTTATCACCGTCGATTTTTTTCTTTGGGGTTTTGTGAAATCTCGATTTTATACGAATAAACCCGAAACCAACTACTCAAATTAAATCGGAAATCCAACGCGTCATCTCTGTGCAAAAGTCATGGAAAATTTCATGAAAGAATAATGGCCTGTTATCGGAGCCGAGGAGGTCATTTGACGGATATTTTATCCCATACTTGATCGGAACATGTCTTCTTTACAATACAATAAAAATATCACAACTCTGTCATAAAATACTTGTTATGCCCTTCACAAAAAAGTGAAAGGGTATATATAGGTTTGTCATTCCGTGTGTAATTTCTTCGATATTCACATGGGACCCCATAAAGTATATATATTCTGGATCCTTATTAACAGCGATGACGATTGAGCGATGTCCGTCTGTCCCTCTGCCTCTACGTGGGTTTCCCAAGCCCCCGGAAGAGCTAGAGACTTCGTTCCTGGATTGAAAATGAACTTAAATGGAGTGGTATTGAAATTCAGAAAGATTCGATGTACGGTTCTAGAGCTGGGAAGCTTACACCTATATCTCGAAGCAAAATTTATACCAAAAACCAATTATCTTTTTTAATGTTTGTAAATTAAACCTATTCTGTGCTTTGGGAAGCCTCAATGGTCTATTAAAAACTAAAAAAATTAAAATTTTTTTCCAGGGATGGGAAATTAAGTTTTTTTTCTGCCCATTCCGTATTTTGTAGTACATATAGTAACGTTTTTAAATTAAAATTTTGCTTCCAGGGATGGGAAATTGCATTTTTTTATACGAGAAAGTAATCAAACAGGCAACTGATGTTTTTTTTTTGCTATCTAAAACTATCTTATAATTTAGGAAGGACAAATTTGGTATTAAAAATTAAAAAAAAATCAAAATTTCGAATCCAGGGTTGGACAATTGCAATATTTTGTAATACATGAAAGTGGCCAAAATGGTTAAAAAATTAAAATTTTTCTTAAATAAAACTACTTTTTATCTCAAGAAGACTTGCACTGATAAAAAATAAAAATAAAATTTCGCTTCCAGGGTTGGGAAAACTAAAATTTTTTTGTACATACAATATTTTGTAGTACATGTAATAATCAAAATTGTTATAAATTTTAAGTTTTTCTTAAATAAAATCACTTTATACTTTATGAAGATTTGCATTGATAAAAAAAATTTAAAAAATTAAAATTTTGCTTCCAAGAGTAGGAAATTGAAATTTTTATACTTAAAAGTAACCAAAATGGTTAAAAATTTAAAATGTTTCTTTAATGAATCTACTTTATACCTCATGAAGAGTGTAACGTAGTTTATTTTTCCAGCAGAGGTATGACTCAGTCGCTCCAGGTTCGTATCAAAGGTCTACTTCCTTTGAAAATAAAGACACGAATATTTTAGGTGATGTACATGTATATTTGGGAACAAAATGTTTATTGAAACGAAACTTAATTACTTAGATTATCTTAAAGCTATTGGGTTAGATTGAAATTATCGGTGCTGCGGTGGTGTCTTCGCGACACTGCTCTGGTGCTTATTAGGATAATATTCGTCCTCGGTTCGGGCTCGGTGTCGGTAATTGTTCGGCTTAGGAATTGGCGAAGGCACGAACTCTGTAGTATTCGGTACGGATCGACTACGGTTTTTCGAGCTCTGGTGCTTATTCGGATAATATTCGTCCACGTCTCGGACGGTATCGGTAATCGTTCGGCTTAGTAATTGGTGAAGGCACGAACTCAGTAGTATTCGGTACGGATCTGCTACGGGTTTCCGGGCTCTGGTGCTTATTCGGATAATATTCGTCCTCGGCTCGGACGGTATCGGTAATCGTTCGGCTTAGTAATTGGTGAAGGCACGAACTCAGTAATATTCGGTACGGATCGGATACGGTCTGTTGGGCTCTGGTGCTTATTCGGATAGCATTCGTCTTCGGCTCGGACGGTGTCGGTAATAGTTCGGGTTATTAATTAGTAAAGGCAAGAACTCAAGAGTATTTGGGGGCTTGAGCTCGTCTACGGATTAGTGCGATTACAAGAGTATTCGGAGGCTTGTAATCGGCAACACTACGAACTCAAGAGTATTCGGAGGCTTGAGCTCGGCTACGGATTAGTACGACTACAAGAGTATTCGGAGGCTTGTAATCGGCAAAACTACGAACTCAAGAGTATTCGGAGGCCTGAGCTCGGCTACGGATTAGTATGACTACAAGAGTATTCGGAGGCTTGTAATCGGCAAAACTACGAATTAATTTGGTTACATATTAGTACTTGAACAAGAAACGGTAAAGCTCTCTGACAAATATTCAAGAATATTCTTCTTGTAATTATCGTTCGTACGATATCGTTAATTGCTCCCCGATTGTGTGCAAACCTTGTCTACTTATCCTTGTTATCATATGAAACCACTGAGAATTATTAGCAATGTTATGTTTTGTTTACCTACATTTGCTTGTTTGTTGTTATGTATGTATGAGCGTGCATGTGTTTTCTTGTGTTACTTGTTTTGTGCTGGTTAGCAATGTTATTTGCTTGGTTGTTGTTATGTATGTAAGTGCGTGCATGTGTTTTCTTGTTACTGTTTTGTGCTGGTTGTGCTATTAGGTAAGTGTATTTGTTCTTGTGCGCGCAGTATTATTAAGTAATGGGTTTCATTGCTATTACATTCTACAAATACACTAAACAGTATACTTTACTAGTGGTATTGGGTGAGGGTATTTGTAACGGCACTTTACAAGAGTCGCATTTATAAAAAAGCAAAAAAATAAAATAAATTTCAATTCCAGGGCTGGGAAATTGAAATTTTTTTTGGTACATATAATATATTGTAAAACATGAAAGTGACAAAAATGGTTGCTAATTTTAAGAATTTTGTAAATAAAACTACTTTATAAGTAATGGAATCTAGCATTGGCATAAAAAGAAGAAAAAAATTAAAATTTCGCTGCCAGGGATGGAAAATTTAAATTTTTTTTATACATAAAAAGCTAACTAACGTCGGTTTTTTACTAATTAAAACTATTTTTTAATTCAGGAAAAACAAAATTGGTATCATATAACTGTTATATGGATAATTGCAATATTGTTATATGGATAACTGCAATATTTTGTTGTACATGAAAGTGACCAAAATGTTTACAAATATTAAGTTTTTCATAAATAAACCTCATTATTAAGAGTTGCATGAATCTCATTATTAAAATATATTACGGTACATGAATCAAAAAGTTTAAAAATTCTCTAAGAATTGCATTGGTAAAAAAATAAAAATTCGTTTCCAGAGTTGGGAAATCGAACTATTTCTGGTACATAAAAGTACCCACATAAATTCCAAATTTTGTTTTTTTAGTGAATTAAACCTATTTTATACTTCAGGAAAAATTAATTTGCTATTAAAAATTCGGTTCCAGGGTTGGGAAATCGAAATTTTTAGTACATAAAAGTAGCCATATAAGTTCCTTATTTTTGTTGTGTGAATGAAATCTTTTTTATACTTCAGGAACAGTTAAATTGGTATTAAAAACTAAAATAATTAAAAATCCAATATCAAGGTTGGAATATCGACATTTTCTGATTCATAAAAGTAACCATATAATTTGTTATTTTTGATTTTTATGATGAATTATACTTCTTTATATATCAGGAAGGAATAAATTGGTATTAAAAACCAAAAAAATCTAAAAGACTATTCTACGGTTGGACAATTAGAACCTTTTGGGGTACATGAAACGGATTTTTACTTTTTGTTTGTAAATTAAACATATGTATTTAATATTTTTGAAAAACGTTCAGAGGTATTAGAAGTAACAAGAGCCAAACATTTAGCTTCCTAACCAAAAAATTTAAACGTTGTCTTATATATAAAAGTAACTGATAACATCATTTTGTTGTTTTTATGTTCGGTACAGCTGAATATAGCACTTTTACTTGTGTATTGAGTTATTTTTTTTTCTTGGACCAGCACTCAGGGGATGACCCCTACATATGCGATGCATTGTGCCAGAACTAGGAAAGTTGGTTATGGGAAGGAGTATAGAGGGAGTAGTGTTTGCGGACGTTCGATTTGAAAATCCCCAAGTTGAAACTGACAGGAAAGACCTCTGCTGGAAGTTTGTTCCACATACGAACCGTTCGGCCAAAGAACGAATTCTCTCTGTAATGCGTGGCGCGATTCACTGACAACTCAACCACAAAAGGATGTGCCCTATGTGAAGAGCGGGTAGCTCGCAGAAATAAACGGTTATCCGGCACAAGCTCCCTTATTTCACCAGAACACATTCCGTTGTAGTATCGGTAGAACAGTGAAACACACCCCACGTTGCGTCGATGCTCCAGTGAGTTAATAGAGTTGGCTACCCTACTGTCACCGATGAGTTTCTTCGCTCTCTCTTGTACGCGGTCGAGCAACTTCAAAACAGACTTTGAAGCAGCGGCCCATACATGAGAGTTGTATTTCATCTTTGGTCGGATGTAGGTGGTATATATATTGAGGAGATCAGTTGGGGTGAAGTATGTCTTACACCGTCTTAAAAAGCCGAGACACTTGAATGCTTCTTTTGAAATATGAAAAATGTGATCTGTCCATCGAATGTCACACTGTATTTTCATACCAAGAACATCAAGAGCTTCTGATTCCCCAACACCTATACCATCCATAAACACGGATGGCGCAGAACCTTCGACCAGCCGCCTATGCGTAACCACGCAGCACTGCGTCTTATGAGGGTTAAAGTTACCCTGTTCGCGAGGCCCCATTCGGAGATTGACACGAGATCACTTGTGAGTGACTCGTTCATCCTTTGTCTCCTGGCGTCAATCTCCTCCAGGCTTGGCCGGCTGGTGAAAGAGAAAGAATGGATAATGCTGCTATCATCCGCGAAAGAGTATATAGGGTTTGAAGTTTGACATAGAAGGTCATTTATAAAGATGAGGAAGAGAGTAGGAGATAGAACAGAGCCTTGCGGCACCCCTGAATTTACCTTGAACTCGTTTGATGAGACCCGGTCTATAACAACTCGTAAAGTGCGGTCTATGAGGAAGCTCGCTATGAAGCGAGAGAAATCATCACCGACACCAAAAGCAGTCAGTTTTGACAGAAGTGCATCATGCCACACTCTATCAAATGCTTTAGAGATATCTAGAGCCACCACCTTACTCTCGCCGAAATGGTGAATGGAATTGCACCATTTTTCTGTTAACAGAGCGAGCAGGTCTCCTGTAGAGCGAGCTCTGCGAAAACCATACTGCCGGTCGTTAAGTAAGGTGTTGGTCTCCAGATACCTTACCAGGTGGAAGTTGGTCATACTTTCCATGACCTTGGAAATTGCAGAACAGACTGCAATTGGGCGGTAATTTTCGGGATATTGCGCCTCTCCCTTCTTAGGGATTGGCGTTACATTGGCTAACTTCCAACACATCGGAAATTTACCGGCATGGTACGATGCACTAAATAGCTTAGCCAATAGACGCGCTAGCTTCGAAAAACACTGCTTCAAGGCCAGTTCTGGAATGCCATCCGGCCCACGAGACTTGTTTATGTTGAGATTCGCTAAAACCTTTTTAACTGCACGTGGTCTAAAGAATATTCTTGGCATAGTAACTGATACTCTTTCCACCACGGGCAATTGCTGATTGCTACCGGGCAAGCAAGAATTACCTGCAAACATCTCAGCCAAAAGGTTAGCTTTATCAACAGGTTCAGTGAATATTTGATCATCCCTTAAAATAGTTGGAATTGATGAACTAGCTTTATCCTTTACTCTTTTAACGAATGACCAGAAGCTTTTACTACCTCTCGTGGCGGTAAGAACTTTAGCACGAAGGCGCTGCTCGTATAAAGCTTTTTCACGCCTTAGCACTCTGGCACACGAAGACCTCGCTTGTTTGCGCAGCGCATCAGTATTTGCGTTTTTGTTATTCCGCCAAGTACTGAATGCTTCCTCTGTGGATCTGATTGCCTCTTTGCAAGATTGGTTAAACCAAGATTTTTGTCTCGGCTTAACTGAAATTTTTTTGGATGGGATGAAGTATTTCATTCTCAGCAAAATTATATTTCCAACCATTTCCGCCATTAAATCGATATTTTTATCTAAGAAACATAGTTTCCAATTGAAAGTACGATAGAATTCGTCGAGCTCTGCCCAACGAGCTTTTTCGTATACGTATTTTAAACGTTTCGTGGCTGTGGGTGAAACGTTTCGAAGTGCCGAGAACGAAAAAGAAGCGGAGATGATACAATGATCCGAATTACCGAGAGGTGCACTGACGTTCACTTCATACTTTTGAGGGTGTGAAGTTAGGAACAAATCAAGCGCATTTAAATGGTGCCCTTCAACACACGGTATATGTGTTGGTTCATTCACTAGTTGCGATAGGTGATTATGCGCGGCGAACAACTCAACATATTGGCCCTCTGAAGTTGTGTGGCTCGAATGGCGAAGCCACGATGAGTTGTGGACATTGAAATCACCAGCAATAACAATTTCACTGTCCGGACAACTTTCGAGGATTTTTGCTATAGAATCGGAAAGGGAATCGAAGCCCGATAAAGTTTGTTCCCTTCCCGCGTTTGGAATTCTATAAAGGAATCCGAAATGCAAACTATGTGCCCTGATCTTGAATTTAGCCCAAAGGCAGCTAAATTCTGGATCATACAAGCCTAGTGATTACTGGCTTTGGTACACAACATCATTGCGTATATATAATGCAAGACCGCGATGGAAGATAAAAAGGGACAGAAGTTGATACCCAGGCACATAAAAATCCTGTGGGTCAGCATCCTCAGATACCTGGGTTTCACTTAAGGCTAAAACATCCGGCCGATAGAGACAAACGTGAGCATAAACTGAGAAGAAGTTCGCTCTCAAGCCTCGTATGTTGCAGAAGTCAATTCTGAATCTACCTGCCATGAAATAAGTCTAGGGAAATCCAAATAGTCGTCTATCTTGCCACCAGGCAGCCAAACAGCAACCTCCAAGCCGGAATCAACAATACAAAATTATTATTTTTAGATAGGGGAGGGGGAGAGGCACAATCGCAGAAGTGGACATAAAAGCCCTGAGCTGGTCACTTTGTTCCACGGTGCCATCACTGTTACAGATGACCGTCACTGATTAACACAAAAAAAAACTGCCGTTTATTACTGTTATGATGAAATAGTTTTAATGACACTTTGTAATATCATCACTTTTTCATTTTGCATTTGAGCAAAATATGCAACTTTGGTCAGCGAATATTTGAAATAAAAAAGTGTAATTAGTTCAATTAAAAAAATGATTTGTCCAAAAAAAGGATGCCACTGTCGGAAAATAAAAGAAAGGATATTATGGACCTAGTCAAGAGAAACACAATCCCTAAAAATATTACGATTCATACTACTAAAACTTTATATACATATATATTTAAACATTTTTAATTTAATAAAATATATATTTTAAACTTGTTAAGGTACGTTCACACTTATCAAATATTTGCCCAAAAATGCGTAACCACTAAACACTAATAAAAAACTTCTTAATTCAAAAATGTATTTATTGAGTTAAATAGTCTCCCATAATATTAAATTCATGACACTGCCTATTAGTTATGTATGAAATTGTTTTAATTAATAAACACGTATCTGAACAAAAATATTTTTCTTTAGTATTTAGTGGTTACGCTCTTCGGGGCAAATATTTGATAAGTGTGAACGTACCTTTAGCGTTTGTTAGCATTTATTTAGCTTTAAAAACTTTGTTTACTTTAGTCTTTTTTCATTTCGTGTTTATCTGTTTTATTAAAAATGTATTAAATACAGCAATAAATTTCAAATAAAAAAACACAACTCATTATATTTACTTCTTATAAACAAAAATAATTCAAGAAAATTATAGTAACTAAAAAATCGCTTTTCTATCTGCAGAAAACGAACATATAACAAGGTTATGCAGCGCAATACAATAATTAATGGGTTTTCCAAATATTGCCGAACTTTTGTTAATGAAAACTTCCTTAAGCGATAAGAAAACAGTTTTTTGTCTCTCCTGTAAACTTTGAAGTTTTTGAGTTAATACAGTATTGTTGAACGGCTGCGATATATATATATATATATATATATATATATATATACATATATATATATATATATATATATATATATATATATATATGCATATATATATATATATATATATATATATATATATTTATATATATATATATATATATATATATATATAAATATATATGTAAATACCTGCATCCATTTATATATATATAAATATATATATATGTATATATATATATATATATATATATATATATATATATATATATATATATATATATAAATATATATATATATATATATATATATATAAATATATATATATATATATATATAGATATATATATATATATATATATATATATATATATATATGTATATACAAATATATATATATATATATATATATATATATATATATATATATATATACATATATATATATATATATATATATATATATACATACATATATATACAGTAAAACACGTTTATAACGAACACGGTTATAGCGAATTTTACTTTAGGCGAACAGGATTTAAAAGTCCCAAGCACGAACCATTCGTTTTTCATACAAACTATTATGTTTATAACGAACACGGTTATAGCGAACTTTACTAATAGCGAACATATTTTTCTGTACCCTTCAATGATTTTTCATATCAATTTATACCTTTATAACAAACTCAACAAATTTTGGCAACTCTCATGTACCTTGAATTATTTTATTTTTACTTTATGTATGTATGATTAATTTTTTGTTTTTGGTGTGAATGAATTGACTGATTTTTTAATAAATGTACATTTCAAATACATATATAAAATCATAATAATATACATATGTATATACGTAAACAAGTACTTAAATGTACGTAAAATTTTTTTCTCTTATAACGGATATGGCGAACTTCGTCTATAACGAACAAATTTGTGCGGTCCCTTTGAGGTCGTTATAAACGTGTTTTACGTATATATATATATATATATATATATATATATATATATATATATATATATATAATTTATAGTAAAGTATATATATATACTTATATATATATATATATATATATATATATATATATATATATATATATATATATATATATATATATATATATATATATATAATTTATAGTAAAGTAGATTCAGAACTACTTATTATTTCTTTTATTCCAAAACAGATTGAGAACTATTTTTTTGGTTGAATTGCTTCGGTTGATACCAGAATGCAGATTAACATTTATTTTTCAATTTACTTAAAACTAAACTTAATAATAATAAATAAAGCTACGGTCATCATATTCATTTTCTTGTTTCTTAATGTAGAGTCAGTATTAATTTAGAATTGGGAACAAGTCAATAACTTTTGCTTATTTGCAATAAGCCAACGACTTAAGTTTATTTAGCAGTAAATATAAAAATATGAAATCAAAAGAAAAATGGAAAAAAGGTCAACAACTTTTGTGTCGTTATTATTGATTTGAAGTTCGTATTATTGATTTGAAGTTCGTTGAGTGCCTCTAGAGATAAAAGATTGATTCGACATTTCTCAAAAGGGGTGAACTGTATAGTGGCAGGCATGGTTTGTAAAGTAGAGGCAGTCTCCAGTTGCTAAAAGTTCTATTCTCAACCTTAAGGGTTGCATTGTGAAATTTGATTAAAATCGTTCCCGAAACATTATAGCTTTCTTCATTTGCGAAAATCGTCCCATTATAATCATTTAAAAGTACTATTCCCGAATCAATTTCTTCAGTTAAAGGAATATGATGACTGTTACTTAAGATACAAAATGAATTAGAATTATTAATTAATTTAGGGATACAATCAGTTTTTGTTATATTAATTATGTTTTTTTCATTAAAGATGGTTACATTATTATAATTTTTACATTTTCCTTTTACAGCAAATATCTCATTTTTATTTAATAAAATTTCTTTAAATCTATATGTATTACTTTGTTTCTTCTTTTTATAATTTTTTGTTAATGGAATTTTAACCAAATAAAATATTTCTTTTTAATATTGTTTATTACTGCTATTGTTGCAAATTCTAATGCCTCTTCTGGGCTTGAAAAATTAATATTTTCCCCAATTAGTTTTTTCATAGCCATTTTAATTTCATATCTACTAATTCTTCTTTTACCAATCTAATTTTAGTTTGCAAATTAATGACTATTTCTTTTTATACCCTTCACAAAAAAGTGAAAGGGTATATATAGGTTTGTCATTCCGTGTGTAATTTCTTCGATATGCACATGTGACCCCATAAAGTATATATATTCTGGATCCTTATGAATAGCCATGACGATTGAGCGATGTCCGTCTGTCCGTCCGTCTGTACGCGAAATCGGTTTTCCCAAGCCCCCAGAAGAGCTTCGTTCTTGGACCGTTGGATTGGAAATGAACTTAAATAGGCTGCTATTGAAATTCAAAAAGATCCAAAGTATGGTTCCAGAGCTGGGAAGCTTACACGTATTTCTCGACGCAAAATTTATACCAAAAATCAATTATTTTTTTTAATGTTTGTAAATTAAACCTACTTCGTGCTTTGGGGAGCCCCAATGGTCTATTAAAAACTAAAAAAATTAAATTTTTTTCCAGGGATGGGAAATTAAAAATTTTTGTTTCGGCCTAATCCGTATTTTGTAGTACATGTAGTAACTAAAATTGTTAAAAATTTCAAGTTTTTCTTTAATAAAACAACTTTATACGTCATGAAGATTTGCATTAGCAAAAAAAAAAAATCAAAAATTTTAAATTCAAATTTTTCTACCAGGGGTGGGAAATTGAATTTTTTTTATTCATGAAAGTAATCAAACAGGCAACGGATGTTGTTTTTTTTTGTTTTTTGCTAACTAAAACTGTCTTATAATTTAGGAAGAACATAATTGGTATCAAAAATTCAAAAATAAAATATAAAATTTCGAATCCAGGGATGGACATGTGCAATATTTTATGGTACATGAAAGTTACCAAAATTGTAAAAAATTTTCAATTTTTCGTAAATAAAACTACGTTATACCTCAAGAACCGTTGCACTGATAAAAAGAAACAAACAAAAAACAATTAAAATTTCGTTTCCAGGGTTGGAAAAATTAAATTTTTTTTTGGTACATGCAATATTGATAGTACATGATATAACCAAAATTTTGGCAAAATTCGAGTTTTTCTTAAACAAAACTACTTTATACCTCATGAAGATTTGCATTGATAAAGAAAATTTAAAAAAAATTAAATTTCGCTTCCAGGGTTGGGAAATTGAATTTTTTTTTAACATAAATGTAACCAAAAAGGCAATTGACGTTGTTTTTTACTAATTAAAACTATATTTATAACCTATATGGCTATAAATATTAAGTTTTTCTTAAATAAAACTATTTAATGCCTCATTAAAAGTTGCATTGGTAAAAAAATTTAAATTTCGTTTCCAGGGTTGGGAAATTGATATATTTATTCTGCATAAAAATAACCAAAAAGGCAATTGACGTTGTTTTTTTTTTTGGCTAATTAAAGCTGTTTTATAATTCAGGAAGAACAAAATTGGTATTAAAATCTTAAAAAATCAAAATTTCTACTCCAGGGTTGGACAAATGATATATTTTATGGTACATGAAAGTGACCAAAAAGTTTAAAAATGTTAATTTTTTTGTCAAGTAAAACTATGTTAAACCTCACTAAGAATTGCATTGGTAAAAAATAAAAATTCCAGAGTTGGGAAATCGAAATATTTTTCGTACATAATAGTACATACATAAATTCAAAATTTTGTGCTTTTAGTGAATTAAACCTATTAGATATTTCAGAAAAAATTAAACTAGTATCAAAATATTATAAATTCGGTTCCAGGGTTGGAAAATTGAAATATTTTTGGTATATAAAAGTACATACATAAATTCCAAATTTTGTTTTTTAGTGAATTAAAGATATTTTATATATCAGAAAAAATTAAATTAGTATTAAAAAATTAAAAATTCGGTTCCAGGGTTGGAAAATCGACATTTTCCGATTCATAAAAGCAGCCATTTTATTTGTTATTTTTTGATTTTTATGATGAATTATACCTACTTTATACATCAGAAAGAAGTAAACTGGTATTAAAAACCAACAAAATCTAAAAGACGATTCTACGGTTGGACAATTACAACTTTTTGGGGTTTTTGTTTTGTTTGTAATTTAAACATATTTCATATTTTTGAAAGACGTTCATAGGTATTACATATAAGAAAAGCCAAACATTTAGCTTCCTTGCCGAAAAATTTAAACGTTTTCTTATATATAAAAGTAACCGATAACATCATTTTGATTTTTTAATTAAACCTACTTTCTGTTTTAGCAAGAAAGAAATAAAGAAGAACTACATCTGTGAAGGGTATTTAAGATTCGGCACAGCCGAATATAGCACTTTTATTTGTTCTAGATAAACTTCTCTTCTTATTTGATTTGCCATTGTTTTAATAATCTCAGTTAAATTATGTAATCTTTTATTAAATGCTTCATTGATAAATACTTGTTTATTATTGTTTTTATTTATATCGGCAATATTGCTAGCTAATATTTGGAAGTCATTATGGTCAGGGGTTCCGGCTATGTACTTCCATATAGTGCCGATATCACCTATTGATCTTTTCTTCCGGTTGTTAGTATTTGGTGTAAGGTCTTCTAGGATATTGATAGTTTGTGTTAGCTCATGGATAAGGAGGGGATATTTATCATGGGATTTCGGTATGTTCTGGTCAATCAATGCTTGCGCGTTGTTAATGAATTCTTCGTACTCTTTCAATTTTATTACGTGAACTATTGTGAATATTCCCTGTCGTATTTTGGCTTTTCCTTTGTCTATCGTTATAATGTAGGGTGACGAGTAATCAACCATTTCGACTTCTGCGTTAACGCAGATTAATTGAATGGTGAAAAATATTAATTGTACTATCATTACGCTGCAGAAGCTTCGATTGTCCTTTTCGGCCTTTATGGTTAATTAGGTCTCCCCTTCTGACTCCTTGCGTGATGTCCTTATGCTGATTAGCTATACGGATTTGGTGCTTACTTGTGCCTGTAGAATGTTTTTTTATGCTTCCTTTTTATCTCTCGGATTTATTTGGATGCTTCGTTTTATCATGATGGATGTTTTTAGATGCTTCCTTTTATCTTCGGATTTATTTGGGTGCTTCGTTTTATCCTGTAGGTTGTTTTTTTATGTTCGTGCGCCAATTATAACAAAATAGATTCAGAACTACTTATTATTTCTTTTATTCCAAAATAGATTGAGAACTATTTTTTGGTTGAATTGCTTCGGTTGATACCAGAATGCAGATTAACATTTATTTTTCAATTTACTTAAAACTAAACTTAATAATAATAAATAAAGCTACGGTGATCATATTCATTTTCTTGTTGCTTAATGTAGAGTCAGCATTAATTTACAATTGGGAACAAGTTAATACCATTTCCTTATTTGCAATAAGCCAACGACTTATGTATGTTGATTTGAAAAGAAAAATGTCGTTAACTTATATATATATATATATATATATATATATATATATATATATATATATATATATATATATATTCTTTTTTTTGGACGTAATGATAGCAACTATCAATAGTGGCCCCACGACAACTTCACTAGCACCAACTTTGAACAGCTTTGACATTTCGTCAGGGTGGATAGTATTATCAGTAATATTCCTACGCCCTCCTTAGTTCCTCGGTAAGGAGGTTCGGAACTGATGTGCATACTTCATCGTTAGTTACTAACGAATTCTAAGACGTATTGATTCTTCTACGAATCTGTTCTAATCTGAGAAGTTCTATTAGAACAAGCTGTACAAAATTACACACGATGGTCCAATTTAATAAGGATGCTAGCATGACCGGAATTATATTCCCCGGCCTGATCATGCGCTCTAACCTTTTTTCTAAATACGACCTTCGGCTGTTGAATCATGAGCAGACAAATAGGACATAGATATGACCTAAGCAACCTTGTGCAGACAAGAACTGTGTTAGGTAGTAGTTTAAATCACCATGTTTCCTAGTCAGCCACAATCTGATGTCGGGTATTAATGTATTAGTCCATCTTCCCTTTTCAGTGGTTGACGAGCGTTCCTGCCACTTTTGTAAATATAACATATATATATATATATATATATATATATATGTATATATATATATATATATATATATATATATATATATATATATATATATATATATATATATTTATATATATATATATATATATATATATATATATATATATATATATATATACACTCTAAAACAGTTTTGTTGAAATTTACGTCAATAATATTCGGCAACACTTTACCGAATATAATTGACCTAAAATTACACAACATATATTTTCAAACAATTTGTGGATTTTTGAACAAAATATGTTTAATATTGAAGAAGAGATGTTTAATACTTCTAAACATATTGTGTCTAGTTTCCCCATATTTTAGGTATATATGTATATATATATATATATATATATATATATATACATATATATATATATATATATATATATATATACATATGTATATATATACATATATATATATATATATATATATATATATATATATATATATACATTTATATATATATATATATATATATATATATATATATATATATACATATATAATTTGAATCCTATATAATTAAATAAAATACACTTGTACAATTATTATTTAAAATTTATTTTTTTTAAAAAAAGATATAAAAACTTACTTAACTGTATTTAAATGAAATGTAAATGAATTCTGTATCTTCATGTAAATACAAATTAAATATTTAGTGTTTCATTTCTTATTAATGTACATAGTACATATGTAAAATACAAACTAAAATAAAAATATTTATTTGAAATGAGGTATTATATTATATTATATTAAGGCCGTTTATATATTTACACTTGTGTCCGAAATTTCCACAAATAGGTATTTCACTGGTCATTTAATTACTAGAAACTTAATCTTTTTTCTTCACAGAATATATCTCGCCATATGCTAATGAAATAAAAACTCTCTAATGCTTCTTCTTTATGAAAAAGTTGCTATTATTACATTAAATGTTGTGTTTTTGGATAGATTTTAAACATTTTTTATATTGTTGAGTCACATTGAACACATTTTTAAACACACTTGCTTAAAAATGGACAATTTTGACATGACAATTAGTACTTTGTTTAAAATAAGACAAATTATGTTTATTTCTTATTCATTTTTTTGCTGTACGATCAAAATTCACGTAATTTTAAACAACAAGATATTTTCAACAGAAATTTATGCAAAATATGAACGTAAATTCCAGCAAAAGTTTTAGAGTGTATATATGTATATATATATATATATATATATATATATATATATATATATATATTATATATCCCTGTATCTATATTAGTTTTATTTGAAATGAGAGTTACAAGCCAGCACATCTAAATAACTGTCAACCCGAACAAAATACATCGATTGAAGACTCTCATTCACACTAGAAATTCAGCGTTTCAGAACCTTTAACGATTATGGTCTGTGTTTAGGTAACAAGTAAAAAACTAATTTTGATCAATTGAGTCGAAAAAGTTTTCTTGGCTTTTTAGAAAGCAAATGCCAGTCTTTGATTAGCAATAACATAAAAGAATAGTTTTTCACCTCTGTTTATGCTTCAACAAGGCAATAAAATAAAAAAATTGTACTTATCAGTATAAAGCTCTAAACACATAGACGACAGCAGACAGCAAAGTGTCAAAAATAATATACATGTGTTTAAATGAAAACGATTATTTTGACGACATCACAGCAGCACGACTACACAACAGCATTTGCTGCTGCTGCCAACTTAGACTAATTTCTATTTTGACGAGCAGCAATAAACAAATATAGTGTTGCCATTATGTATATAATTTGGAAAAATAAGAACAACAACTTTTTTTTAATATTAAACATAAAAGAACATTACAAATATACAATATAGAAATAAATTTATGTGTTTTTATAGTTTTTCGTGGTATTATTACATATTTTATCAATAACTTTAATTTTGTTTATTATAAAATATATATCCGGCATCCCTTTTGTTATGTTGTTGCTGTCTTCAAAATAATTATGAAGCTGACTTCATAGCAGCATTTAAAGTCGGCAGTATTTGAAGCCGTGAAGTCTGCTGTCGTCTATGTGTTTAGAACTTAATGCAGTAATATTTTATTACTTTTATCAGAGCAAAAACAAGTGGTTTTATGTATAATTATTAAAAAACATTAAATTGGTAAAAAACATTTAAACATTTTATGTCAACAATATATTTTAAAATTTTGTTTCGCCACAACATTTTCCAGCATATTGCACAACAAATTAAAGTTTTCACACCTAAACTTAAAACTTGGATTTTACCGTGGAGTAACAATATAAGGTGTCAGTGCAAGGGAACAACTACAACATTAGAACAACCAAAGGAATTGATGAATGTGTAGAGGCTCGGTATCCGTCAAAAATTATAGCACCAAAATATTTTATAGTGTTGCACACATGTACAATACTACATAATTCCCACATCTAAGCTGGGCGACGACTTCTGGTATCAAAACATGTGACATCTATGTAACCATGCAAAAAATTGGGCAAAAAATTTTCATCTGACGTTGCACTAGCACCTCCACTGTGCATAAAACCAATTCAGAAATGCTTTGAATCATGGGCGAACAAACAGGTGATCTCACTTCTTCTGGTGATTTTCATAGCACATTTTTGGCTGCTTACTCATTATTTTGTTTATGTTATACGTGTGATTACTTACAATGCTGATTTGGCATTGTAAAAAGCATTGGTGTAAAATCAGAAGCACTTGCTGTCTTTGACAAGATAAAAAATTTTTACACAAACAAAATGCCTGTTGTTTTTATACCCTTCAGAAAAAAGCGAAAGGGTATAATTATATAGGTTTGTCATTCCGTGAGTAATATCTTCGATATTCACATGGGGCCCCCTAAGGTATATACATATATTCTGGATCCTTATGAAAAGCGATGACGATTGAGCGATGTCCGTTTGTCCGTCTGCCTGTACTGTTTTCCCAAGCCCCCAGAAGAGCTAGAGTTCTTGGACTGTTGGATTGGAAATGAGCTTAAATAGAGTGGTTCTAAAATTCAGAAAAATCCGAAATACGGTTCCAGAGCTGGGAAGCCTACACCTATTTCTCGACGCAAAATTAATACCAAAAAGCAATTATTTTTTTGGTTGTTTGTAAATTAAACCTATTTCATGCTTTGGGAAGCCTCAATGGTCTATTAAAAACTAAAATAAGAAATTTTTTTTTCAGGGATGGGAATGAAACAAATTTTTTTGGCACATGCAGTATTTTGTAGTACATGTAATAATTTTAGTTATTAGTTAAAAATTTTAAGTTTTTCTGAAATAAAACCGCTTTATATATTATGAAAATTTGCATTGGTCAAAAAAAAATTTTAAAAATAAAAATTTCGCTATTTTATAATTCAGGAAGAACAAAATTGGTATTAAAATCTTAAAAAATCAAAACTTCGATTCCAGGGTTGGACAAATGAAATACCTTATAGTACTACATGAAAGTGACCAAAAAGTTTAAAAATTTTAATTTAAATTTTTTGTCAAGTAAAACTACGTTACACCTCACTAAGAATTGCATTGGTAAAAAAAATCGCTTACAGAGTTGGAAAATTGAAATATTTTTCGTACATAATAGTACATACATGAATTCCAAATTATAGGCTTTTGGTGTATTAAACCTATTATATATTTCAGAAAAAATTAACCTAGTATCAAAATATTATAAATTCGGTTCCAGGGTTGGAAAATCGAAATATTTTTGGTACATAAAAGTCGTTTTATCCCACATAAATTTCAAATTTTGTGTTATTAGTAAATTAAGCCTCTTTTAAAAATTAAATTGGTATTAAAAAATTCAATTTCAGGGTTGGAATATCGACATTTTTTATTCATAAAAGTAACCACATAATTTCCTATTTTTGATTTTTATGATGAATTATACCTGCTTTATATACCAGGAAGAAATACATTGGTATTAAAAACCAAAAAAAATCTAAAAGACGATTCTATTGTTGGACAATCTGAACTTTTTGGGGTACATGAAACTGATTTTTTCTTTTTGTTTATAAATTAAACATATTTAATATTTTTGAAAGACGTTCAAAGGTATTAAAAATTTCGATTTTCCAACCCTGGAACCAAATTTTTAATTTTTAAAATTTTTAATACCATTTATTTCTTAAAACAGGTTTAATTCAATGAAAAAACCACAATGGGCAACTTATATGGTTACTTTTATCTACCGAAATTTGATTTTCCAACCATGGAACCGAATTTTGGATTTTAAAATTTTTAATACTAATTTAATTCTTCCTAAAGTATAAAATAGGTTTAATTCACTAAAATAACAAATTTGGAATTTACGTGGGTACTGGAAGCGAATGTTTATTTATTATTACCAATGCAATTTTAAGAGTGGTGTAACATAGTTTTACATGTACATAGATACCACAAAATATTTCATGTGCCCAACCTTGGAATCGAAATTTTGATTTTTTAAGATTTTAATGCCAATTTTGTTCTTCCTGAATTGTAAAATAGTTTGAATTAGCAAAAACAACAACGTCAATTGCCTATTTGGTTACTTTTATATATTTCAATTTCCCAAACCTGGAAACGAAATTTAAATTTGTTACCAATGCAACTCTTAATGAGGCATGAAATAGTTTAATTTAAGAAAAATTTAATATTTGTAACCATTTATCCAACTCCAGTTATCTAAATTTACATTTTTTTTTTAATTTTTGATACCAATTTTTTTTGTTTTTTTTAACCAATGGAACTTTTCATGAGGGATAAAGTAGTATTATTTAAGAAAAATTTACAATTTTCAACCATTTTCGTCACCTTCAAGAACTATAAAATATTGTACTTGTCCAACCCTGGATTCGAAATTTTGATTTTTTTTGGAAATTGTTTATACCAATTTTGTTCTTCCTAAAATATAAAATAGTTTTAGTGGGCAAAAAAAAAACAACGTCAATCGCCTCTTTGGTTATTTTTATGTATAAAAAAAATTTAAATTTCCCAACTCTGGAGGTGAAATTTTAATTTTTAAAATTTTTTTTATCAATGCGAATCTTCATGAGGTATAAAGTAGTTTTCTTTAAGAAAAACTAAAATTTTGTAACCAGTTTGGTTATTACATGTATTACACAATATTACATGCACCAAAAAAACTTTAATTTTCCCAACCTTGGAAGCGAAATTTTAATTTTTTGTTTATCAGTGCAACGCTTCATGAGGTATAAAGTAATTTTTTTTTTAAGAAAAATTTTAATTTTTTAACCATTTTGGATCCCTGGATTCGAAATTTTTTTTTTGAATTTTTCCTAAGTTATAAGACAGCCTTAGTTAGAAAAAAAACAACATTAGTTGCCTGTTTGATTACTTTCACGTATAATAAAATGCAATTTCCCACCCCTGGAAGCAAAATTTGAATTAGAAAAGTTTTTGTTTGGCCAATGCATATCTTCTTGACGTATAAAGAGGTTTTGTTAAAGAAAAAGTTAAAATTTTTAACAATTTTAGTTACTACGTGTACTACAAGATACGGAATGGGCCGAAAAATTTTTTTTTAATTTTCCATCCCTGGAAAATAATAAGGCTTGCCAAAGCACAGAATATGTTTAATTTACAAACATTAAAAAAGATAATTGGTTTTTGGTATAAATTTTGGTCGAGAAATAGGTGTAAGGCTCCCAGCTCTGGAACCGTACTTCGGATGTTTCTGAATTTCAATACCACTCTATTTAAGTTCATTTCCAATCCAACGGTTCAAGAACGAATTCTCTACCTCTTCTGTGGGCTTGGGAAACCCGATTTCACGTACAGACAGACGGACAGATAGACATCCCCCAATCGTCATCGCTATTCATAAGGATCCACAATATATATATTTTATGGGGTCCTATATTGATATCGAAGAAATTGCACACGGAATGACAAACCTATATATATATATATATATATATATATATATATATATATATATATATATATATACCCTTTCACTTTTTTGTGAAGGGTATAATAAACATAAGATGACAGTGTTGCGGCAACATATATTTACAACATTACAACAACCAAGGTAATCGTTGTTTGTGTAAAGCACTGATCCGCAGCCATAAAAAAATAAATATGCGCATGTACTCACTCAACCTTTGTTCTCATTGGTCAATAAAATTCAGCTGTGGAAATATTATGTTTGGGTAAAAACATGCCAGCGTATCAAACAAACAATTTCTTTATAAGAATTCCATATGTGACAGCGCATAGAGAAAGGGACCTAAGGGTAAAAAAAATCAATTTTCACTTTTTTTTGTGGACAACATCTGAGCATCGAATACGACCTATCCCATGTCCCAGTGTTCCCTCCCAGAGATTTGCTCAACACGCTCAGTGATGGTACACCAAAGATTCACGTATTTAAATCTTTAAAATGGCTCTCCTGAACAAAAACGTTTTTTACCCTTAGGTCCCTTTCTATTTTGCGAGTCACATATATAGTTTTCATTATTATACCCTCCAAAAAAGAATATGGGGGGTATATTCTCTTTGTCATTCCGTTTGTAACTCAGCGAAATATCCATCTGAGACCCCATAATCTTTATGGCATAAATTATATATATGCTTGATCAGTGATGAAATCTAAGACGATCTCAACATGTCCGTCTGTGGAAATCACGATTCAGTGCAAACGAAAAGAGCCAGACTCTTAAAATTTGGTATAAATATATATTGAAGCATAGCACAGGCTAAGTTCGGAAATGGGCTTAATCAGGCAGGGGTGAAAAAAGTTCCCATAAGAAGATCTAAACCAACCTTAAAAAAAAACATTTTTAAAGTTTTTTTGTAATTTTGTTAAGCAAATGATATATTTTTATGTCAAAGAAGGTCCAACGCGTTAAACTTGGAGCCATAAAATAAAAATAAAATAGTTTTCGGACCCCGCCCCTTTAAGTGTTTTACTTAAGCCTACATTCCTTAAAAATAATATCTTTAAGCTTTAATGACGAAGCAGAGACGTAACCTGGTACTACCCTGTCCCACCCCTCCTTCCCCTTTGCCCCATAAATGACTCTATAAAAAAAACTAAATTTTGTATTTAATTATCCAAAACTTATATTTTTAGAGTTATATGACAAAGGTGAAATGTGTCCCCCACAGCCCTTGCCTGAGCGACGCCGCCAAAATACGGTTTTAATACCCTCCAAAGAGAATTGGACCCCATAAAGTATATATATTCTTGATCATGGATGAAGTCTGAGACGATCTAGCAATGCCCATACATTCGTCTGTGGAAATCGTGATGTAGTCTATTTTTGGACCTCGCCCCTTTTAGTGGGCGTTGACGTACGATATTATATGCAAAAATGGTGTAAATATTGAAAAATTATTATTCCGTAAGCCTATAAGAAGCTGAGATGTTCTCTGATCTTGCAGAGGGGAAACGTCTCTCCCACGGCCCTTCCCAGAATCACTTTCTCAAAATAGAGCTTTAAAATTAGGTACAGAGATGTGTTAAAGGAACTCTGTCCTACCAAGTTAAACATTTTAAATTTACTTACTAAATATTTGGAGGGTATTTAAGATTCGACCCGGCCGAATATAACGTTTTTACTTGCTTGTATTACAATATTTCACAATTGCTGCAAATAAAATATAATTTTCAAAAAGAAAATATTTTAAAATGCATATTTGGTGTTACTTTGTCAATATTTAGTGGATTTTCAAAAGCAAAGTTGGATTTTACACAAAAAATACACGTTTTATCCCAAAACAGAAATTATACGGTTCCCATATAAAATGGTACAGAAAAACGCCATCACATTTAAAATATTACAGAAAAAAACATAAAAAATGAATTTGATGGGGAGAAATATTTGATTTTCAATGCCTCTGTTTACAAGTATATGCCATTTGAAAGGCCTTGGTCTTGCCTTTCCAAATGCACCGAAAATCAAAGTTCGGTTGACACTAGACTAAGACATAGGCTAATAACCAAACCAAGGTAGAAATCCCGGGTTTTTACCCGTAACTCAAGATTTTTGAGGTGTTTCGCAAATTTCAAAGACGGAGTCTCGTTCTGCCCGACAAGACCTATCAAAACAATAATTTCATGTCCCAGGTATTTCAACTTTGGTTTATTTTGTATCAGTGTCATTGTCCAAAAAATTTTGTTTTATTATAAAAATATAAAAGTTGATTCTTTATGACCTATTTTTGGTATCTAGACGCGTTCAGATTATATTGGTATGTTCAGCTTTACCGTGGATCCAATTTTCCCAAATATAGTGTACGAAAAATCAGGATTTCCTAAAACTTATGATAAAAATATTGAATAAAAATTTTTTTTCTTTAACTTTTTTAAGAAAAGTCTAAGACAAAATGCATTTTTGTCATAAATTTTAGCAAAAAATATTCAACCTACTCTTGGCTACATTTTTGCCGAACATAGTTAAGCAATATTTTTAAGTGGTGATTAGCTATTTGGCAAAAACTGATGACACCTTGTTTTGGGCATCATGGTAATATTAGGAAACTTTAGAGACTCATAAAAACAAAACGGTCACCAAATTGGCCAAACTGAGTATAGGGTTTTACTACAATTTGATAGTAGAATCGAACCCATATAGTCACGACCTTACACTTTTCAAAAGGTCTTCATTTGTCGCATAGTGTAATAAATTAATATTATATATGTTTTGCTTTTGTCATTATTGAATAAAAGTGTTTAAATATTGATGAATTTTTTTGTATTTATTTATTGATTCAAAAATTATTATTTATTGATATTATAATGAAAATAGTTCGAGCATGAGGTGAGTATTTAATTCGATATTTCGCTCCTCCTTTGTGAAGCTTCCTCAAGAATTGCTTGAAAATATTTTACAATGAAATGCAAACCTTTTTTCAGTTTTTGAATAACTATTTTTACCAACCGATATTTTGTATTGCGTCTTTAAATATTATTATTATTAAATATTATGATATTAAACCAAATGAAAAATTTAGTCGCTTTTTTGGTGTGCAATTCACTTTATTTTGTTATTATATCACTACACTCGCTTCAATTTTCGTTGCTCAAATATCCAAAAGTGGCAGCTCGCGTTATAGATTGTGCAATTGTATGTGGGAAAAGTTCTGTGGCCAGTTTAACCTTTTATCTCTCAGGTCCAACCACGCCTAAATTACACTGCGATAAAAAATTTCAACAAAGTCGTGACCAAATTAATTTGACACATGATCTTAATTTAGAACTTTTCACCCAATCTGAATTTGGAGTTAGACATATATCGAGATATTGCAAAATTACCGTTATTTGGGTTTTTAAAAGAGATGATATCACTTTAATAAAAGCATATTGGTAAGTATTAGATAGATTTTGTATTTCTTTTTTCTACTTGAAAGAAAATAAAATTATTAAAATGAACCAACTATAGTCGCCCAACGTCGCCTCATCATACGCCCGTTGGTACCGACGTTTTTCATGTATCTGTTGGTGAAAACGCTCACCATGCTCGTCGCTTTCATTGCCAAAGTTATTTGGGAAGAAATTTAAGTGTGAATGCAGAATGTATATTTTTAAAGACATATAAACTCCTTTTTTAAGAAAGACATAAAAATGAATGTTAACATAAACAAAAGCAAAATCGTGTTAAAAACTTTACCAATTTTCCCATAATAACAAGTCTTGAATTATATCTTTATAATTTGGGCTCCTGAATTTTCATAGAAAGTCTAATATAACTAAATCAAAAGACTTCCATGATTTTAATACATATTCTGACAAAATCAAATAAAATTTGGAACCTTTAAGTAATTTGTGGTCCTACAAAAACACCAGCCAAGTTTAATATGTAGCGGTGACAAAATAACATTTTCCTTTTTTACCAGAGCTATATGTTCGATATTATCTTGGACAAGCGTAAAATTAACTCTATCCGGCCAATTTTTTCGAACATAGTGTTCGAAATAGCAGTATTTTGTGTTGCCTTCTTGCAAACCAGTCACCATTCCAACTTTTATATCGGCACAGATTTTCCAGTTATGCTGTTAGTATTCTATCAGACAGCGTTGCCGTTGAGATACTAAAGTATCACTTATGACCTTTTTTCATGCCAATGACACCTTTCATGACCCTTTTTTTAATTTATCCCTTTGTATCATTTTAACAAAATGTATGCCACTTTTTGACCCTTTTTTAAAATGAGTTAAAGTTCCAATATTCCTCACGAAATTTCTCAGTACACTTATCTTTTATATGTATATTTGTGTTGAATACATAGTCCGTACCACGGTTGCCACTGTGGTACAATTGAATCAAAAATGGGTGTTCTTTTTACGTTTGGTTCGCTGATTCATTTGTTTCTTTGCTGGTCCATTCTTTTCTTTTATGAAAAGTTAACGATTATAATATAAACAAATTTTGAAAGTTTTATCATGCCTATTGTAAGATGAATACATTAACGAATACATTTTAGTACTGATTTATTACTAGGAAATTCTGCTCTTATATACAATTTTTAGGTAGACAATAATTATGAACTATTACATCTGTTCTTTGTTCTTAAAACTAAAGATAATAACTACAAACTAAGATAAGCCAGGTGTCTGGACATACATTAAACTAAGATAAGCCAGGCGTCTGGACATACAATAAACTAAGATAAGCCAGCCGCCTGGACGTACAAATTTACACAAAAAATATAATTTTATGTAGGTATATGCTTCTACATATTATCTGTAAATGTTCATATTTGAACTCCTATAAAAATGTACATATTTACGAAAATTATTACTCTTCACATAAAGTAAAAGATTTGATTCGTTTACAACACTTGATAGTAATCGATTGTTAGCTACCTACAGTAGTAAATCAAAAAGCTATATTGGCAACACTGATCGATTGTTACTTTTGTTTACAAGTCAGAAATTGACAATTTGACTTCAGTGTATAAAGTATTGTGTTATAATTCTTTGTGCAAAAATAAAACTAACAAATAATTTCCCATGGACAAGTAAATTAAAGATTCATAGAAATTTGATATTTTGCATTAATATGTCCATACATACATTTACTATTTTAGATTTTTGATAAAGAAGGCGAAAGTTGCACAACAGGAGGATCACACGCAGTCAGTCGAAAGTGATAGCAGTGAAAAGTAATAAAGACATACATACATACTTATTTCATAAAAAACATGTAATTATTTATTCATTCCATATTTAGCGACACTGCTGGCGAAAAAAAGGATTCAAAACAAAAATTTCGAGAAGAATGGCTAAGCCAATTTAATTGGTTAAAAAGCAAAATGGGAGTGCATTCTGCATTGCTTGCGAAAAGTCCATGGTAAACCACATAGGCAATCTAAAAAGACACTCAGAACAATCAAGTCATGTTCAAAATGTAAACAAGAAGAAGGGTCAAGTGAAGTTAGATTCTTTTCTTAAAGAACAGCATGATACTTTAGAAAAGCAGATCCGAAACGCAGAATTCAATTTAGTGATGTTCGTTATGGCACATAATCTTCCATTTATCCTCATGGATTATTTGCTAGCAAACCGTGTGTTGTCCGGACTCAAAAATAGCTCAGTCTATACGCTGCGGCAGAACAAAATCAACCCAGCTAGCAGAGCTTTTAGCGAACGAATCAATGAACAGAATAATATCGGTTCTCAGAACGTGTAAATTCTCTTTGATTGTGGATGAAACCACGGACTTATCAACAAAAAAATGCTTGGTTCTCGTTGTAAGGTATTTTGACAAGTTATCAAATACTATTCGTGACAGATTTTTGTCACTAATTGAACTTAGCAAAAGCGATTCCGATACAATATACCAAACGATAAAGAAATTTTTTGAAAATCACAGTGTGCCTCTAAGTAATTTGATAGGACTAGCAACTGACGGAGCCAATACGATGGCCGGCGAGTTTAATGGGCTAAAAACTAAATTAAAAAATGATACTAATCTATTTTACATCAAATGCACTTGCTACTCACTACATTTGTGCTCAAGCTACGCCTGCAAACAACTACCAGCGAAAATTTAAGACTTATGTAGACGCATATACACATTTTTTTCACACAGCCCAAAGCGAATTAAAGAGTTCAAGGAATTCCAGGATTACTGTGGTGTACAACCACACAAAATACTTGGAATTTCTTTTACTCGTTGGCTCGCTCTGGAAAGTGTTATTGCACGAATTAATGAACAGTGGGAAGCTCTTCGACTATATTTTTTATCCTCATGTCTTGAAGTAAGTGGTATTAAAGCAATAGAATTAGCAAACTCCATGGCTGATCCAGAATTAAAAGCTTATATGTTGTTTTTGGCCTACGCATTAAAGATAATTAATACTCTAAATAAAGAGTTCCAATCTGAAAAAGTTCGCTTACCATTTTTGTACTCCCAAATAGAAGCACATTTTAAACTATTTTTGAGTAATTTTATGCATAACGACTTTGTAAAAAATATTGATTGTCTGGAAAATTTTAATATAGACGACAAAACGAAGTATCTACAAACAAAAAATATTTTTATAGGTAGTAGAGCAGAAAACCTTCTTGAAAGCGTTAACTTTACGGATTCGCAACGAATCACAATTAAAACAAACATTTTAAATTTTTACGTAGAATTTTTAAAACAAATTCAACTACGCTTTGACTTTGAAAGAACTGATTTAAAAAATTTATGCATAATTACACCCGACAAAGTTTTATCAGATACAGAAACTTCAATAATACCTTTAGTAAGTAATTTTTCTCATTTAATTAAATGTGATATAGATATTATTATAACACAATGGAAACTCCTACGACTTTTAAATAGTAATCTGAAACCTGATATGGACGTTTGCACATTTTGGGAAAAAGTCAGTTTATATAAAATGGTATGAATGAGAAATGTTTTCAGGAATTGACCGACTTTATTTATGATTTAATGAGCCTTCCACATAGTTCGGCGGTAGCAGAACGTAAATTTTTTGAACTATCTCTTATTAAAACCAAATTAAGGAATAAATTAGAGTTCAGTTCAATCAATAATATAATGTTGTCCAAAGAACTTTGTGCGCAAAAGTCAGGGCCTCATTACGTTTGGTCAGTAAAAGACATAGGCTGGGCATAGGCATATTTTAATACTAGTTATGTATGCATTATATACATTTATATACGCATATAAATATATGTATATGTATTTTTAAATAATATATTAAATTTTATTGTTGAATTGTTTTATGCAGGTACGTGCAAATTGAATTAAAGCACTTTAAGTTTTTGTTTAGAATTCTTGACGATTCATTCTTATGTACATACATATGTATATTATTTGTCAAATAAATGTTTTGTTAAATAAAATAGTAAGAACTGCTGGTATGCAAATAAAATTGAAAAAATTGGTTCTCTTTTTTTTATTTTGGTTCTTTTTTTTGTGGATTTTGGTCCCGAAGAAAAATTTAGAGTGGCAACCGTGGTCCGTACATTAGTTTTGTGAGCGTATATATAAAAATTGCATTCAACTGTCATATTCCATGCATACCTATTTTTTTCATATAAAGTTTCACAATTGTGTAAAACGAAATGAGGATCAACTGTGAGTATGCCCTGAGTTATGTATGTGTTTCGGCTTAAAGTTTGGCAGCGAAAAGCTCTTACATATATTAAAAATGTATGGACTGTTTTTTTATGGATTTCTATTTAATTTTGTAGTTTATCGAGCCCATCATATTCATATATGTTTATAAATAAATGTCATTTAAAATAGAACTGTGAATTTAGATTTTATTTTTCATTTTGCCTTATAAGTACTTTTCTTGTTATCCAATGGATTTCTGATTGTATAAAGGTGTAGAAAAATTAAATAGATTCATATCGAATATAATTTATTTGTTGGGATAGTTTTGTATGAGTTTCAAGGCCTACTATGCTTATTCTGTTGTGATTTTTGAAAATAGTTTGTAATTTACAAATTGTGAGTTCTCAGATGGTTTTCAGAAGTATGTGCATAAGATAAGAGTTTTTTAACTTTTCAAAACTGTGGCTAAAGTCTACTGATGATTTGGTAAAGCACCAATGAAATGCATATAGACATTGCTTGACCACCAACAAATAAATTTCATTTAAAATAGTATTGTGAGAACAATATGTCAAATAAAAATTTCATAACAGTAAGAAGCAAAGTATATCTATATCAAGTATATGCAAGAGCCCAGCTGACTAAAATTTTTTTCAGTTTTTCCATGAACGTATGTCAAAATTTGTTTACTTTTGTAGCGAGCCATATTTGTTTATTCGTTGAAAAAATAATTTTGTAAAATTGTGAAAAACATTATTAATTCAACAAAAGTAGCAAAAAAGAATTGTTGTGGAAAAGATTTTTGTGAAAAAGTGTATTGTTTAAGAAAAGTAACAAAAAGAAATTGTTTTAATAAAGTTCTATGCGAAAAGTATTTAAATTTTTGGAAATAATTGTGAACAAAACAAAATAAAATAAAAGAAAATTTCTGACATAGGATATTAATTTTACACAAACAAAATGTACGGCGGTTTTTGTTATTTTATGTTGTTGTACTCTTGCGACTACTTGATATAGATATACTTTGGTAAGAAGTAAATATTTTGAATTGTGTTTTTTTATATGAAATTTATTGCTGTATCTAATAAATTTTTAATAAAAAAGATAAACACGAAATGAAAACAAACTAAAACAACCAGAGTTTTTAAAGCTAAATAAATGCTAACAAACCGCTAAAAAGTTTAAAATATATATTTTATTATATTAAAAAAGGCTAAAATTTATTATAATATTCTGATATTTTTAAGCTTAAGGTCTCTTTATATTAATTTTATTTTTAAATTCAATATTTCGTCACTCCCTTGTGTGACTTCTTCAGGAAATTAATTATTTTATTTATCCTGAAGAAGTCACACAAAGGAGTGACTTAAAACGATCAGAATAAAGTAATAATTAAAAAGAGGTCAAGAAACCAGAAGAGCTTAAAATATATATAAAATTTTCGTAGTATGAATCGTAATACTTTTTAAGGATTATGTTTCTCTTGACTAGATGCATAATATCCTTTCTTTTATTTTCCGACATTGGCATCTTTTTTTTTTTTTTGGCAACTCATTTTGTTAATTGAACTAATAAGAATTTTTTATTTCCAATATTCACTATTATGTTTAATAAACTTAATAATGACATTTCTAGCTGATCAAAATTGCATTTTATTAAATATATAAAATAAAAAACAAAATTATTTCACGAAAACAGTAACAACATGAAAACAATCATATTTCAAATTAAAACAATAAATTTGCTTAGCCTGAATCAATTAAACAGTTGCAACTCAAAATACTACCTGACTATAATAAACTTTTATTATTAGAATAGCAACTTAACGCAAAATACTACTCTTTATACGAAAAAACAATTATTTGTTAAGGCCAATACTTCAAACAACAAAAAATTATTTGTTTTTCTTGTTTCACTGAAATAACCCATTTCAACAGGAAAAAGGTCACAACATGTAATTTTATTAAGAAAGAGTAGTCAGAACTGTGGGAGTTTTAAGCGTTATGTATGATTTTTTGCCAGAAAGGTTTTAGTTAATACAGTATTCTTGAACGAGTGCGATATGATTCTTTAACATTAACTGCGTGCGCAACTGGAATTGACGTCTTTTTATTACCTTTCTGCAAAAAACTGCTTTTAAGCTCAACTTTCTGCGTTTTTACTTCCTTTGGGTTTTTGATTTAATAAAACCGAAAGGTGGGTTAATTCACTAAATCTTCTATAGCTTTGTAATTTTTGCACCAATCTGGACCTTGTGGGACGCAAAATGTTTGTGTTGAAATTAGGTAATGTACTATGCATCCATCCTATCTTAAAATTTTTAATTGTTTGGTAAAAAAAAATAAAACTTGAAAACAGCAAAATTGCAAAAAATCTTCAAATATTTCATGAAATTTGAAATTTTGTCCACTGTATCTCCATAATTTATTGACTAATCTTGACATGCGGTGTATGTTTATTTTAGCCATTTTACTATCTTTTAACGAAAGTGTTTAATCGGCGAATATTTTTTAGGACATTTGCATTTAAGGCACATAATCTTTTTAAGAAACACAAATAACGGTAATTTGGGTATATCTCGAAAGCCGTTCTTTATACATTCGGATTGGGTGTCAGTTACATTTGGTAAAAAAACTGTCACGTAGTGTTATTTCCTGATATTTTATGTTTCGTCTTCAAGTCACTAGATTATAAGGACAGAAGACTTAAAATTATATCTTTTTGACCTAATTTTTTTAATGATGAATCCACTATCAATAAAATAATTTCTCAAAAGTTTTATCAAATCTGGAACAACATTAAACATAAATAAATATTTTGGGTTCATCGAAGGAAAACTTACATAAATACATATACATATTTATTTAGACTCAAATGCAGAAATAAAAAATTATTGACGCAGATTTGTATAAAACGTACCAAGGTTTTTCGTAGTCTGCTTCAAATTCGCTGAACAGTTTTTCATTTCCTCCACATAAATCTCATCAATGACCACAATTGTAAAGTCACCCTGCTTCATGGTCTTCAATACATTGAATCAACTATCAACTATTGGTGTTAACTTGACTGAATATAATTAACGGTGCAGACTATATCTGTTGACTTATCGTAGCAATACTTCTTTTTATACCCTTGACAAAAAAGTGAAAGGGTATATATAGGTTTGTCATTCCGTGTGTAATTTCTTCGATATCACTATAGGACCCCATAAAGTATATATATTCTGGATCCTTATGAATAGCGATGACGTTTGAGCGATGTCCGTCTGTCTGTACGTGAAATCGGGTTTCCCAAGCCCCCAGAGGAGCTAGAGACTTCGTTCTTGGACCATTGTATTGGAAATGAACTTAAATAGAGTGGTATTGAAATTAAGAAAGATCCGAAGTACGGTTAGAGAGCTGGGAGGATTGCACCTATTTCTATACCAAAAATCAATTTTTTTTTTAATGTTTGTAAATTAATCCTATTTCGTGCTTTGGGAAGCCTCTATCAAAAACTAATAAAATAAATTTTTTTTGACAGGAATGGGCAAACCATTCCGTATTTTGTAGTACATGTAGTAACTAAAATTGTTAACAAATTTAAGTTTTTCTTTAACAAAACCTCTTTATACGTAATGAAGATTTGCATTGGCAAAAAAAATATTTTAAATTAAAATTTTGCTTCCAGGGGTGGGAAATTGAATTTTTTTTATACGTGAAGGTAATCAAACAGGCAACTGATGTTGTTTCTTTTGCTAAGTAAAACTGTTTTATATTTTAGGAAGAACAACATTGGTATCAAAAATTAAAAAATAAACAAAATTTCGAATCCAGGGTTGGACAAGTGCAATATATTATGGTACATGAAAGTGAACAAAATGGTAAAAAAATTTAAAATTTTTCTTAAATAAAACTACTTTATACCTCAAGAAGCGTTGCACTGATAAAAAACAAGAATATTTTGTAGTACATTTAATAACAAATATGGTGTTAAATTTAGGTTTTTCTTAAACAAACCTACTTCATACCTCATGAAGATTTGCATTAATAAATATATTTTAAAAAATTGAAATTTCGCTTCCAGGGTTGGGAAACAAAAATTTTTTTATACATAAAAGTAACTAAAAAGGCAATTGGCGTTGTTTTTTTTTTGCTAACTAAAACTATTTTATATTTTAGGAAGAACAAAATTGGTATCAAAGATTTAAAAATAAATCAAAATTTCGAATCCAGGGTTGGACAAGTGCAATATTTTATAGTTCATGAACGTGACCAAAATAGTTCAAAAATGTATGTTTTTCTTAAATAACACTACTTTATACCTCATGAAGAGTTGCGTTGGCAAAAAAAAAAAAAAAAAATTAAAATGTCACTTCCAGGGTTGGGAAGTTTAAAGTTTTTTTGGTACATGCAATATATTGTAGTACATGAAAGTGACCAAAATGGTTGCAAGTTTTAAGTTTTTTTAAATACAACGACTTAATACCTAATTAAGACTAGGATTGGTAAAACAAATAAAATTTCGCTTCCAGTGCTGGGAAATTTAAATATTTTTTATACATAAAAGTAACCAAAAAGGCAACTAACATCAGTTTTTTTTAGTAATTAAAACTATTTTTTATATCAGGAAAAACAAAATTGGTATCAAAATTTAAAAAATTATCTAGATTCCAGAGTTGGATAACTGCAATATTTTGTAGCACATGAGAGTGACTAAAATGGTTACAAATATTAAGTTTTTCTTAAATAAAACTATTTCATGCCTCATTAAGAGTTGCATTGGTAAACAAAAAACAAAAAAAATTTTAATTTCGTTTCCAGTGTTGGGAAATTGAAATATTTTTTCTACATAAAAGTAACCAAAAAGGCAATTGAGGTTGTTGTTTTTGCTAATTAGAGCTGTTTTATAATTTAGAAAGAACAAAATTGGCATTAAAATCTTAAATATTCAAAACTTCGACCAGGGTTGGATAAATTAAATATTTTATGGTACATGAAAGTGACCAAAAAGCTTAAACATTTTAATTTTTTGTCAAGTAAAACTATGTTACACTAAGAATTGCATTGGCAAGAAAATAAAAATTCGCTTCCAGAGTTGGAAAATCGAATTATTTTTGGTACATAAAATAACTCACATAAATTCCAAATTTTGTGATTTTAGTGAACTAAACCTATTTTATACTTCAGGGAAAATTAAATAGGTATTAAAAATTCCGTTACAGGGTTGGAAAATTTAAATTTTTCGATACTTAAAAGTAACCATACAAGTTCCTAATTTTGATTTTTTTTCAGTGAATTAAACATATTTTATACTTCGCTAAAAATTAAATCGGTATTAAAAGTTTTTAAATTAAAAATTCGGTTCCGGGATTAGAAAATACAAATTTTTTGCTACATAAAATTAACCATATAAGTTCCTAATTTTGGTTTTTTGAGGATGAAATCTTTTTTATACTCCGGGAAGAGTTAAATTGGTATTAAAAACCAAAAAAATCTAAAAGGCGATTCTACGGTTGGACAATTAGAACTTTTTGGAATACATTAAACGGATTTTTTCTTTTTGTTTTTAAAATAAACATATTTAATATTTTTGATAGACGTTCACAGGTATTTGAAATAAGAAAAGCCAAATATTTAGCTTCCTAGCCGAAATATTTAAACGAAAACAAGTAAAAACGTTATATTCGACCGGGCCGAATCTTAAATACCCTCCAAATATTTAGTAAGTGAATTTGAAATGTTTAACTTGGTGAGACAGAGTTCCTTTATATAATATCGTACGTCAACGCCCACTAAAGGGGGCGGGGTTCAAAAATATACAATATCATGTTTTCCACAGACGAACGTATGGGCATTGCTAGACCGTCTTAGACTTCATCACAATTCTCTTTGGAGGCTATAAAAACTGTATTTTGGCGGGGTCGCTCTGGCAAGGGCTGTGGGGGAAACATTTCACCTTTGTCATAATTGGGATAATTATATACAAAATTAAAATTTCTTTTTTTTGATAGGGTCATTTAGCGGGCAAAGGGGGAGGAGGGGGTAGGGCAGCAACAGGCAGTAATAGAACTCTAAAGATAAATGCTTGGGATGATTATATACAAAATTTAAAAAAAAATTTTTTTTTGGTAGGGTCATTTAGGGGGCAAAGGAAGAAGGGGGGGGGGGCTAGGGCAGAAATCGGCAGTCATAAAACTCTAAAGATAAATTCTTGGGATGATTATATACAACATTTAAAAAAACATTTTTTTTGGGTGGGTCATTTTGGTGGCAAAGGAAGAGGGGGGGGGGGGGGGTAGGGCAGAAATCGGCAGTCATAAAACTCTAAAGATAATTGCTTGGGATGGTTATATACAAAATTTAAAGAAAAAAAATTTTTTTTGGTAGGGTCATTTAGGGGGCAAAGGAAGAGGTGGGGGGGGGGGTAGGTAGGGCAGAAATCGCCAGTCATGAAACTCTAAAGATAAATGCTTGGGATGATTATATACAAAATTTAAAAAAAAAATATTTTTTTGGTAGGGTCATTTAGGGGGCGAAGGGGAAGGAGGGGTAGGGCAGAGTAGTACCAGGTTTCATCTCAGCTTCGTCATTAAAGCTTAAAAGTGTTATTTTTAAGGAATGTAGGCTTAAGTAAAACAATTTGTTAAATTTTTATGCTATTTTTGCCTATAATAACGCCCACTGAAGTGGGCAGGGTCAAAAAATATTTTTATTTTATTTAATGGCTCCAAGTTTAAGGCGTTGGACCGTATTTGACATAAAAATATATCATTTGCTTAACAAAATAACCAAAAAACTTTAAAAATTATGTTGTTTTTTCTGGGTTGGTTTAGTTCTTCTTAGGGGAACTTTTTTCCCTCTTGCCCGATTTAGCCCATCTTCGAACTTAACCTGCTCTAAGTTGTAAAATATATTTATGCCAAATTTCAAGAGTCTAGCTCTTTTCGTTTGGACTGAATCGTGATTTCCACAGACGGACGGACGGACGGACATGCTCAGTTCGTCTTAGATTTCATCACTGATCAAGAATATATATACTTTATGGGGTCTGAGATGGATATTTCGATGCGTTACAAACGGAATGACAAAGTGAATATACCCTCCAAATTTTTTTTTGGAGGGTATAAAAATTAATCTGTGAAGGGTATTTATGATTCGGCACAGCCTTCATATCATCAAAACTCAATACACATAGCTTTTCTGTTACCAACATTTGCTTGGCTGCGGACAGTTATTTCACAATAAGCTCCAAAATACCTGTGGGCATATCCAATTTTTGCGACCATCTTTGCAACGTTTTCGCGATGGATGTGGGAATTGTTTTTGAAGTGACACTTCTTTAGAATCTTTGTGATTTCAAACTCGATGAAACGAAAAAATAACTCAATAGAGACACAAACACATAAATGTATAGGATTCAGCCGGCGATAGAATGAGATAGAACACATTAAAATTTCTCGGTCTCTTGTTTGTGCGACTCTTCGTTGCATTCCCACTATCGTTTACTAAACATTGTCCATATGTATGCTCCTGTGTAGTGGGATAGTCAGTATATCTATATCAGTGGCACCGTCAATGTATTGGTAAATTGAGTATGTGTTGAACTTGCGAGCTACCCACCAAACACAAAGCCAAGCGTTTGAAAGATAATGGTGCATTACATATTTATACAAAGTAGACATATTTTCTAACTTAAAACCTTGATTAAGTAAAATTATTAATTAAAAATAAAACTTTTTCTAATGAAAAAAATTAAAAAAGATAGAACAATAATTTATTATGTTTTCCATTTAAGAAATAAATAAATAAAAGAATGGTTGGAGCATAACTCTGAATATTCGCTAAATAAAAATACGCGGTTGGATGTATCAAACTTAATAAGCTTTGATAAATGTCGGCATGGAAGATAATTTTCATATGGGAAACATATTAAAAATATTTTTGATAAGATTTTGCACAGACTAATTAATAAAACTAAGTGTATCACGAAATTAGGAGAATTAGTAGAGTCTTCTGATGGCATCCATTCTTTTAATTTTTTCAAAATGAATGGTTTTATTTAAAAGGTTTTTTCTTTCCTTGCCATTGAACTTATTCATAGCATTATAATGTATTTTAATGACATATTCCTTTTTTCCTTAAAGCTTTGATAAAGAGTTTGGCAGCACTCTACCGTAGGTAGGGTGGCTAGAATTCTTGGGGGGACCCATTTGGTAATAGGTCCTAACGTTGAGTAGGCCAGCACTACGGAGATTGGTTTATTTAATAACAGGACATACAGAGTTAAGGAATCACCTGGCACGAATGGGTATTGTTGACGGTATAACATGCAGGGCCTGTCAGGAAGAGAACGAAACACTGGATCACTTCTTGTGCTACTTTCCAGCTTTTAGCCAAGTCAGAAGGCAAACATTTAATCAGGAGATTATACGGGAGATGGAATTTCTTAGGGGTTCTAGTTGGAGGAACTTAAGGAGATACATCGAAGAAACTAGGTTCTTGACGTAATCGAATTTAAAGGTTTCCATGGTATCGGTGGAGGCACCCTACAGTAGAATGGGAACTCCTTATTATAGCGCGCACAACAGGCCTATGAGGCCTTCAACCTAACCTATAGCTTTGATAACATAAAATGCGATGTATGTTATCAAAAGCATTGTTTATGACAAAATATTTTTGATTGACTATATCTATCTCAATCTGTCATAGCCTACCCCTGATTAAAAATACTCATTGAAGATTATTGAAAAAGATAAAATTTGAATTGTTTTCAGTAATTCTAAAGGCCCAACCATAATATGCATATGCTGTCTTAAGTCAGCTTAAGCATTTATTCGAACACATGTCATCATATGTGAATAGGGTTGCCATTTCCAATTTTAGAAAAGGAGGACAATGACCTTAAAAAAGACTCAAAAAGAGGAATCTTTTTTGCCTAAAATTGAAATATAAAAATCAAGAAACTCAATAAAACATACAAAATTTCTTATTTCTATTTAAAAATTTTATATTCATGTCAATACATCGCAAAAACAATACATAACACTTAAGTCTGTCTACCTGTGGTTAAAAATTCCCACAATTCCGACTACTCTTTCTTAATAAAATTACATGTTGAGACCTTCTTCCTGCTGAAATGGGTTATTTCTGTGAATCAGGAAAACAAAATTATTTTGAGTTGTTTGAAGTCATTGGCTCTAAGAAATAATTGTATTTTTTTTATAAAAAGTAGTATTTTGAGTTAAGTTGTTATTCTAATAATAAAAGTTTCTTTTAGTCAGGTAGTATTTTGAGTTGCAACTGTTTATTTGATTCAGGCTAAGCTAATTTTTTGTTTTAATTCGAAATATGATTGTTTTCATGAAACAATGCTTAACTTTTTCTTTGAGTTGTTACTGTTTTCGTGAAATAATTTTGTTTTTTATTGAGTTAGTACTGTTTTGAGGAAATGGTTTTAATGACACTTTGTAATATTATCACTTTATTATTTTGCATTTGAGCAATATAGCAAAAAATGCAATTTTGACCAGCGAATATTTGAAATAAAAAAGTCTAATTAGTTCAATTAACAAAATGAGTTGTCCAAAAAAAAAGATGCCACTGTCGGAAAATAAAAGAAAGGATATTATGGATCTAGTCAAGAGAAACATAATCCCCAAAAAGGATTACGATTCATACTACGAAAAATTTAAATATATATTTTAAACTTTTTTAATTTAATAAAATATATATATTAAGATTGTATTCTGATATTTTTAAGCTTAAGGTCTCTTTATTTTAGTTTAATTTTTAATTTCAATATTTCGTCACTCCTTTGTGTGACTTCTTCAGGAAATTAATTATTTTATTTTTTTTTATATATATTAAGCTTTTTAGCGAGTGTTAGCATTTATGTATTTAGCTTTAAAATCTTTGTTTACTTTAGTCTTTTTATACCCTCCAAAAAAGAATTTGGAAGGTATATTCACTTTGTCATTCCGTTTGTAACGCATCGAAATATCCATCTCAGACCCCATAAAGTATATATATTCTTGATCAGTGATGAAATCTAAGACGAACTGAGCATGTCCGTCCGTCCGTCTGTGGAAATCACGATTAAGTCCAAACGAAAAGAGCTAGACTCTTGAAATTTGGCATAAATATATTTTAAAACTTAGAGCAGGTTAAGTTCGAAGATGGGCTACATCGGGCATGGGGGAAAAAAGTTCCCCTAAGAAGAACTAAACCAACCCAGAAAAAACAACATAATTTTTAAAGTTTTTTGGTTATTTTGTTAAGCAAACGATATATTTTTATGTCAAATACGGTCCAACGCCTTAAACTTGGAGCCATTAAATAAAATAAAAATATTTTTTGACCCCGCCCACTTCAGTGGGCGTTATTATAGGCAAAAATAGCATAAAAATTTAACAAATTGTTTTACTTAAGCCTACATTCCTTAAAAATAACACTTTTAAGCTTTAATGACGAAGCTGAGACGAATCCTGGTACTACTCTGCCCTACCCCCTCCTTCCCCTTCTCCCCCTAAATGACCCTACCAAAAAAAAATTTTTTTTTTAAATTTTGTATATAATCATTCCAAACATTTATCTTTAGAGTTTTATGACTGCCGATTTCTGCCCTACCCCCCCCCCCCCCTCTTCCTTTGCCCCCTAAATGACTCTACCAAAAAAAAATTTTTTTTTTAAATTTTGTATATAATCATCCCAAGCATTTATCTTTAGAGTTTTATGACAAAGGTGAAATGTTTCCCCCACAGCCCTTGCTAGAGCGACCCCGCCAAAATACAGTTTTTATACCCTCCAAAAAGAATTGTGATGAAGTCTAAGACGGTCTAGCAATGCCCATACGTTCGTCTGTGGAAAACATGATATTGTATATATTTGAACCCCGCCCCCTTTAGTGGGCGTTGACGTACCAAGTTAAACATTTCAAATTCACTTACTAAATATTTGGAGGGTATTTAAGATTCGACCCGGTCGAATATAACGTTTTTACTTGTTTCATTTCGTGTTTATTTGTATTAAATACAGCAATAAATTTCATATAAAAAACACAACTCAAAATATTTACTTCTTATAAACAAAAATAATTCAAGAAAATGATAGTAACTAAAACAAGTAAAAACGTTATATTCGACCGGGTCGAATCTTAAATACCCTCCAAATATTTAGTAAGTGAATTTGAAATGTTTAACTTGGTGGGACAGAGTTCCTTTATATAATATCGTACGTCAACGCCTACTAAAGGGGGCGGGGTTCAAATATATACAATATCATGTTTTCCACAGACGAACGTATAGGCATTGCTAGACCGTCTTAGACTTCATCACAATTCTCTTTGGAGGGTATAAAAACTGTATTTTGGCGGGGTCGCTCTAGCAAGGGCTGTGGGGGAAACATTTCACCTTTGTCATAAAACTCTAAAGATAAATGCTTGGGATGATTATATACAAAATTTAAAAAAAAAAATTTTTTTTTGGTAGGGTCATTTAGGGGGCAAAGGAAGAGGGGGGGGGGGGGTAGGGCAGAAATCGGCAGTCATAAAACTCTAAAGATAAATGTTTGGAATGATTATATACAAAATTTAAAAAAAATTTTTTTTTTGGTAGGGTCATTTAGGGGGAGAAGGGGAAGGAGGGGGTAGGGCAAAGTAGTACCAGGATTCGTCTCAGCTTCGTCATTAAAGCTTAAAAGTGTTATTTTTAAGGAATGTAGGCTTAAGTAAAACAATTTGTTAAATTTTTATGCTATTTTTGCCTATAATAACGCCCACTGAAGTGGGCGGGGTCAAAAAATATTTTTATTTTATTTAATGGCTCCAAGTTTAAGGCTTTGGACCGTATTTGACATAAAAATATATCGTTTGCTTAACAAAATAACCAAAAAACTTTAAAAATTATGTTGTTTTTTCTGGGTTGGTTTAGTTCTTCTTAGGGGAACTTTTTTCCCCCTTGCCCGATTTAGCCCATCTTCAAACTTAACCTGCTCTAAGTTTTAAAATATATTTATGCCAAATTTCAAGAGTCTAGCTCTTTTCGTTTGGACTGAATCGTGATTTCCACAGACGGACGGACGGACATGCTCAGTTCGTCTTAGATTTCATCACTGATCAAGAATATATATACTTTATGGGGTCTGAGATGGATATTTCGATGCGTTACAAACGGAATGACAAAGTAAATATACCCTCCAAATTCTTTTTTGGAGGGTATAAAAATTGTTTTTTTATCTGCAGACAGTGAACAAATAAAATGGTTATGCAGCGCAATACAATAATTGATGGGTTTACTAAATATTGCCGAACTTTTGTTAATGAAAACTTCCTTAAGCGTTAAGAATACAGTTTTTTGTCTCTCCTGAAAACTTTGAAGATTTTAAGTTAATACAGTATTGTTGAACAAGTGCGACATGTCTATCACATTTTTTCAAATATTCATAAAGTGCTTGACAATTCATACAGTGATGGCAACGCAGTCCCTAACGCATCATATATAGCGCTTCTTTTGTAAAAAATAATGATTTTTACTGGCTGTTTCACAATTTCGAACGAATTATTATTTTGGGCATTTTGTTTTTAAAAATTGAGCTTGGCTACTTATAAGCCAAAATGTATCAGCTTTGATATGTTGAAAATGTAAAAGCAGCAAAAAGTAGGACAACCCCAGACACTTGATAAAACAGTAGGAGGACGGACCCCGACGATATAAAAAAGAGGACGGTGTCTGGGGAAAAGAGGACGGATGGCAACGCTATATATGTATAACCATAATATACTTAAGAAAACTTTTCGTCACGTTTTGTCAAATGTCATTTGCTTTAGCAAAGTACGAAACTAACCGCACTTTCCGTACGGAATCAGCTGTTTTTATTTTTTGATGTGTAAACATCTATACGCTGAGGGGTAAAAATATTTTTCACAATACAATCACAAATTTAGAGTAAGATCAAATCGGTGTGAGCTATCTATGAGTGTATTAGTGTAATCATACAGACAACAAGAGGTACAGAGAAACTTAACAGCTGCATAGAAATACACTCAACACCATCTAGTGTGCAATAGTAGCTACTACTCACTAAAATATAATTGTACTAGCTAGTACTTCCAACTTAAAAAAAATTTTTCATTAATAGATGTTTACACATCTGCCCTGTGATCGGACTTTTATACCCTTCACAAAAAAGTGAAAGGGTATATACAGGTTTGTCATTCCGTGTGTAATTTCTTCGATATCAATATAAGACCCCATAAAGTATATATATTCTGGATCCTCATGAATAGCGATGACGATTGAGCGATGTCCGTCTGTCAATACGTGGGGGTTTCCCAAGCCCCCAGAAGAGCTAGAGACTTCGTTCTTGGACCGTTAGATTGAAAATGAACTTAAATAGAGTGGTATTGAAATTCAGAAGGATCCGATATACGGTTCCAGAGCTGGGAAGCTTACACCTATTTCTCGACGCAAAATTTATACCAAAAACCAATTATTTTTTTTAATGTTTGTAAATTAAACCTATTTCATGCTTTGGGAAGCCTCAATTGTCTATTAAAAACTAAAAAAAATTAAAATTTTTTTCCAGGGATGGGAAATAAAAATTTTTTTTCTGCCCATTCCGTATTTTGTGGTACATGTAGTAACTAAAATTGTTAAAAATTTCAAGTTTTTCTTTAACAAAACCTCTTTACATCATGAAGATGTGCATTGACCAAAAAAAAATTTTTTTAAATTTTGCTTCCAGGGATGGGAAATTACATTTTTTTTATACGTGAAAGTAATCAAACAGGCAACTGAATTTTTTTTTGTTTATTGTTAATTTTTTTTTGCTTGCTACCTAAAACTGTTTTATAATTTAGGAAGAACAAAATTGGTATCAAAAATTAAAATTTCGAATCCAGGGTTGGAAACTGCAATATTTTGTTGTACATGAAAGTGGCCAAAATGGTTAAAAAATTAAAATTTTTCTTAAATAAAACTACTTTATACCTCAAGAAGACTTGCACTGATAAAAAATTAAAAATAAAAAAATTAAATCTCGCTTCCAGTGTTGCACTCTTCAATTAATTATTATGTTTTTAGTAATTTTTAAGTTAAGCTGTTGTTAACATGTAAAAAATTGTACATAAAATTATAAGTGTTAACTTTGCCTCTCTTTTGGTATAATTTGACATTTTCTTTCAATTCATTTATTGTAACCATATGAAAAAAAACGAAACATAAGCTCTGTAAAAAGTTGTAATGAAACAGTACGCCAAAGCTGATTGAAGAGATCGAATCAACTAGTGTTTAATCTTCTTAAGTAGCCACAAGTTCTACATTTTATCTGGCGCCCAAAGTAGTGCAAACCCTCAAAACTCGACAAAAAGCAAATACAATTGAATTACTTGATCGTCAAATTGGATTCGGTGCTGAAAAGAAACTTATCGTTACCAGGAAAAACATTTGTCATCCGCACGAGGAATAAATCAAAGGCAGATCCTGAATAAACTCCTCGCCGCCAGCAGAAACAATTGATGTTTACTCAGGGAACATAGCAAAAACTGTGGAAGCTTATCGCATAAAATAATTTGCAATTTAATTTGAAAAAAAAAAACAATTTCGGCGAGATAGAAAAAGAAGATCAAATCTATAGTAACAACAATAAGCGCAACGGTTTTGAATACTTGTAAAAAGAAAAAAAAATCAAACTGCTGTATTTCGTTCGCAGTCAATAATTCAGTTCTGCCTGCATCTGCTGCCGTCGCCGCTGCATATAATTCTGCAATCATAAGCATAATTCTTTAACTGCTAGATTATAACAACTAAAGTTTTTCGTTGTAGTTGTTTTTCTATTATTACTCTTAAAATTAAATTAAAATGAGTGATTTAGAGTCTCTTCAAAGACAACGATCGTCTGCAAGGGCAAACATAACTCGAATTAAAAATATGGTTAGTGACACAATGTCCACTTCAGAACTTGAGTGCCGTTTAAGTTTAGTAGAGGCGTATTTCAAGCAACTACTTTCTCTACAAAATGATATAGAAACTCAAGCCCCAAAAGATACTGCACGGGCAGACATAGAAGAATTATGTATTCCTACAAAATTGAAAATAATTGATCTGATGGGCGACAATTATAAACGATCTGCTGAAGCTTCATTTGCCATTCCAGCGTCCAATAAGTCTAAATTACCAAAATTACATTTACCACATTTTGACGGCAAATATGCTGCGTATAACAATTTTATTTCAACTTTTAAGCAGTTGGTACATAACGATACTTCACTCTCAGACATTGAGAGATTTAACCATTTGTTGCATTGCTTGTCGGGACAAACCCTTGATACTGTACGTGCTTTTGAGGTTAATACGGAAAACTACAAAAAGACTATCAAACGACTTGATGAACGTTACAACAACAAAACATTGATGTTTCTTGAGCATATTTCAAATATTTTTGAACTGTCATCTGTTGAAAAACCATGCGCTATGCAACTTCGAGCATTAGTCGATAATGCTTCAGACATTTATAGCTCCCTAAAATCATTAGGTAATGAAAAGGATATTTGTAATGCAATGTTACTCCATTTAATATTAACTAAAGTTGATTCAGAATCGGATATGAAATGGAAAGAAACAACTGATTTTGGTTCTTTACCGACATGGGAAGAGTTTACTAAGGTTTTAGAACGTAGGTGTCAATTTTTGGAATCAATTGAACCTCAGTCATCGTCTACTAATAAATCAATAACAACAACATCGTATGATAAACGTAATATATCACGTCGTCAACTACAAAAACATGCGTTCGTGGCTCAAGTAAAAAATATTTGTATTTTCTGTAAGCGTATAGATCATTGGAGCAGCGGCTGCCCAAATTTCAAATTCATGGATTCCACTTGCAGATACGATACGGTTAAAAAACTTGGTGCTTGTATCAAGTAGCACTTTTAGATTCATGTTCTCAGGTGAATTTAATAACAAAAAAATTTGTCAGTACTTTAAATTTACCACGTAGAAAAATATCAGTAGAAGTTTCTGGTGTTGGAGGTACATATATCATCCAACATGAAATAAGAAGTGGCATCCACTATACGGTCCCGATTTAACTGTCATGAGCATTCTTTAAATCTTTTGGTGACAAATCGTATTTCCGGATATTTACCATCTGGAAACATAGATGTGAGAGGATGGAAGCTACCCCAAATCGACATGGCGGATGAATTTTTCTGCAAACAACAACCGATCAATTTACTGCTTGGTACAGAATACTTTTTCGAGGTACTATGTAGCGAAAAAATCAATCTTTGTAAAAACATGCCCACTTTCCAAGAAACTAAAGCTGGCTGGATAGTTACGGGTCGCTATACGCCAAACATTAAACCAACTGTGTCAAAATGTATGATGTATAATGCTCAAGACATCGGTCTTGATGAGCAACTTAAGTTTTTATGGCAAATGGAAGAAGCACATCAAACAACAAAGAAGTGGACAACAGAGCAGCAATTGTGCGAATCACATTTCTTGTCAACCGGCGAAACTACGTCTTCAGGTAGAATAACCGTTAAATTGCCTTTTAAAGAACATTTTTCGACTCTAGGGTCCTCTTATAATACAGCCTTAAAAAGATATCATCTTCTTGAAGGACGTTTAGTTCGAGATAGTAATGTACATGTAATGTGGGTGCTGTTGGCTGAAGTAGTAGAACACGAGACTATGAAACGGAGGGTCGTGAGTTCGAGTCCGCTCTGAGTCATGAAATATTGTGTTGAATTCTTCTGATCAGCATTAGTGCGTGGTTGTGTTAGTTGTTGCCAGCCTGTTTCAATGATGAAGGCATAGTCACTGATCACTGAACATAATTGGCAGCGACTGACACTATCATGTACTAAAAAGCAGAGTAACAGCACCCACCTTCGTCGGCCCTGTAGCAAAAAATTAGCCGGCGAAGTAAAAGGTTGAAATAGCTAAAAAAAAAAAGCTGTCTATCTTCCCATCTTTCCTAATCTGTCTCCTCAATACTATCCCCTCGTTTTCAGTTCCGTCGCAATGCATTGCATATATAGGGGTCATCCCCTGAGTGCTGGTCCTACTCCTAAAAAAAAAAAAAAATTTATAAGCGCAGTACGTACAATTCATGGCTGAGTATGAACAAATGGGACATATGTCTCTCATAAAAAATCCTAACATGGCTGCTCCAAATTACTTTATATACCACCATTGCGTGCTACCTCCAAACAGCACAAGCACGAAGCTCAGAGTCGTGTTCTTCGTTTTCGTCCATATAAATATGCTCTCACAGGTGACATCGTTAAAATGTATCGAATGTTTCTGGTACATGAGTCGGATAGGCCTTTTCAGCAAATTTTGTGGAGGCCTAGTGAAAATCAGCTTGTTAATGTTTACCAACTGAACACCGTAACATACGGTATGTTGGCATCACCATTTTTAGCCATACGCAGTCTACAGTTTCTGGCAGATAAATTCGAAGCATCACATCCAACTGGCTCTGCAGTAATTCGAAACAATTTTTACGTTGATGACATGATGACTGGTGCGAACACCCTTGATGAACTACATTATATTAAAAATTAAGTATCTCATATTCTATTTCAAGGTGGATTAGAAATTCCAAAACTTCAATCAAACCCCAATCAATTTCTGTTAAATGAAACCACACCGAAAAATATGAACATGGAAAAACTTCTACCTCGGAGCGCACTTGGTATAAGCTGGGATCCAGTAAACGATAATTTCCTTTTTGCTTTCAACTTAGAACCAAAGTTTTCAATGTATGCGAAACGAGCAATTCTATCACTCACTGCGTCGATTTTTGACCCAATGTGATTAATCAGCCCCTTAATCATAATACCAAGAGTCTTACTGCAAGACTTGTGGCTGCAAAGGTATGACTGGGACACCGAAGTTCCCGCAAACATAAAAACCTCATTCATTAATTGTCTGGAAGACTTACATAACTTAAACACTATTTCTATTCCCCGTTTTGTCTTTGATGACAACTATATTGAAATACAACTACACGGATTCAGCGACGGTTCTATTCGTGCGTATGGGTGTTGCTTCTAACTACGTTCGTTGGAAATCGCATTTCTGAGATCCAGGAAATTACAGCAAATGGTTCGTGGCGGCATGTGCCTACTGCACTGAATCCCACTGACCTTATTTCCAGAAGTTGCTCTCTTGAAAAATTAAAAGAGCCATTATGGTTGTCAGGACCTGAATTTTTAAACCGTGAAGAAACCCAATGGCCAAAACCTCTAAAGGAATACGATGAAGAAATAGTCAAATCAGCGATTCGAGTATCACTTTTTAAGTGCGAAATTCAAGAAAACCGTATTCTAACTTTATGCGATAAATTAAGTTCTTATACACAAACCGTAAGTAGCGTTATTATTTCGATTTGTTCGCGGCACCATATACATATATTTCGACCCAAGCTCAACAACATGCTTTGGAGTGTATTTCATGGAATTTGCAGCAACACCACTTTGTTGAAGCAATCCATTGTCTCGAAAACAATTTGGATATTAAAACATCGTGTAAATCGCTTGGTTTATTCATCGACAAAAGTATGAATTTCCCCCTAGTTCGGGTGGGAGGCAGACTAGAAAACGCAAACATCCCTAAAAATCGAAAACATCCTATCTTGCTGCCAAACTGTAACTTTGTCTTAAATTATATCAGACATCTTCATATGTCTAATTACCATACTGGAGCGAAAGCATTGGTTGCTCTTTCCCGACAAAACTTTTGGGTAATCAACGTCCGAGCCATAACTAGAAAGGTAGTACGTTCGTGTATAAGCTGCATTCGATATCGTCCAAAACTCATGGAGCAAGTCATGGGAGATCTACCCCGAGAACGAGTCACACCTGCAAAACCTTTTCAACGTTGTGGCATTGACTTTTTCGGCCCGATAGATACTTACTTCAAAATAAGGGAAAAGCGTCCTACAAAAAGCTATGGTGCTATTTTTATATGTTTCGTGGCCAAGGCGGTGCATATAGACTTGGTTGCAGACCTGTCATCGGACGCATTTATTGCAGCACTATCAGCGTCTGATATATTCAGCGATAACGCCACTAATTTTGTAGGGGCGAACAACAAATTAATCGAATTAAAAAATTCCTTTTTTGACAAGCAATTTCAATCATCATTAAACAAATTTTGTTCAAAAAACCTCATAAATTTTCATTTCATTCCGCCAAGGGCTCCCCATTTCGGCGGTCTCTGGGAGGCCGCCGTGAAAACCGCAAAAGGCCATCTATATCGAACTCTGCTTGAAGCAAAAATGACGTTTGAAGAACTTACGACTGCATTAATCGAAATAGAAGCTATCATGAATTCACGGCCGATTACCGCATTATCAAGTGACCCAATGATGTCGAAGCCCTTACACCTGGCCATTTCCTGGTTAATGGTCCTCTCAACTCGCTCCCAGAGCGAGAAATTCAATGCGATGATATAAGCCTACTCGAAAGATGGCGTTGTATTAGTGCTGCAAAACAAAAGTTCTGGCGTTGCTGGTCTTCAGACTATTTAAACCAGATGTTGCAACGAAAAAAGTGGTTTACAACAGCACCTAACCTATCACCAGGAGTACTCGTCCTAATCCATGAAGACAATTTGACCCCACTTCACTGGCTCATGGGACGTATTGTTGCAACTATACCCGGAAACGATGGCAAAATTCGAGTAGCAGACGTAAAAACCGCAAGAGGAATCATACGCAGACCAATCCGTAAACTGGCAGTTCTTGTGGAATCTTGAAAGTAGATACTTTCAACGCCGCCAGGATGTTGGAGCACTCTTCAATTAATTATTTTGTTTTTAGTAATTTTTGAGTTAAGCTGTTCTCAAAATGTAAAAAATTGTACATAAAATTATAAGTGTTAACTTTGCCTCTCTTTTGATATAATTTTGATATTTTCTTTTAATTCATTTATTGTAACCATATGAAAAAAAACGAAACATACGTTCTGTGAAAAGTTGTAATAAAACAGTACGCCAAAGCTGATTGAAGAGATCGAATCAACTAGTGTTTAATCTTCTTAAGTAGCCACAAGTTCTATATCCAAGGTTGGGAAAATGAAAGTGTTTTTTTGATACATGCAATATTTTGTAGTACATGTAATAACATTCATATTTTTAAGTTATTACCTTTTTGGTTAGTACGAAATTCCCCAACCCTGACGATTAATATTCCCAATATTTCATGTATCTCTTTCGCTTTTTCCAGAGCCATCGGCTGCTGATTGCTAAAGCTTCTTTGTTATTTATGTTCAAGTAATTGAATTTAGTTGTCAATTTACAATGAACAAGTGCGCGTGCCCCCGCAATGTTTTAAATTATGTATGAATTTTTATTAGTCGAACTTTGTAATGTAAATTGCTAATTTTGGGCTTAAGTTCGAATCTGCATGACTGCAAATGATTTTTTATTATTTTATTAACATTGCGGGGGCACGCGCACTTGTTCATTGTAAATTGACAACTAAATTCAATTACTTGAACATAAATAACAAAGAAGCTTTAGCAATCAGCAGCCGATGGCTCTGGAAAAAGCGAAAGAGATACATGGAATATTGGGAATATTAATCGTCAGGGTTGGGGAATTTCGTACTAACCAAAAAGGTAATAACTTAAAAATATGAATGTGATAACTTCTCATATTCAATTTTCGTTAATATATTGGTTAAATAGTTGATATTCCTACTAAATAGCACCACTTGCAAAAAGTGGAAAAATTGAACAAAGAATGCTGATGAGATGGCGTAGCGGCCTCGAAATCAGTACTGATCCGTTCTGCTGGTTTGATGATTATTGAAAATATTCTTAATATTCCAATCTTAATATAAAAAAAAAATAATAAATAGAATTTGAACAAATTCATTTATTAATAAAATAATAAAAAATCATTTGCAGTCATGCAGATTCGAACTTAAGCCCAAAATTAACAATTTACATTACATTCGACTAATAAAAATTCATACATAATTTAAAATATTAAATATGTTTAATTTACAAACAAAAAGAAAATATCCGTTTCATGTACCCCAAAAGGTTCTAATTGTCCAACCGTAGAATAGTCTTTTAGATTTTTTTGGTTTTTAATACCAATTTATTTCTTACTGATATATAAAGTAGGTATAATTCATCATAAAAATCAAAAATATCAAATTATATGGTTACTTTTATAAATCAGAAAATGTCGATATTCCAACCATGATATTGGATTTTTAATTATTTTAGTTTTTAATACCAATTTAACTCTTCCCGAAGTATAAAAAAGATTTCATTCACACAACCAAAATAAGGAATTTATATGGCTACTTTTATGTACTAAAAAATTTCGATTTTCCAACCCTGGAACCGAGTTTTTAATACCAAATTAATTCTTCCTGAAGCATAAAATAGGTTTAATTCACTAAAAAAACAAAATTTGGAATTTATGTAGGTACTTTTATGTACCAGAAATATTTCGATTTCCCAACTCTGGAAGCGAATTTTTATTTTTTTAGTGAATTTTTAAACTTTTTGGTTCATGTACCGTAAAATATTTTAATAATGAGATTCAAGCAACTCTTAATAATGAGGTTTATTTAAGAAAAACTTTAAATTTGTAACCATTTTGGTCACTTTCATGTACAACAAAATATTGCAGTTATCCATATAACAATATTGCAATTACCCATATACCAGTTAAATGATACCAATTTTGTTTTTCCTGAATTAAAAAATAGTTTTAATTAGTAAAAAACCGACGTTAGTTAGCTTTCTATGTATAAAAAAAATTCAATTTTCCATCTTCTTTTTATACCAATGCTAGTTTCCATTACTTATAAAGTAGTTTTATTTACAAAAATCTTAAAATTAGCAACCATTTTTGTCACCTTCATGTTCTACAATATATTGCATGTACCAAAAAATCTTTCGATTTCCCAGCCCTGGAATTGAAATTTATTTTTTATTATGCTTTTTTATAAATGCGACTTCATGAGGTAAAAGTAGATTTATTAAAGAAACATTTAAAATGTTTAACCATTTTGGTTACTTTTATGTATAAAAAATTTAAATTTCCCACCCTTAAAAGCGAAATTTTAATTTTTTTAAAAATTTTTTTATCAATGCAATACTTCATGAAGTATAAAGTGATTTTATTTAAGAAAAATTCAAAATTTATACCAATTTTGGTTATTACATGTACTACAAAATATTGCATGTACCCCAAAAACTTTAATTTTTCCAAAACTGGAAGCGAAATGTTATTTTTTTATTTTTTATCATTGCAAGTCTTCTTGAGGTATAAAGTAGTTTTATTAAAGAAAAATTTTAATTTTTCAACCATTTTGGCCACTTTCATGTACTACAAAATATTGCAGTTGTCCAACCCTGAATTCGAAATTTTGATTTTTTTTTGAATTTATGATACCAATTTTGTTCTTCTTAAATTATAAGACAGTTTTAGGAAGCAAAAAAACATCAGTTGCCTGTTTGATTACTTTCACGTATAAAAAAAATGAAATTTCCCATCCCTGGAAGCAAAATTTGAATTTAATAATTTATTTTGGTTTATGCAAATCTTCGTGACGTAGAAGAGGTTTTGTTAAAGAAAAACTTAAAATTTTTAACAATTTTAGTTACTACATGGACTACAAAATACGGAATGGGCAGAAAAATATTTTTTATTTCCCATCCCTAGAAAAAATTTTAATTTTTTTAGTTTTTGATAGACCATTGAGGCTTCCCAAAGCACGAAAGAGGTTTAATTTACAAACATTAAAAAAAACAATTGGTTTTTGGTATAAATTTTACGTCGAGAAATAGGTGTAAGCTTCCCAGCTCTGGAACCATACATCGGATCTTTCTGAATTATATATACTTTATGGGGTCTTATATTGATATCGAAGAAATTACACACGGAATGATAATCCTATATATATATCTTTTCACTTTTTTGTGAAGGGTATAAAAATCCATAAGACTATTCTACCGTTGGACAATTAGATCCTTTTGGTGTACATGAAACGAATTTTTTCTTTTTGTTTGTAAATTAAACATATTTAATATTTTTGAAAGACGTTCAGATGTATTAGAAGTAAGAAGAGCCAAACATTTAGCTTCTTAACCAAAAAATTTAAGCGTTGTCTCAAATATAAAGTAACTGATAACATCATTTTGTTTGTTTATACCCTTCACAAAAAAGTGAAAGGGTATATCTAGGTTTGTCATTCCGTGTTCAAATGGGACCCCATAAAGTATATATATTCTGGATCCCTATGAATAGCGATGACGGTTGAGCGATGTCCGTCTGTCTGTACGTGAAAACGGTTTCCTCAAGCCATTAGAAGAGCTAGAGACTTCTTTCTTGGACTGGAAATTAATTTAGCTAGAGTGGTTTATGAAATTCAGAAAGATCCGAAGTACGGTTCCAGAGCTGGGAAGCCTACACCTATTTCTCGACGCTAAATTAGTTCCAAAAACAAAATATTTTTTTTATTGTTTGTATATTAAACCTATTTCCTGATTTGGGAAGCCTCAATGGTCTATTAAAAACTAAAAAGTTTAAAAAGTTTTTTCCAGGGATGGGAATGTAAATTTTTTTGTTACACATTCCGTATTTTGTAGTACATGTAATAACTAAAATGGTTTTTAAGTTTAATTTTAAGTTTTTCTCAAATAAAAAGTTTTTTAATTAAAATTTTGCTTTCAGGGGTGGGAAATTGGAACTTTTTTTATACAGAAAAGTAACCAAAACGGCAATTGACGTTGTTTTTTTTGCTAACTAAAAGTATATTACATTTTAGGAAGAACAAAAATGGTATCAAAAATTCAAAAATAAAATTTTGAATTCAGGGTTGGACAAGTGCAATATTTTATAGTACAAAAAAGTTACCAAAATGGTTAAAAATTTGAAATTTATCTTAAAAAAAATTACTTTATACCTTATGAAGTGTTGTACTGATAAGAAAAAAACACGAAAAAAATTCAAGTTTCGCTTACAGGGTTGGGAAAATGAAAGTTTTTTTGGTACATTCAATGTTTTGTAGTACATGTAATAACCAAAATCGTTAATAAAAATTTAGTTTTTCTTAAACAAAACTACTTTATACCTCATGAAGATTTGCATTGATTAAGAAAATTTTAAAAAATTTAAATTTCGCTTCCAGGGTTGGGATATTGAAATTTTTTTATACATAAAAGTAACCAAAAAGGCAACTAAAGTCAGTTTTTTACTAATTAAAACTATTTTTTAGTTCAGGAAAAACAAAGTTGCTATCAAAAATTAAAAAAAAAACTAAATTTGGATTCCAGTGTTGGTTTACTGCAATATTTTGTAGCACATGAAAGTGGCAAAAATGATTACAACATATATTAAGTTTTTCTTAAATAAAACTATTTCATGTCTCATTAAGAGTTGCATTGGTAAAAAAAAATTAAAATTTCGTTTTCAGGGTTGGGAAATTGAAATATTTTTTCTGCATAAAAGTAACCAAAAAAACAATTGGCGTTGACTTTTTTTTGCTAATTAAAACTGTTTTATAATTCAGGAAGAACAAAATTGGTATTAAAATCTTAAAAAATCAAAATTTCGACTCCAGGGGTGGAGAAATTAAATATTTTATATTTTTTAGTGCCCAAAAAGAGTAAAAATTGTAATTTTTTTGTCAAGTATAACTATGCTACACCTCACTAAGAATTGCCTTGTTAAATAAATAAAAATTCGCGTCCAGAGTTGGAAAATCAAAATATTTTTGGTACATACATTTGGTACCAACATAAATTCCCAATTTTGGCTTTTTTTCAGTGAATTAAACATATAAAAATATAAACATATAATTAAACATAAAAATTTTTAAATTAAAAATTCGGTTCCAGGGTTGGAAAATCGAAATTTTCTGATTCATAAAAGCAACAATATTATTTGTTATTTTTGATTTTTATGATGAGTTATACCTACTTTATATATCAGGAAAAAATAAATTTATATTAAAAACCAAAAAATCTAAAAGACGATTCTACGGTTGGACAATTAAAACTTTTTGGGTTACATGAAACGGATTTTTTTTTTGTTTGTAAATTAAACATATTTAAGATATTTGAAAGCCGTTCAGAGGTATTAGAAATAAGAAAACCCAAACATTTAGCTTCCTAGCCAAAAAATTTAAATAAAAAGAATGACATCTGTGAAGGGTATTCAAGATTCGGCACAGCCGAATATAGCACTTTTACTTGTTTTGCTATATCTTCAGTCAGCAAACGTCTCAGTACGTTTTCAAGATTAACGTTTTGTTACTTTTATGTTTAAAAAAATATTCAATGGTCCAACATTGCAGATAATTTTTTTAGAATTTCAATACAAATTTGTACCTTTTCTTTGGTTTTTTATGCCCATTTTATTTTTCCTAAAATATAAAATAAGTTTCACTAAAAAAAACGAAAATTTGGAACTTAAATGACTACTTTTATAAACAAAATAAGATAGATTTTCCAAGCATGGAAGAGAGTTTTTAATTGTTTTGATTTTTTACAGGTATGTAGTTCTTTCTGTAGTATAAAAAAAATTTTATTTCAGCAAAAAAGCAGAAATAGGAACTTATTTGGTTATTTCATATATCAACAAATTTCGATTTTCTAATCCTGGAATCGGTTTTTTTTAATTTTAATACCCATTCTTCCTGAAGTATAAAATAGGTATAATTCACTAAAAAACAAAAGTAAAGAACTTATATGCTACTTTTATGTACCAAGAAATTTAGATTTTCCAACCCTGAAATCGAATTTTCAATTTTGTGGGTTTTTAATACCAATTTAATTTTTGTTATTAAAAAATATCAATTCTTAGTGAAGTATAAAGTAGTTTCACTTAACAAAAAATTAAAACATATAATCCTTTTTTACACTTTCAATGACAGACAAATATTTCAATTTCCCAAACACGGAAAGCAGACACAATTGAAATATTCCATCACAGGAATATTTTTAAACCCTTCACAAAAAAGCAAAAGGGTATATATAGGTTCGTCATTCCGTGTGTAATTTCTTCGATATCAATGTAGGACCCCATAAAGTATATATATTCTGGATCCTTATGAATAGCGATGCCGATTGAGCGATGTCCGTCTGTACGTCAGTCTGTACGTGAAATCGGGTTTCCCAAGCCCCCAGAAGAGCTAGTTACTTCGTTCTTAAACTGTTGTACTGGAAATGAACTTAAATAGAGTGGTGTTGAAATTCAGAAATATCCGAAGTACGGTTCCAGAGCTGGGAGGCTTTCACCTATTTCTCGACGAAAAATGTATACCAAAAATCAATTATATTTTTTAATCTTTGTAAATTAAACCTATTTCGTGCTTTGGGAAGCCTCAATGGTCTATTAAAAACTAATAAAATAAATTATTTTCCCAGGAATGGGAAATTAAAAATTTTTTTTGGACCCATTCCGTATTTTGTAGTACATGTAGTAATTAAAATTGTGGACAATTTTAAGTTTTTCTTTAACAAAACCTCTTTATACGTAATGAAGATTTGCATTGGCCAAAAAAAAAAATTTTATATTAAAATTTTGCTTCCAGGGGTGGGAAATTGAATATTTTTTTATACGTGACAGTAATCAAACAGGAAACTGATGTGGTTTTTTTTTGCTAACTAAAACTGTCTTATATTTTAAGAAGAACAACATTGGTATCAAAAATAAAAAAAAAATTTCGAATCCAGGGTTGGACAAGTGCAATATATTATAGTACATGAAAGTGACCAAAATGGTAAAAATTTTTAAATTTTTCTTGAATAAAACTACTTTATACTTTAAAAAGCGTTGCACTGATAAAAAAACAAAAAAAAATAAAATTTTGTTTCCAGGGTTGGGAAAATGAAAGTTATTTTTGGTACATGCAATATTTTGTAGTACATGTAATAACCAAAATTGCTACAAAATTTGATTTTTTTAAAACCAAACTACCTTATACCTCATGAAGACTTGCATTGTTAAAAAAATTTTTTTAAATTAAAATGTCGCTTACAGGATTGGGAAATTGAAAGTTTTTTTGGTACATGCAATATATTGTAGTACATGAAAGCGACCAAAATGGTTGCAAATTTCAAGTTTTTCTTAAAAAAAACGGATTTATACCTAATGAAGAATAGCAGTGGTAAACAAAATTATAATTGTGCTTCCAGGACTGGGAAATTGACTTTTTTTTTTAATGCATAAAAGTAACCAAAAAGGTAATTGACGTTGTTGTTTTTGCTAATTAAAACCTTATTATAATTCAGGAAGAACCAGATTGACATTAAAATTTCAATTTTTTTGTCTAGTAAAACAATGTTACAGCTCACTAAGAATTGCATTGGTAAAAAAATAAAAATTCGCTTCCAAAGTTGGAAAATCGAAATATTTTTGGTACATAATAGTACCCACATAAATTCCAAATTTTGTTTTTATAGTGAATTAAACCTATTTTATACTTCAGGAAGAATTAATTTTGTACTAAAAATTCGGTTCCAGGGTTGGAAAATAGAAATTTTTTTGTACATAAAAGTAGCCATATAAGTTCCTTATTTTGGTTGTGTGTGAATGAAATCTTTTTCATACTTCGGGAATAATTAAATTGGTATTAAAAACTAAAATAATTAAAAATCCAATATCAGGGTTGGAATATCGACATTTTCCGATTCATAAAAGTAACCATATAATTTATTATTTTTTATTTTTATGATGAATTTTACCTACTTTATATATCAGGAAGAAATAAATTGGTATTAAAAACCAAAAAAATCTAAAAGACTATTCTACGGTTGGACAATTAGAACCTTTTTGGGTACACAAAACGGATTTTTTCTTCTTGTTTGTAAATGAAACATATTTAATATTTTTTGAAAGACGTTCAGAGGTATTAGAAGTAAGAAGAGCCAAACATTTCTTCCTAACCAAAAAATTTAAACGTTGTCTTATATATAAAAGTAACTAATAACATCATTTTGTTGTTTTTATATCCTTCACAAAAAAGTGAAAGGGTATATATAGGTTTGTCATTCCGTGTGTAATTTCTTCGATATCAATATAGGACCCCATAAAGGGTTTATATTCTGGACCCTTTTGAATAGCGATGACGATTGAGCGATGTCCGTCTGTCTGTAGGTTTTCCCGAGCCCCCAGAAGAGCTAGAGACTTCGTTCTTAGACCTTTTTGATTGGAAACGAACTTTTATAGAGTGGTATTGAAATTCAGAAAGATCCGAGGTACGGTTCCAGAGCTAGAAAGCTTACACCTATTTCTCGACGCAAAATTTATACCAAAAACCAATTACTTTTTTTAATGTTTGTAAATTAAACCTATTTCGTGCTTTGAGAAGCCTCAATGGTTTATTAAAAACTAAACAAATTTATTTTTTTCCAGGAATGGGAAATAAAATTTTTTTTCTGCTCATTTCGTATTTTGTAGTACATGTAGTAACTAAAATTGTTAAAAATTTCAAGTTTTTCTTTAACTAAATCTGTTTATACGTCATAAAGATATGCATTGGCTAAAAAAAATTTTATATTCAAATTTTGCTTCCAGGGATGGTAAATTTCATATTTTTTTATTCGTGAAAATAATCAAACAGGCAACTGATGTTTTCTGTTATTTGCTACCTAAAACTGTCTTATAATTTAGGAAGAACAAAATTGGTATCAAAAATTCAAAAAAAAATCAAAATTTCGAATCCAGTTGGACAACTGCAATATTTTGTAGTACATGCAAGTGGCCAAAATGGTTAAAAAATTAAAAGTTTTCTTAAATAAATCTACTTTATACCTCAGGAAGACTTGCACTGATAAAAATAATATAAAAAAATTAAATTTCGCTTCCAGGGTTGGGAAAATGAAAGTTTGTTTTGGTACATGCAATATTTTGTAGTACATGTAATAACCAAAATGGTGTAAAAATTTAAGTTTTTCTTAAACAAAACTACTTTATACCTTAAAATTTCGCTTCCAGGGTTAGGAAATTAAAAAATTTTTTAATCATACAAGTAACTAAAAAGGCAATTGACGGTGTTTATTTTGCTAACTAAAACTATTTTATATTTTAGGAAGAACAAAATTGGTATCAAAGATTAAAAAAAATCTTAATTTCGAATCCAGGGTTGGACAATTGCTATATATTATAGTTCATGAACGGGACCAAAATAGTTCAAAATTGTAAATTTTTCTTAAATAACACTACTTTATACCTCATGAAGAGTTGCGTTGGTAAAAAACAAACAAAAAATTAAATTGTCACTTCCAGGGTTGGGAAGTTTAAAGTTTTTTTTGGTACATGCAATATATTGCAGTACATGAAAGTAACCAAAATGGTTGCAAATTTTAAGTTTTTCTTAAATAAAACGACTTTATACCTAATTAAGACTAGGATTGGAAAAAAATCAAGTTTCGCTTCCAGGGCTGGGAAATTTAAATATTTTTTATACATAAAAGTATACATAAAAGAAACAAACGTCTGTTTTTTACTAATTAAAACTATTTTTATATTAGGAAATACAAAATTGGTATCAAAAATTAAAATTTAGATTCCAGAGTTGGATAACTGCAATATCTTGTAGTATGTACATGAAAGTGACCAAAATGGTTACATATATATTAAGTTTTTCTTAAATAAAACTATTTCATGCCTCATTAAGAGTTGCATTGGTAAACAAAAAACAAAAAAAATTTAATTTCGTTTCCAGGGTTGGGAAATTGAAATATTTTTTCCACATAAAAGTAACTAAAAAGGCAATTGGCGTTGTTGTTTTTGCTAATTAGAGCTGTTTTATAATTTAGAAAGAACAAAATTGGCATTAAAATCTTAAAAATTCAAAACTTCGACTCCAGGGTTTGACAAATGAAATATTTTATGGTACATGAAAGTGACCAAAAAGCTTAAACATTTTAATTTTTTGTCAAGTAAAACTATGTTACACTAAGAATTGCATTGGCAAGAAAATAAAAATTCGCTTCCAGAGTTGGAAAATCGAAATATTTTTGGTACATAAAATAACTCACATAAATTCCAAATTTTGTGTTTTTAGTGAATTAAACCTATTTCAGGAAATATTAAATTAGTATTAATATATTAAAAATTCGGTTCCAGGGTTGAAAAATTCAAAATTTTTTTGCTACATAAAAGTACCCACTTAAATTCCAAATTTTGTTTTTTTAGTGAAGTAAACCTATTTTATACCTCAGGGAAAATTAAATTGGTATCAAAAATTCAGTTACAGGGTTGGAAAATCGAAATTTTTCGGTACGTAAAAGTAACCATAAAAGTTCCCAATTTTGATTTTTTTCAGTGAATTAAAAATATTTTATACTTCGCTAAGAATTAAATCGGTATTAAAAGTTTTTAAATCAAAAATGCGGTTCCAGGATTAGAAAATCTAAATGTTTTGGTACATAAAATTAACCATATAAGTTCCTATTTTTGGTTTTTAGTGGATGAAATCTTTTTATATTTCGGCAAGAGTTAAATTGGTATTAAAAACCAAAAAAATCGAAAAGGCGAATCTACGGTTGGACAATTAGAACTTTTTGGGGTACATGAAACGGATTTTTACTTTTTGTTTTTAAATTAAACATATTTAATATTTTTGAAAGACGTTCAGAGGTATTAGAAATAAAAAAACCTAAACATTTAGCTTCCTAGCCGAAATATTTAAACGGAAAAAATTACATCTGTGAAGGGTATTTAAGATTCCGCACAGCCGTATATAGCACCTTTACTTGTTTCTTTTATTTTTTTTTTTTAGTTTTTAATACAAATTTCATTCTTCCCAAAGTATGAAATAGGTTTTTCAAAACGGGATCTCAGAGATCCTACTTGAGTGCTTGTGGGTTACAGGCAGCCACGTATACTATGAAATAGGTTTCATTAACAATAACATTACTGATTTTTGCTAGTTACATTCGCGCCCAAAAATAGGTGTATGCTTTCCAGCTCTGGAACCGTATTTTGGATTTTTCTGGGGTAAACCGATTTCACGCACAGAGAAACGGACATCGCTCATTCATCATCGCTATTCACTTGGTTCCATATTAATATTGATTTCACTTTTTTGTGAAGGGTATAACCTATACTTGTTTAGTGTTAAAAAATTTACATAAATTTTCTTTCCCAAAGTTTTAATGCACGTTTTGGAGGTCATCTTCTTCAAGATCAGTCGGACTTGAAGCATTTTCCCCGACAAATTTTTCTGCAAAACTAGTCGGAATATCATTTTGCTTTTTAGTTTAACATAATATTTCATATACATTTGCAATTTCAGTCTCATTATCAGTTTTCGCATGCTTTAGTAATGTACTGCAAGAATTAATTTTGTTTTAACTTACCAATTCAAGTTTTAAGTTTCTTTCCTCTTGCTTGAAATGTAAAGTACAACATTTTTCCTTATCAACATTTAAAGGTTTCACTGGTTTGCAAAATATTGTACATAACTTCCTTCGAGCTTCATCTTTTGGAAAATTGTAAACTGATACAGCTTTTTGAAAAACGTTTTATTAAAAATACCCAAAATATTAGCTTTTAATATAATTTCTCACTTGTTTGTATATTGGGTGATATATTCCCTTTGTCATTCCAGCAGCGAAATACCCCTCTGTGTCCCAAAAGTTTATATATTCTTGATCAGTAATGAAATTAGTTTCTTGTATACTTATGCCAAATACCGTAAAAATGTAAATTTTAACAAGAATGAAAATACAGTTTTTATTTACTAAATATTTGGAGGGTATTTAAGATTCTACCCGATCGAATATATAATTTTTACTTGTCTTGCTGTTACTTTGTTGTCACTTCATGTTGTTTTTTATTTTTCGTAGTTTTGGATCTTTTAAACAACCAAATTTAAACACTTTTTGTAAAATTTTAATAATACTTATACCTTTCACCTTATACGCAACGCCTACTATGCTTATTCTGCTGTTATTTTTGAAAATAATTTGTAAATTTCCAGATGGTTTTTGAAAGTCTGTGCATAAGATAAAAGGTTTGTAACTTTTTAAAAGTATGGCTGAAGTCTCCTAATGATTTGGTAAAACACCAATGAAATGCATATAGACATTGCGTAACCATCAACAACAAAACTTCATTTTAAATATTACTTATTTATATTTATTTTACCCTTCACAAAAAAGTGAAAGCGTATATATATGTAGGTTTGTCATTCCGTGTTTAATTTCTTCGATATTAATATGGCACCCCATTAAGTATATGTATTCTGGGTCCTTTTGAATAGCGTTCACGATTGAGCGATGTCCGTCTGTCTGTAGGTTTCCCAAGTCAATAGAAAAGCTAGAGACTGATGGATTGGAAATGAACTTAAATAGCGTGGTATTGAAATTTAGAAAATGCCGATATACGGTTCCAGAGCTGGAAAGCTTACACCTATTTCTCAACGCAAAATTAACTACCAACAACCAATTATTTTTTTGTTTGTTTGTAAATTAAACCTATTTCATGCTTTGGGAAGTCTCAATGGTCTATTAAAAACCAAAAAAACTAAAACTATTTTAGAATTTAGGAAACTCTAAATTGGTATTAAAAATTTAAAAAAAAATCAAAATTTCGAATCCAGGGCTGGACAAGTATGTATATATATATATATATATATATATATATATATATATATATATATATATATACATATATATATATATATATATATATATATGTATATACATATATACATATACTGCGTTTCATCAGGATAGAACCAACACATTTTAAAGTAAAAAGCTGTATACATTTCAAATACAGGTAGAATAAAAAAGTTTAGATTTGCAGAAAAATAGTTAATATTGTAAATGATAATTTTAATAAAAAAAATAGTATACATAGGTATATACATTATGTATACAGTGAAAGTTCCCTTAGCGGATAGCTCTTATAAGCGGACATCACTCCAAAGCGGTCAATTCCTAAAACTTTAGAACCGATATCATAAACCCGAACAACAAACATTCCGTAAAACGGACGCTCCCATAGCCAGCGGCGGACACGAAAACAAAATTTTTTTTGCTACAACATTCTAATAAGCGGACATTTGAAAAAGAAATAGAGCATGTACAGCTTAAAACTGTAGTAAAAATTTCAAACAATTGTACAATAAATAATTTTCAGTGTTTCTCCTCTTTTTATTGCGTAAGCTATATATAAATAGAGAAATAAGAAAACCATAACTGTTCTTGATGCTTTGTACTTTATTAAACAATCATGGGAAAAAGTAACATCCGAAACCATTAAGAACTGTTTTGGCAAAGAAGGATTCATGAAAGATTTTGATAATGCAGAATTAGATGCAGAGGATAATATCCCTTTATCTATCCTCTCGAGATTGGCTAGAAAAAATGTAGAATATAGTGAGTTTACTTCTATTGATGAAAATCTTCTAATAGAATCTGATTCCATAGAAGTTTTGGTTGATAGAGTGGAAATAAGCTCATCAGAAAATAATGATACAAGCATTTTAGAAAAAGACCATAACAAAACATCTTCATTTAAAGAAGCCTTAGAAGAAGTTAGACGCTTATTGAAGTTTGCAGAAGAAGACTATACAGCATTTGAACCCTTCAAACATATAGAATGCTATTATGGAGAAAAAATGATTAAAGAAAATGAAGCAAAATTAAAACAAAAGAATATATTAGATTTTTTTTCAACTTTGTACCCTTTTTTTGTTTAATAAAAATAATTTACTGCCTACTTAATCCTATATAAAATCCTATGGTTTTGCTTGTTAATTCTCAATTCATTTTTAGTTTATGTATAAGCTGAGAGGTTTTGTTATTTTGGAATTAGGTTAAAGTCTACTGAGGATTTGGTGTAAGAACCAATGAAATGCAGGCACATAGACACACTTGACCACATAACACACTTAAAAGCACTCATTATATATATATATATATATATATATATATATATGTGTATATATATATATATATATATATGTATATATATATATATATATATATATATATATATATGTATATACAATGTATATATACATGTATATATACATATACATATATATATATATATATATATATATATATATATATATATATATATATACATACATATATATTTGACGCGCAAAATAGAAAGGGACCTAAGGGTAAAAACCGGTTTTGTTCAGGATAGCCATTTTAAAGAGTTAAATACGTGTATCTCTGGGAGGGAACACATTTGGGGCATGTGATCGGTCTCATTCGATGCTCAGATGTCGTCCACATCAAAAAAAATTGATTTTTTTTACCCTTAGGTCCCTTTCTCTATGCGCTTTCACATATATATTATATATATATATATATATATATATATATATATATATATATATATATATATACTTATATATATATATATATATATATATATACATATATATACATATATATACATTTATACGTGTTTTAAAAATTATATCAAGCAACGAGGTGGAAAATGCTGTGAAAGCTATTATAAGCGGACATCTCCTTAAAACTGACAATTCTTAAATATCGCTCAGCGATTTCATAAACCTAAGCAAATGCATTCCTTAAAACGAACGCTCCCATGGCCAGTTGCTGACATGAGGAAATTTAATTTTTTTGACCAACAATTTCTAATGAGCGGACACTTCAAAAATGTATATAACATGTAGTGTTATGGTTATTATTTCTGTCATGTCAGCTGCATAAATACATACATATTAAACAATAAAAGAGGAAAAATGAATAGTTATAAGTTAAAACAAGTAAAAACGTTATATTCGACCGGGTCGAATCTTAAATACCCTCCAAATATTTAGTAAGTGAATTTGAAATGTTTAACTTGGTGGGACAGAGTTCCTTTATATAATATCGTACGTCAACGCCCACTAAAGGGGGCGAGGTTCAAATATACACAATATCATGTTTTCCACAGACGAACGTATGGGCATTGCTAGACCGTCTTAGACTTCATCACAATTCTCTTTGGAGGCTATAAAAACTGTATTTTGGCGGGGTCGCTCTGGGGAAACATTTCACCTTTGTCATAAAACTCTAAAAATAAATGCTTGGGATAATTATATACAAAATTAAAATTTCTTTTTTTTGATAGGGTCATTTAGCGGGCAAAGGGGGAGGAGGGGGTAGGGCAGCAACAGGCAGTAATAAAACTCTAAAGATAAATGCTTGGGATGATTATATACAAAATTTAAAAAAAAAAATTTTTTTTGGTAGGGTCATTTAGGGGGCAAAGGAAGAAGGAGGGGGGGGGGGCTAGGGCAGAAATCGGCATTCATAAAACTCTAAAGATAAATTCTTGGGATGATTATATACAACATTTAAAAAAAAGATTTATTTTGGGAGGGTCATTTTGGGGGCAAAGGAAGAGGGGGGGGGGGGGGTAGGGCAGGAATCGGCAGTCATAAAACTCTAAAGATAAATGCTGGGGATGATTATTTACAAAATTCAAAAAAACATTTTTTTTTGGTAGGGTCATTTTGGGGGCAAAGGAAGAGGTGGGGGGGGGGGGTAGGTAGGGCAGAAATCGCCAGTCATAAAACTCTAAAGATAAATGCTTGGGATGATTATATACAAAATTTAAAATTAAAAATTTTTTTTGGTAGGGTCATTCAAGAGTCTAGCTCTTTTCGTTTGGACTGAATCGTGATTTCCACAGACGGACGGACGGACGGACGGACGGACGGACGGACGGACATGCTCAGTTCGTCTTAGATTTCATCACTGATCAAGAATATATATACTTTATGGGGTCTGAGATGGATATTTCGATGCGTTACAAACGGAATGACAAAGTGAATATACCCTCCAAATTCTTTTTTGGAGGGTATAAAAACTTTCCTCAGATAACCCCTACTACAAAAAAGGAAATTTTACATTATTATAATAATATAGGCGAATTCATGCAGCTGTTTAGTCGAGACCACCTCTTTAATAAGACAGCTTTTTGACAGAGTTGATCGAAATTAAACATGTTATTTCCCTTTTAAGATTTTAAATGTATTAAAGCAATGTATGTATGTATATCGTGGACTTACTTGAGTGAACTTTAACAAATTTAATATGTCTGCTCAAGGAAAATTGTTATCATTACGAGAAGAAATGGAATTAATAAACGTTTTGGAAAAAGATAAAATATCAGTGCGAGAATTAGCAAAGAAGTAATTTAGATTTACTTTCAATAATGATATAAATGGGGTAAAAATTAAACATTTTCTTTTAAAGGTTTAACATTGGAAAAACTCAAGCAGGAAAATTTTCAAAAAATAGGGAATTTATTCGATCACAATGGCAATCTGTAACTATAAATACAAATCAGAAAAAAAGGATTTTAAACTCAAAAGGTTAATTTTTTGACCAAAAGTGTTTTGAATAGTTGTTTACGCAAGAAGCCTAAGTATTCCTATATCTGGGCCAATTATTAAAGTAAAAAAGATAGCTAAGAAATTCGACTACAGTGACTTCTTAGCTTCTGATGAATGGCTACACAAATGGCGTAAAAGGCATTCCGTTAATTTCAAATGCATTTCTGGAGAAGTTCGACAGAAAAATGTCAAAGGCAGACAGAAAGATACTGTTGTTTTTGGACAACGCTGATTCTCACCCAAAAGACATAAATTTAAAAAAACATCAGTTTTTTTGCCTCCTAATACTACTTCAGTTTGCCAACCACTAGATCAAGGAGTTATTCAAAACTTCAAAGTCCACTATAGAACTGCAATTAGTAAAAATTTATTGTCAAGCATGTATTTAATGACTCTCCAAAACCCATAAAGGAAGCCATAAATGTTCTCGATGCCTAGTATTTCATTGAAAAATCGTGGGAAAAAGTAACAGCCGAAACCAGCTTTAGTAAAGCAGGATTTATGAAAGATTTCGATAATGCAGAATAGATCTATCTGGTCCAGATGTGTTAGACAAAATGTAGAATGTATTGATTTCAGTTCTATTGACGTTTTCGTCAAACAGAATCTGATGTTATAGAAGTTTCTGTTGATGAAGTGGAAATAAGCTCGTCAGAAATGAATGAAATACCTATCCTAGAAGAAGACCATAACAAAATATCTTCTTATAAAGAAGAGTTAGAAGAAGTCAAACGTTTAGTGAAATTTGCAGAAGACTACACAGCATTTGAACCCTTGAAATATTTAGAATGCTATTATGGGGACAAAATTGTTAAAGAAAGTGAAACAAACTTAAGTAAGTTTTTTTGTTTAATAAAAATCACCATATTTAATTGAAATAAAATTTAATAAATGATATATTTTTAATTGATGAATATTCGAATTGTTCATAGAAGGCAGACGTTCTTTTGTTCAAATAATTTGAAAATAATAAAAAAATATAAAAAAAATATAAAAAGACAATCTAAAATTAATAAAAAAAAAATTAACATACATATATCTAATAAACGGATTGGCTAACATATAACTTAATTGTTATTACCATTTAACAATAATAAAATGGCTGATGATACAAATGTATCAGAAGAATATAGTGATTTGAAGTGGCAAAAAATTGTATCTACAATAAAAAGACATCAATGTGAATCGCCTAAGATATATTTAAATAAAAGTAAGCAAGTGATAAATGATGATGAACCTTCAACAAGTAATCGATATCATATGCTTCAAGATGACGATTTTGATAATGAAAATGATGAAGAAAATAACGACAAAATAAATGCTGAAACTAAAAATTATCCCAATGATGACGATGTTGATGTAGAAGTTGCTGAAGCAACAGATAATCCAAAACCACCCTCAATATATATTCCTGATGTTGTTGATATTAAGAAAATGATAAGTAATATTAGCGCTATTATATCTAATGATCAGTTCACTTATAAGTCACTTAAAAATAATCAAGTTAGGCTTATGATAAAAACTAATGATTTATATAGAAAATTAGTAAAATACTTAGATGCTAATAAAATAGGTTTCCACACTTATCAGCTTAAACAAGAACGCTCTTTTAGAGTAGTTATAAAAGGCCTACATCACTCCACTCCTGTTGATGAGATAAAATCTGGATTATTAGAATTAGGACACCGAGTTCGAAGTATAACTAATATTAGAAGTCGACTCACTAAGGAACCTTTGCCAATGTTTTTTGTTGATTTGGAAATAATAAGGAAATTTACAACGTCAAACATATTAATTATGCTATAATAAAAGTTGAAGCCCCTAAGAAAACAATAGATTTGATTCAATGTCATAGATGTCAACTTTTTGGGCATACGAAGGCCTATTGCAAAAGGCCATTCAACTGTGTTAAATGCGGTCTTAATCATCCGACGGTGGATTGTAAGAAAAATGCAGATATACCACCTCGCTGTTATCACTGTTTAAAAGATCACACTGCAAATTATAAAGGTTGTCAGGTATATAAAAACATACTTCAAAAAAGAATGTCCCAAGGTAATAGATTCCATAATCAAAAACAAAATAACGTCCAGCATGGTAAATTACCACAAATCAATAATAACAATAATAATAATAATACATTCAATTTACCTCAACATTTCAACAACAATCAATGTTATGCAGAAGTTTTAAATAACAATATTAATAATAACACTAATAATATTACTATGGAAAGAATTGAATCCATGTTAGCAAACCTTCTTAATATGATAACAATGTTGATCTCTAAATTATGCAAATAAATCTTCGTATTGCAATATGGAACGCCAACGGTCTTTTAAATCATTTAAGAGAAATTGAGACTTTCATTCATTTACAACACATAGATATTTTCTTAATATCTGAAACTCATTTTACAACAAAAAGTTACTTTAAAATAAGAGGTTATGATATAGTTTCTTGTAATCATCCAGATGAAAGAGCTCATGGTGGATCAGCAATTTTAATAAAATCTAATTTGAAGTACGTTCGATTCGAAAATTATAAAATGGCGCATATACAAGCAGCTGGTATTGAAATTAAATCATGTAACTCTAATATTTCTATATACTCTATATATATTCCACCAAGACATCCTGTTAAGTGTCAAGATTTTAACAACTTTTTTGAAACACTTGGAGATAAATTTATAGTTGGAGGTGATTTCAACTCTAAGCATCAATGGTGGGGATCTCGGTTAGCAAACCCAAAAGGTAGAGAACTATACAAAAGTATAATAAACAAAAAGTTTTCTGTTCTATCTACTGGAAATCCAACGTACTGGCCTAGTGACAACAGAAAAATTCCAGATTTACTTGACTTTGTTGTTTACAATGGGATATCAAGTCATCTTTTAGATATCCTAGATTCAGACGATCTAAGTTCTGATCATTCACCACTTATTGTAAATTTAAGTACATATTGCTCAACTTTAGATAAAAAATATAAAATTGTTTCACCTAAAACTGATATAAATTTGTTTAAAAATTGGATAGAGGACAATATAAATCTAAATGTTCGAATTAAGGATGGAAAAGAGCTTGATGATGTAGTGGAAGATTTCACAAATCTGATTCATGAAGCTGGTTTTCAAGCAACTCCTTCTGCAATCCATGAAAATTCTCGAAACCAGATTATAGTGTCTGCACAAATCAGAAATCTGTTAAGAGATAAAAGAAGGTTACGGAAAATATGGAAACAAACAAGGAATCCAGCAGATAAAACCAATTTTAATCGAGCTACAAAAGAATTAAAAACACGTTTAGATGATAACAAAAATGAATAGTTAAGTCGATATTTGGAGAACCTTACCACATTATGCGATAGAAGGAATGAATATAATTTATGGAATGCCACAAAATATTTAAAAAGACCAACTAAAAGAAATGTACCTATAAAAGATCAAAACGGTGTCTGGTGTAAATCGGATCAACATAAAGTTGTTTCATTCTCTGAATATTTACAGAACATCTTCACACCATTTGCCTTAAGTAATTCTGAAGATGAAATTACTACTTCTGCTTTTATAGACATACCTTGCCAAATGGATCTACCTATTAAGCATATAACCCCAGTTGAAGTTAAACGAGAAATTTCTAAATTGAATAACAGAAAATCTCCCGGTTATGATAAAATTTGTTCACATGATATTAAAATTTTACCTAAAAAAGCCATTATTTTACTAACAACAATTTATAACTCTGTACTAAGACTCAATCACTTTCCAACTCAATGGAAATGTGCAGAAATAATGATGTTTCATAAACCTTCTAAGCCAGAAAATGATATTAAATCGTATAGACCCATAAGTCTTTTAACCACATTTTCAAAAGTTTTTGAAAAATTATTTTTAAAGAGATTGCAGCCAGTTTTACAAACCAGTGTTATTATCCCTGAGCATCAATTTGGATTTCGTCATAAGCACGGTACACCAGAACAATGTCATCGAGTAGTAAATATTATCAGAAATGCCTTAGAAACCAAACAGTACTGTTCTGCTGTATTTGGATGTTAAGCAAGCATTTGACAAAGTCTGGCATATAGGTCTTTTATATAAATTAAAAAAATTTTTACCTGCACCATTCTATTTGGTCCTGAAATCTTACCTAGAAGATCGTTATTTTTATGTAAAAATAAATGATGAAATTTCAAATATTTGTAATATAATGGCTGGTATTCCTCAGGGAAGCGTACTGGGTCCTGTTCTATATACAATATATACATCTGATATGCCTTTGAATGAAAATGTTACTATTGCTACGTATGCCGATGACACAGCGTTAATTGCAACCAATAATTCTGAATCAGAAGCCTCAAGACTAGTTCAAAATCATCTGGATAGAATGTCATATTGGTTTAAGAGATGGAATATTTCAATTAATACAGAAAAATCTAATTATATAACATTTACATTAAGGAAGGGTATATCTCCTCCCATTTTTTTAAATAATGAAGAAATTCCAAAATCTGATTGTGTAAAATATCTTGGCATGTGTATTGATAAAAGGCTAACGTGGAAACAACACATAAAAGCTAAAAGAGATTGTTTGGATATTAAAACAAAACGAATGTACTGGTTACTAGGGAAAATATCTGAACTTAGTTTAGAAAATAAGGTACTATTATATAAAACAATTTTAAAACCAATATGGACGTATGGAATTCAACTTTGGGGTACGGCAAGTAACTGCAATATAGAAATACTTCAACGATATCAATCAAAAACTATTAGAATGATTGTAGATGCCCCATGGTTTGTAACAAATGATGCGATTCACAGATATTTATATATACCAAAAATTAGAAATGAAATAAATAATTACAGTTTAAGATACCTTGACAGACTTAGTTACCATTCTAACCCTTTAGCTATTATTTTATTAGATGATGAAGAAGAAGTACACAGATTAAAAAGACAACACGTGCTTGACCTTCCATTTAGAAAATAGTGTATAAATCCTTGTATATATACATATATGTAAATATATTATTTATATGTTAAATAGAATTAATGTAAATAATTATGTTTTAATCTTAATGTAGGTTAAAATTCATGTTAATATATATATATGTTTTAATTAATTTGCTTATTATTGAAAAATAGATTGCAAATAAATATGCTATGAAGAAAAAAAAAAATATTTTTAATTCATATTAATAAATGGACATCTCCACTTTGCGGACAAAATCTTCGCCGAAGGAAGGCGTCCGCATATAAGAGCTCTCACTGTATTTAAACAACATAAGCAACATTGGTGGATATTTTCCTCTGAAATTCAACGATATTATCCTTATAATAAAACCATTCCCATATAGATTAGGTCAAATGACAGCCTTTACTGTGCTAAATTGTTAAAAATCAAAGTGCCGTTTTACTATTGTTGCTGTTGTTTTTTAATTGGAAATGCTGCAAAACAAAGAACTGTGAGGTTTTTTTGCGTTAATAAAAAGCATCTTTACACATTTGTACGTCAAAGTCAATCAATGCAATTTTTTCTACAAACGTGCCAGAGTGTTCAATAGTGCAAGGTGAACTTTAAGTTTGGATTTTTGTTTATTATAATAATATTAATTTAAATGGGAAATAAAGAGACTAACCGTTCGTGCAGCAGCAACATCGGCTCGTAAACAAGGTGATTCCGATTTGGCTGCAGTCCTGAAAGAAAGTATCAAAAACCCGACAAGGTCATCAAAAATGCGGAAAAAAACAATTCCACTTTCTGCGGATGAATCTTTAGCTTTCCTTCTTGAATACAATTTTTCAATAGAACAATATAATGTAATAAGCCACGAAAGAAAATCAAGAAACTGCGATATTTATCGACATTATAATAATATTACAGTGGCAGAGTAACAGCACCCACGGCCCTGTAGCAAAAATTAGCCGGCGAAGTAAAAGGTTGAAATAGCTACAAAAACAACTGTCTATCTTCTCATCTTTCCTAATTTGTCCCCTCAATACTATCCCCTCGTTTTCAGTTCCGGCGCAATGCATTTGCATATATAGGGGTCATCCCCTGAGTGCTGGTCCAAGATAAAAAAAATGCCGACCTCAGGGTATAACAGCAAATGAGACTTTTGCTAAAGTTTCGTTGCAATCTAGTTTACTTCATACGGCCGAAAGAATTGTTGAAATGCAAGAAGAAGTAGTTCAAGCCGTAATGGAAGCGGAGGAGACAGATTTTTTAAGCTCCTAATTAATATTAAGCTACGGGTTTGATAGTAGCACTGGTCAAGCTTAATTTAAGCAAGCATTTAACGAGCCAAGTTCGTCAAAAAACTGCGCTGCCTCCCTTTTAGCTACTTCAGTTATTCCCTTACGTTTAATGTCCTTATCGCGAAAGCCAATTTGGAACAACAGCACACTGCAATCTGTAAGAATTTGTCGTCCCATTAAACTGCAGAACGTAAAGGAGACTAAAGAAGTTGTTATAAAAGAAGAATTGGACTTAAAAAATGAAATTGACGCTTTGACTAACATTCGGATATCAATTGGTGGGGGAAAATTCGTTGAAGTTTCATTCAAATTATTTTTAACACTAATTGATGGAAAAGTTTTGAACATTATAACTGGAACGAAATCAAACCAGGCTTGTCCTATTTGTGCTGCTACACATAAGGACTTCATGAACACATTTGATTACAAAAGTGAAGTATTCTGTGCAAAAGAGGAAAACTTAAAGTTGGAACTTAGCCCCCTTCATTGCTGGATAAGATTTTTCGAGTTTGTATTACATTTAGGCTATAAACGCAAATTACAAAAAAGGGAAATACGACGAGATAGATGATAAAGTAACTATCTTTAAAAGAAAAGAAAAAATACAAAACGATTTTTGGAGAAAGCTTGGACTTCTCGTGGACATGCCCAGAGTTTTGGTTCCACGAATGACGGAAACCCTGCTCGTCGAGCTTTTACTGAGCATGATATTTTTTCTGAAATAACTGATGTTGACAATGATATAATATTTCGATTCAAAATCATTTTGATTTGTTTATCTTGCCAGTTTAAAATGAATTTAAATTTGAAATATATTGCTGTGAAACAGCAAAACGTTTTCAGGAGCTATATCCCTGGTTGGCAATGACTGCCACGGTCAATAAAGTGCTCACACACTCAAAACAAATAACAGAAAACAACGCACTACCAATATGTTTTCTTGGAGAAAAAGGTTCTGAATTGCGACACAATACACAAAGGCGATCGGTTGCATCACGCCCGCAAAAAAACCGGACCAATAACCTGTTCGATGTGTTTAATAGGGCTGTCGATACTTCAGATCCATTAATTTCCACAACATTTTTAACCAGACGTTTACAAAAGCGTAAACGTTCCTTACTTCCACCTGTAGTTATTCAGCTATTATGTTGCAGCGAGTCCATAGACGAATTTCAGCTTAGTAACCAAGACGAAGAAACTGATGATATTGATGAAAGTGAAGAATTCCTTTTTGATTTAAATTTGCAAAATGAATTAGGTGTAAGCAATTTCTAAATGTTATATCATAATAAAACAAGTAAAAACGTTATATTCGACCGGGTCGAATCTTAAATACCCTCCAAATATTTAGTAAGTGAATTTGATATGTTTAACTTGGTGGGACAGAGTTCCTTTATATAATATCGTACGTCAACGCCCACTAAAGGGGGCGGGGTTCAAAAATATACAATATCATGTTTTCCACAGACGAACGTACAGGCATTGCTAGACCGTCTTAGACTTCATCACAATTCTCTTTGGAGGGTATAAAAACTGGCAAGGGCTGTGGGGAAAACATTTCACCTTTGTCATAAAACTCTAAAAATAAATGCTTGGGATAATTATATACAAAATTAAAATTTCTTTTTTTTGATAGGGTCATTTAGAGGGCAAAGGGGGAGAGGGGGTAGGGCAGAAACAGGTAGACATAAAACTCTAAAGATAAATGCTTGGAATGATTATATACAAAATTTAAAAAAAAAATTCTTTTTTTTGGTAGGGTCATTTAGGGGGCAATGGAAGAGGGGGGGGAGGGGTAAGGCAGAAATCGGCAGTCATAAAACTCTAAAGATAAATGCTTGGTATGATTATATACAAAATTAAAAAAAAAATTATCTTATTTGCTAGGGTCATTTAGAGTGCAAAGGAAGAGGGGGGGAGGGGTAGGGCAGAAATCGGCAGTCATAAAACTCTAAAGATAAATGCTTGGGATGATTATATACAAAATTAAAAAAAAAAATTTTTTTTCGTAGGGTCATTTAGGGAGCAAAGGAAGAGGGGGGGGGGGGGGTAGGGCAGAAATCGGCAGTCATAAAACTCTAAAGATAAATGCTTGGGATGATTATATACAAAATTAAAAAAAAAAATTTTTTTTGGTAAGGTCATTTAGGGGGTAGGAGGGGGTAGGGCAGAGTAGTACCAGGTTTCGTCTCAGCTTCGTCATTAAAGCTTAAAAGTTTTATTTTTAAGGAATGTAGGCTTAAGTAAAACTATTTGTTAAATTTTTATGCTATTTTTGCCTATAATAACGTCCACTGAAGTGGGCGGGGTCAAAAAATATTTTTATTTTATTTAATGGCTCCAAGTTTAAGGCGTTGGACCGTATTTGACATAAAAATATATCATTTGCTTAACAAAATAACCAAAAAACTTTAAAAATTGTGTTGTTTTTTCTGGGTTGGTTTAGTTCTTCTTAGGGGAACTTTTTTCCCTCTTGCCCGATTTAGCCCATCTTCAAACTTAACCTGCTCTAAGCTTTAAAATATATTTATGGCAAATTTCAAGAGTCTAGCTCTTTTCGTTTGGACTGAATCGTGATTTCCACAGACGGACGGACATGCTCAGTTCGTCTTAGATTTCATCACTGATCAAGAATATATATACTTTATGGGGTCTGAGATGGATATTTCGATGCGTTACAAATGGAATGACAAAGTGAATATACCCTCCAAATTCTTTTTTGGAGGGTATAATAAAATCAATTCAATGTACATATTATGTTTGTTTTGATGGTTGAAAAAGGGTTAATTATTGGTCATTAATGGGTTAAATTTAATTTATTTTAAATAGGGTTAAATTTGTTTATGGAATTCTTATAGGCTTTGGTTTGACTACCATGTTTTTGTAGTACATAGTTATTAATTTCGCTTATGGTTAAACTTGCTTATGGAATCCTTATAGGCTTTGGTTTGAGTACCATGTTTTTGTAGTAGTAATTAATTTCGCACAGAAAAATTTCCATTTGACCTATAGTGCCATGTACTGGTATTTTTCAAAACATAGTTTCACCACACCAGTTTTATTTGTAAAAATGTTCTATACATGAGGATTAGTTCTTTAGACATGGTACCATAACATATAAAATTGTGTCCGGCCAAATATACAATGACGTATGTATTTATATTTGTCTGGCAGCGTATTAAAAAATTGTGGTATTACAAATATGTCAATCGAAATTATTAAAATCGCTCAGCTCTGAAGCAAAAGCGCTAAGTACTGAGCTACTATCATCTATTGTAGTGAGCGCTCATTTCGCTCCGTTTACTGAAACGTTCAATTAAACTAGTTCACATCTCAGTCACACAACTCTATTGTATACGAATGTGTGACTTTTTGAAGTGAAACTTCTTTAGAATTGTTGTGATTTCAAATTCGATGAAACGAAAAAATAAGTCCATAGAGCAGTGATGTCAGTGTCATACACACTTGTGGAAACAAAACTGACATGTACGCTTACGCTCTTTTATTTTGCGAGCGAAAAATATAATTGTTTACTGAAAAACACTCTCATTCATTGGGAAATATCGCAAGCCCTGTTTTGACGCCTCTAAACAGAAATAATATGCATATTTATGTATTTAAATAAATATAAAGACACTGGTTGCAATAAGCTGAAGGCACTGTATCTAGGTACATCTTTTCGAAAATTTCTTAATGTAGTTTTTAAGTGTTATTAATTCACTTGGCTTTGGCAAAAAATTTTTCTTTTGTATTTAAACTAACCAAATGTTCAGGTAAAAAGAAATATTTTAAAATTAAATATCTGTTTTTGCTGCATAAAATTAGCTGTGAGCCCCTGTATGTTGACTTTATTTGGCTATTGTAAACTTCAAATTATATATATTCATCATTTAGACAATAACGGTTAAGTAAAATTTATTTAATAGTCGTGTAGACTGCGATGTTTATACATGAAAATGAAATGAACAGGTCATTAATTAGGCCTCGCAACCGTGCATTTCAACCGCTGGGAATGTTAGAGATAAGAGTAATCTCACCAACACAATCGTAATTGACTTCGGTACCATAGACTCTATGGTATTGTTTGCAAACATAACTAGTTTTAATGATTAAAACTAGTTATGTTTGCAAACAATAAAATTTACTCTTCCTGAATCATCTCTCAAATTTGTATAACTCCTTTGGTCTCCTCATCATTATTTGTGATCATTTTTATGTGGTTGTGCTGCTTCATATTCACAACATGACCCTTCTTTTGGCATTTCTTAGTCAGACGTACCTAAAAAAACAGTACCAAATGACATGATAAATATTCCAAGGCACAAAGGAAAGTCAACATCAGTTTTACTCAACTTACACAGAAGAGCAGAACAGCTATTTTCGAAAGCCGCAACACTTTCATCATCAGTGCTCATGTGTATTGTGTTTGTCACCACTTATTAGGTGGCTTAGTTGAATGTGATAACTAGGGCTAGGAATCTTATGCAAATGCATGTTTTCACTGGGCATCATAAAACGGAAACGGTTGACTTATCTTTGCAAATCGTGAAATTTCGTTTGAAATGGCATTCAATCGTTTTTTCATATTTTGCTAAAAATACTCGTTTTTGCATATATTTGCGCATATTTTTCAATAAATGCATGTTTTTTTGTGCATATTTTTGCTATTTTGGTTAGCATCCATTTGAAAAAGTAAAAGGCTCCTGATACTTAGTGCGACATCTTCTGGTAAAAGTTGACAAACAATTTGTTACAAAATATTTGCCTGAATCACCCTGTGGAACTCTAAAGTTTTATATTTACACAACATTTTTATTGTTTTGTTCGGAAATTCGCTGAAAATTTGTAACTTTATACAACATAACACGTTTTAAATGGAAACTTAGTTGGTTTTGAGATTTTTTCTGCAAAATTATGGAAATTAATATTTGATAATACTTTCAGAGTACAATACCGAAAATCAAAGCAACTTTATCTTCAAACATAAATAAATACGTGTCTGAACATCCGGGTGTATTTCAAACCGATGGAGTCGTCTTTTTCTGCAAAATTTGCAATAAGGCAGTGGGCTGTGAAAGGAAATTTCTAGTTGACCAACATCTGAAAAGCACGAGACATAAAGAATTGCATGATCGACGCTCTGAAAAAACACAGCCTTTGATTACTACTTCTGTAGCAGCTGGACTTAGCAAATTCTCCATGGATTTATGCGAAGCTTTCATATCAGCAGCTCAGCAACCCAAAACTAAGAAATTTTTTGAAAAAATATACTAACGAGCACATTCCATGAATCGTCAGTGCGCAAAACTTATATCGAGGAACTGTATGTTCGCTCATTAAACAAAACCAAAAAAACTTTAACAGATCATTTCCTATGGATTTCCATAGACGAAACCACCGATATCCAGGGGAGGTATATTGCAAATGTTATTGTGGGAGTTTTACATGAAAGTGAAGATATGTGCGACAAAAAATGTTTGCTCAATGTCGTAGAAATGAACAAAACTAATCACGCGGCAATAGCTCGTGCCTTTGACGACTCCATTGCCTTGCTCGGGGAGGATTTTGACAAAAATAAAGTTCTTCTTTTTTTAACCGACGCACCGCCCTACATGGTAAAAGCGGCAAAGGGGTTACAAATTTTTTATCCGAAGCTATTGCATGTTACTTGTATCGCTCATACTATCCACCGAGTAGCAGAAGAAATTCGAAGTGATTTTATTGAACTGAATTCTCTTATATCACTTGGAAAAAAATCTTTTTAAAAGCGCCTTCGCGAGTACAGATTTTTAATGAAAAATTTCCTGGTATTTCGCTTCCTCCAGAGCCAATTATAACAAGATGGGGAACGTGGCTAAATGCTGTCAAATATTATGCCGAGAACATCGAAAAATTTGGCGAAGGAGTAAAGGAGCTTGACGATTCCGATTCGATATCGATTAAAAGCGTAAAAGATCTTTTAGGCTTGCCGTCTCTCAAATCTCAACTGATTTTTGTACATAGCAATTATGGGTTTTTATGCGAACTAATAAAAAAATAAGAAGTACGAAATTCTTTGAAAGATGCAGTCGATTTAATAAATAATACTGCGAAGAAAATAAATGATGTGAAAGGGTCAATTGAAAAATTAAATAATTTTTTTTTGAAGAATTAAGGGTTCCTTGAAATAAGGAAACTTGCAGGAATTTTGGAATTTAATGAAAATTCTTCAGAAACCAATTATACAATAAAAGAAGTGTGTGCTTTTAAATATGCTCCTGTAACATCAGTTGATGTTGAGTGCTCATATTCTTTGTATAAGAACTTTTTAAGAACTAATCGGGAAAGCTTTGTGTTTGAAAACCTTAAAAAGAACTTTTTTGTTTACGCCAATAACGCAATAAATTAAAATTGATCTCTTATATATAAGTACTTAGTTCCTATAATTTTATTTAAATTTAATTTAACTTAATTTTTTGTTGTTGAATTTATTGTTTTTCTTTATACTAATTTTATATCTAGAAATGTATATTAAATGAATTGTTTTCTGGCTTTTTTTTTTGTTAAATTACTTGACATTTTTTTTTAAATAAAATATTGAAAAAATATTTTTAATTGCATATTTTCCGTGTTTTTAGTGCAAATTTTCAAATTTTAAGTGCATGTTTTATGCACATATTATCGATTTTTTAGTGCATGAGATTCCTTGCCCTAGTGATTACAGTTATTTTATTGTGAAAAGAATCCGAGAACTGTATAAACCTGATGTTAACATGATATTGTTTTATTACCCGTGTTACCGTCTGATTATTTTCTTCATGTCCCATTTTTCTGAATTTTTTGATCCATCATACCTAAGTCAAACAACTTACACAGCAGAGCAGTTGAATAAAACTGATGTTGACTTTCCTTTGTGCCTTGGAATATATATCATGTTTTTCTGAGATTTAAAAACAAATTTCGAACAATTACCCTATGAATCTTAATTCAATTTAATATAGCAATATAAATGTTCGTGAAAATACTTACTAAGTACCAAAGGATGTTGGAAGTAATACAAACGTATAAAAGTATCCAATGTCAGTTATGGTAACTGGAGGTGTAAGTATCCACTTCCATTTATTAAATAGTATTGAGTAAAAAACAATAATACATGTATAGAAAATGAATTATATGTACTTATATACAACAATTAATTAGTTAGCATCCAGGTACATTTAATAAGGTACGTGCATCCCTGCAACTATGCGTTTTTACTCATGTTAGCTGTCAGAAATATTAAGAACAATTGTTGAAATTTCATGGCAAGTTGTGAAGAACATCACATATGTGTTAGATCATTTTGTAAAAATACGTTTATTACAAGGGAACTGCATTGATGGTGACCAAAACTTTGTGTCTAGTAACCTCACATTTCCTGGAAATATTTTCACACATACCCTCGCGCACTCCAAATCAGCTGATGAGCATTTTTGTTAATACATATACATACCTTATGTACTTTTCAAAATTTTATGTAGATTGTTAAATGTATGTAAAGGTACAAATCAGTCGAATAATTATTATAATCAACTAGATATTATTTATTTATTTCACATTAACTGATTTTCATACAAGATATCTAAATTTACTAATTCAAAATTACATGTTTTCCTAAAAGTATTATGAATAAAATTTCTTTAACTTTACAGACAGATTCTGCTAACTTAGAATCCATCCTAAACGATATTGATGCTATATCCGAAGACATATTAGCGATTCAATTAGTTAAAAACAAATCACGTGATAACATTAATAACAAATATACAGACTCAATTAAAAAAACTGGAGAACAGCCACTGCAGCAGGACAATAAGAATATAAAACCGTATAGGTCTGAAATGAATTTACTACTTACATATGACGGTGATAATCCTACAATAAAGCAAGCTGAAACTACTTCCACTATTGACAATACTATTATTCCAGAGTCTGTGAGTAACATCGTAAATACGAGAAGAACCAAATCGTTGGAGAGGGATCATACAGATAGTCCGTCACCACACATACCAGATCCAATGCAGCCATTTCCTGAAAATCGTAAATATATAGGATTCGATCGTATCAATAAGACTGCTATTATAGCCACTGCAACAGGAACACAAACTGCACGTATATTAAATTCACCTATAATCCAGAGACCTCAACTGCCTCTGTCGCCACTAGCAACAAATGTTAATACGACCAAATCTTTAAATATTAAACAATTACCGCCAACACCACCAACGAGATCTTATCCGACACATATAAATATCAAATGTACAGGTGCATCCAGAAGTTGCTCTGTAACAGACTGTGCGCCAGTAACAGAGGCAACTACACATTCTGCAGTTCTGATAGGAGTACCACCTAATAAAAGTCAGTTATATGCTGCTTTGGCAAATGCTGCTGCAAAGAGAGCTCAATATCGATCTCAAGCAACACATATGACAAGGTCGTTAGATGTCGAAACGCCAGATGATACAAATGAGGAAAATAAAAATGTCCCAAGTGATGAGAATGAGGTAAGTTTTAATTAATACATACAAATGTCCGTTTTACACTATATTACAAGTCTACAGGTTTTTATAAGACATTGAATAGAGAGACAATATACATGTTGTTCGAATTATCAAAAAACTGCATTTAAAATTTCATGAAAAAAGCAAAATAAATTCTGTCGCATACGCACACCCTTTTAAAATAACGTAGTCTTATCTGGAGGTCCAATTTTTGATTGCTTTTTCCAACACTTGTGGACGTATATTGGTAATATGGCGGAGCAGCACAGCATGGTTGTTCAATTGATGAACGAAAAAGTCAGTAGTCATGGTTCTATCATTGACTGCAACGTTCTGACAGCATTGTTTTTAAGGAAGTACAGACCAATGACTCCACTAGCCCATAAAGCACACCAAACAGTCAGTTTTTCTGGATGTGATGGTGTCTCAAGATACACTGGAAGATTACCATCACTCCAAATACATCATTTTTGTTTATTGGCGTATCCATTCAAACAAAATCAACGGTTATTTTGGGCGCAAACTTGAGCCGAATCGTTGATTCGCTCGTTTTTGACAAGTACCTTTGATCAAACCAATGTTATTTAAAAGGGTTTGATCATATGTATGTTCTTATCATAAACGGGCGGATGAACGAGTTCGACAACAGTCTAGTGACTACTAACGATCTGTAACTAAAGTATTTTCGGAACAAATTTTCGAATCTATATATGTATATAAAACTAAGTTGTCCTATGTTCGTGATTTTATAACTCGAGAACAACTCAACCGATTTTCAAACGAGTACATGCGTTGGAAAGGTCTACTTTCACTGATGGTTTATAAATAAAAAAACAACGAAAAATTTCTACGAATATGGTTTATACGCACACTTTTATGATGGTGTGTTTTCCCTATATAAAATGTATTTTTTTCTTATGAGAATTACATTATGCCGGTATAAGGCTCTGCTTGCTCGCGTCATTTGACTTATTTAATTTCTGTGTGTTTATTGATTGTCATTTAAGTTTACAGTGCGAGCATTGACATTTTTATACCCTCCAAAAAAGAATTTGGAGGGTATATTCACTTTGTCATTCCGTTTGTAACGCATCGAAATATCCATCTCAGACCCCATAAAGTATATATATTCTTGATCAGTGATGAAATCTAAGACGAACTGAGCATGTCCGTCCGTCCGTCTGTGGAAATCACGATTCAGTCCAAACGAAAAAAGCTAGACTCTTGAAATTTGGCGTAAATATATTTTAAAACTTAGAGCAGGTTAAGTTCGAAGATGGGCTAAATCGGGCAAGGGGGAAAAAAGTTCCCCTAAGAAGAACTAAACCAACCCAGAAAAAACAACATAATTTTTAAAGTTTTTTGGTTATTTTGTAAAGCAAACGATATATTTTTATGTCAAATACGGTCCAACGCCTTAAACTTGGAGCCATTAAATAAAATAAAAATATTTTTTGACCCCGCCCACTTCAGTGGGCGTTATTATAGGCAAAAATAGCATAAAAATTTAACAAATTGTTTTACTTAAGCCTACATTCCTTAAAAATAACACTTTTAAGCTTTAATGACGAAGCTGAGGCGAATCCTGGTACTACTCTGCCCTACCCCCTCCTTCCCCTTCTCCCCCTAAATGACCCTACCAAAAAAAAATTTTTTTTTTTAATTTTGTATATAATCATTCTAAACATTTATCTTTAGAGTTTTATGACTGCCGATTTCTGCCCTACCCCCCCCCCCCCCCTCTTCCTTTGCCCCCTAAATGACCCTACCAAAAAAATTTTTTTTTTTAAATTTTGTATATAATCATCCCAAGCATTTATCTTTAGAGTTTTATGACTGCTGATTTCTGCCCTACCCCCCCCCCCTCTTCCTTTGCCCCCTAAATGACCCTACCAAAAAAAATTTTTTTTTTTAAATTTTGTATAGAATCATCCCAAGCATTTATCTTTAGAGTTTTATGACAAAGGTGAAATGTTTCCCCCACAGCCCTTGCTAGAGCGACCCCGCCAAAATACAGTTTTTATACCCTCCAAAGAGAATTGTGATGAAGTCTAAGACGGTCTAGCAATGACCATACGTTCGTCTGTGGAAAACATGATATTGTATATATTTGAACCCCGCCCCCTTCAGTGGGCGTTGACGTACGATATTATATAAAGGAACTCTGTCCCACCAAGTTAAACATTTCAAATTCACTTACTAAATATTTGGAGGGTATTTAAGATTCGACCCGGTCGAATATAACGTTTTTACTTGTTTAATTATTGATTTGTAATCTTTCAGTTAAAATTAAAATCCTTTGCATAAAAAAAATTATTCAGCAATGCCGCGACGAAGACGTTCACAAATTGACCGACGAACATGCCACAGCAGTCAAATACGTTTAAATAGATCTAATCAGGATGAAGAATACCGATTAGAAAGTAATGAATTAGCAAGGCAACGAATAGCACGATCAAGATAAAAGCAAAATCAAGAACAAAGAGAAGAACGTATTGAAAGTGTGAGAGTTAGAAAAAGAACAGGTCGTGAACGTAACACTGAACGTGACAATCAACACAGGCAACAACGGAGTCAGGAAAATGTCTATTCTTTATAGAAAATTTAATTTTTTATACAAAGACGTAAACGTATGTTATTGTATTGTCCAGCAACGCGGGCAGTATTACTCTAGTATATGTATACAGTTAAAAAAATTTTCTTCGTTTTACGAGATACAAGTTGTCTAGATATTGGAAAACTACATATCGCCATCAACAAATTGTATTCAAACATTCCTGAATATCTTTCCAATAAATTCCCTTGTACAACTTTCAAACTTGTCCGAACCTTACATTAACGGCATCTTGGATGCTGCTAAGAATTTTGTCTCATAGCTGGTCTTCTTTAGGATACAATTTGTAATTTGAGATAAATTTTACTTTTACACTTTAGAAGATTGTCGCGCAATTTTCCATGATAGAAATACATACATATCCTGGATATTAGTTTTTGTGTGTTGTGTATTTTAATCATTTTTTTTTTAAATAATGCACCTATTATAAATAATTATGAAATTTTCTATCTGACATATTGTCACAATTCTATTTTAAATCATTGGTGCTTTACCAAATCATCAATAGACGTTAACCACAGTTTTGAACAGTTAAAAACCTCTTATCTTATACACATACTTCTGAAAACCATCTGAGAATTCCTAATTTGTAAATTACAAATTATTTTCAGAAATCACATCAGAATAAGCATAGTAGGCCTTGAAACTCATACAAAACTAGCCCAAAAAATAAATTATATTCGATATGAATCTATTTAATTTTTCTACACCTTTTACAAATAGAAATCCATTGGATAACAAGGAAAGTAAATAAATTTAATTTAAAATAGAATTGTGGCAATATGTCAAATAGAAAATTTCATAACAGTTTGATTTAGATTTTATTTTTCATTTTGCCTTATAAATACTTTTCTTGTTATCCAATGGATTTCTAATTGTAGAGGGTGTTTTTTATGAAGTTTTTTTTTATACGAATCACTCTGTTGTCTGACAGCTGTTTGACAGTTTAAAGTGACGTCTCTACTCAGTATTGTTTGGCAAATCATCATGAACAGGTTAATTCCAAAACAACGCTTCCAAATCGTGGAAATTTATTTTCAAAAACAGTGTTCAATTAAAAATGGTTATAGAGCACTTCGTGAATTGTATGGTGCACATAATCGTCCGTCTGAGACCACCATAAAGAACGTAATTACCAAATTTCGGTCTACATTGACTCTTTTGGATGCCAAGCCACCGAAAGGAATGATAAATGTACTGTTTGGTGCGGTCTATGGGCTGGTGGAATCATCGGTCCTTATTTTTTTGAAAATGAGGAAGGACGACGTGTTTCCGTGAATGGAAATCGATACAGAATCATGATCAATGAATTTTTGGTGCCAAAACTTCAAGATATGGATGTAAAAGACAATTAGAAATCCATTGGATAACAAGAAAAGTATTTATAAGGCAAAATGAAAAATAAAATCTAAATCAAACTGTTATGAAATTTTCTATTTGACATATTGCCACAATTCTATTTTAAATGAAATTTATTTACTTTCCTTGTTATCCAATGGATTTCTAATTGTAAAAGGTGTAGAAAAATTAAATAGATTCATATCGAATATAATTTATTTTTGGGGCTAGTTTTGTATGAGTTTCAAGGCCTACTATGCTTATTCTGATGTGATTTCTGAAAATAATTTGTAATTTACAAATTGTGAATTCTCAGACGGTTTTCTGAAGTATGTGCATAAGATAAGAGATTTTTAACTTTTCAAAACTGTGGCTAAAGTCTACTGATGACTTGGTAAAGCACCAATGAAATGCATATAGACATTGCTTGACCACCAACAAATAAATTTCATTTAATATTGTAAATAATTTTTTTTTATTTTTATTAATAGACGTTAGAAAACATTAAAAGAAAATCTAGAAGAGTATCAATCATTTGCGCTGATAACGATAGCCCTGGGTCAGCTGGAAAGCCTTCGGTGGCTACTTATGCGCAAACTGGAATTGAGATTACGACCGCTGGCAGTTGTACGGAATTGCATGAGCTCTTACCAAATTCAGCATTATGTAACTTTAAACAGACCAGCCAGAGTACTCCAAACTCACCACATTCCTCCCGCAAACGAGAAACCTCACCGTTAACAGCAACACCGGTACCACCCACTATTTCGATTACGCCCAATTCAATGCCCCAACATCAACGCAACAACTCCAACACGAGTGGTATGTCTCAACTACTGGCGCACAATCATGCCCACAGCAATAGTTATCCAAATGTTGTATCACCATTGACACAGCAGCAAAAAGTGCGTAAAAATAGTCAAGATGTTATTAAATTTAGTGCTGCAGAAATTGCTTGTGCAGCAGCCAATGTCATGCGCTCAAAATGTTCACGGCGTCATTCTGACAGTACTGTATCTCATGGCAATCAACGTATTAGTGGCGTAAGCGGAGGCATAAATGGTACTCACCATCATCATCTACGCAACCATCATCATCGTCAACACAGCACATCTCTGGCTAGTAACACAAATCATCATCAAAGTCATCATTCCCGTCGGGATAGTAATCAGGAGACTGTCGCTTCTTTCTCAGATCGTAACTCAAACAGTTTAGCATCATCACGGGAGTCATCGGCAAGCCTTAGCATGCGCTCGCAAAGGCGTAAATTGTCTGTAAGTTCTCACACTGGTGGTAAGATACCTTGGTGCGGATGTTGGGGAAATGGTTGTTTGTGAACATTAGCTATTTATTTTATTTCCATTTTTTTCTTTATGTATATTTTAATGATTGCTAGTAACATACATTCAATAAATTCTAAGAGCAACCATTTTTTATCGAACACATACATACATATGTACATTACATGCAGTATCCCAGCTAGCAATTGGGAGATTGTTTATGATAATATCAGCAAAATAAGTCTTTTAGGATTCCTTTAGATGATCAAAAAAGTTTACAAAAAGACTCCTAGAAACGCTTAAAAAGCTACTAATTAAAAAAACAAAAACAAATCTTGCAAAATGTGTCTAGTCCAGTGATGTCAGCCTCATACACAATTGTGGAAGCAAAACTCACATGTACGCTTACGCTCTTTTATTTTGAGAGCGTAAAATATAATTGTTTACTGAAAAACACTCTCATTCAGCGGGAAGTATCGCAAGTCCTGTTTTGAGGCCTCTAAACAGAAATAATATGTTTATATAAATATAGATATATATATATATATGTATATATATATATATATATATATATATATATATATATATATATATATATACAATACATATAAGAGGTTTGAAATAAGTTGGATCCACTGTATGTAGGTACATCTTTTCGAAAATTTCTTAACGTAGCTTTTAAATTAATTCATATGTAAGACTTTTTGTAAAAACTGTTTCTCTTGTATATAAACTAACCAAATGTTCAGCTTAAAAATGGAGAAATATTTTATAATTAAATATCTGAGCACTTGGCAATTTTCGAAACTCTTTTTTACAAATACGTGTGGTTTTTGGTGTTGTTTGATTGTTGTACTAGTAAGAGTACCTGGTAAATCTGCCTTGGTTTCTACTTTTCCACTGTAAGAGAAAGACTGAAAGAGTACTCGGCAAGAGTATAATCTGCTCGATTTCGAGCGTATTTTACTCGCACTCGAAATCGAGCAAAGCATATGCGCTCTTATTCGAGTGGCATAGAAAAATAGAGTACACTCGATATCTTTTTTTTCACTCGCAGGAGTACTAGCGCTCGAATTCGAGGGAGTTTCACTCTCTACTCGAATTCGAGCGAAGATCTCGGAGCTCTGCTAATATGACTGTCTTTTATGCTGTTATTTCTGTATGAAATCAGAAAAACGAGTCAAAAAATACTCTTTCTGGAGAGTCGCATGAAGGGTTCCATTTTCTCACACAAAAAATTCATTTTTGACTCATAAATGATTATTTTAATCGTGCAGTGCAGTCGAAAAAGACAGATATTTGATTAACATTTTCAAAAAATGCTAGCTGGGATATTTAAAATACGAAATAACATTTGTTAGGAACAAAACGATGAGTATATATAAACATACATACATACGTACATATGTATTAACTCGGATGTATGCATTGTAATTGTAAATAAATTGATAAGAATTTGAAATAGTTAGTAAATATTTGTCTTTATTTAGGTTAACATATTGAATAAATTTAAATAATTGGTTTAATTTAAGCAACTAAATTGCAACGTATACGAGTTTATTAGAAATTAAATTTATTTTAAAGAATATATTGAAAAAGAGTATTGTTGCTAAAAATAACAAATAAAAATTATGCAAAATAAATAACATGGATTCTATTTTTTATGTTATTGTAGTTGAATATTTTAATTGTGTTTATTTTATCAAAGATAACTCATTTCAATTAACTGAAATTTTAAAAGTTTTAATAATAGACACATATTTTAATTAATTTTTTAAACAAAATAAAACTAATCAAATTAATCTACATACAATTTAAAAAATATTTTCTTGTCTGTTTATCAGGGCGGCAACCCAAACGAGCGGTAGCGGTAGTGGTTTTAATATTTAGTTTAGTTTATACATATGTATCGATATCGGCTTATAATGGTACCGATAACTCAAAATCAGTATCATACCTTTGTTACTATTTTACAGAGTACCAAATATTCACTCATTTGTCACTCATATACATGAACAATAATATTTATACTTACTCCTTATAGGTTTTTATACCTTTCACAAAAAAGTGAACGGTTATTAGGTTTGTCATTCCGTGTGTAATTTATTCGATATCAATATAGGACCCCATAAGGTATATATATTCTGGATGCTTATGAATAGCGATTACGATTGACCGATGTCCGTCTGTCTGTACGTGAAATCGGGTTCCCCAAGCCCCCAGAAGAGTTATAGACTTCGTTCTTGGACTGGAAATGAACTTAAATGGAGTGGTATTGAAATTTACACATTTACTGTTACTGATCATGTGCATCCCGTGAGATGCCAAACAGTGGGCACTGAAGATGCTGTAGACACTGTACAAGATAGCATTGAAGATGATCTTAATCAACCAATTTGACGACGTTCTCAGCAGCTGGGCTTGTGTCCTTCCACTTTATGGAAGATTGTTTAGTTGCGGCAGCCACATGGCAGACATCATATTTAAACATTAATTTTATAAAATTTTCTTTCCAATAACACCCGTTTCATTGATATTAAAAATATATTTTATTGTTTTATTATGATTTAAACTTGTGTCACTCTATAAATCTACTTTTTAGATAAACTGTTCGTCTCTGCTCTTTTACAACATTTAGTGTTTGTAGTTTGAAATATTTTCCACACGTTAACACCGTTTTGAGATTGAGTTATTCAACATTTAATAGGTTTAGTTCACTAAAAGCACAAAATTTGAATTTATGTATGTACTGTTATGTACGAAAAATATTCGATTTTCCAACTCTGGAAGCGAATTTTTATTTTTTTACCAATGCAATTCTTAGTGAGGTGTAACATAGTTTTACTTCACAAAAAATTGAAATTTTTAAACCTTTTGGTCACTTTCATGTACCATAAAATATATCATTTGTCCAACCTGGAGTCGAAATTTTGATTTTTTAAGATTTTAATACAAATTTTGTTCTTCCTGAATTATAAAAATGCTTTAATTAATTAGTGCTGTTAGCTGAAGTAGTAGAACACGAGACTATGAAGCGGAGGGTCATGAGTTCGAGCCCGCGCTGAGTCATGAAATATTGTGTTGAATTCTTCTGATCAGCATTAGTTCGTGGTTGTGTTAGTTGTTGCCAGCCTGTTTCAATGATGAAGGCATAGTCACTGGTCACTGAACATAATTGGCAGCGACTGACACTATCATGTACTAAAAGCAGAGTAACAGCACCCACCTTCGTCGGCCCTGTAGCAAAAATTAGCCGGCGTAGTAAAAGGTTGAAATAGCTACAAAAACAACTGCCTATCTTCTCATCTTTCCTAATCTCTCCCCTCAATACTATCCCCTCGTTTTCAGTTCCGGCGCAATGCATTGCATATATAGGGGTATCCCCTGAGTGCTGGTCCTATTCCTAAAAAAAAAAAAAAAAAAAAAAAAGAAACAACGTCAATTGCCTTTTTGGTTACTTTTATGCAGATTAAATATATAAATTTCCCAACCCTGGAAACGAAATTTAAATTTTTTTTTACCAATGCAACTCTTAATGAGGCATGAAATAGTTTTATTTAAGAAAAACTAAATATTTATAACCATATAGGATATAAATATAGTTTTAATTAGTAAAAAACAACGTCAATTGCCTTTTTGGTTACTTTTATGTTTAAAAAAATTTCAATTTCCCAACTCTGGAAGCGAAATTAAAATTTTTTTAAATTTTCTTTATCAATGCAAATCTTCATGAAGTATAAAGTAGTTTTGTTTAAGAAAAACTCGAATTTTGCAACCATTTTGGTTTATAAATGTACTACAAAATATTACATATACCAAAAAAAATTTAATTTTTCCAACCCTGGAAACGAAATTTTAATTTTTGTTTGTTTGTTTTTTTTTGTATCAGTCCAACGCTTCTTGAGGTATAAAGTAGTTTTATTTACGAAAAATTGCAAATTTTTTACCATTTTGGTAACTTTCATATACCATAAAATATTGCACTTGTCCATCCCTGGATTCGAAATTTTATTTTTTATTTTTGAATTTGAAAAAACAAAAAAAGACAACATCAGTTGCCTGTTTGATTACTTTCATGTATAAAAAAAATTCAATTTCCCACCCCTGGAAGCTAAATTTGAATTTAAAATTTTGGATTATTTTTTGGCTAATGAACGAAGTCTCTAGCTCTTCTGAGGGCTTGGGAAACCCGATTTCACGGACAGACAGGCGGACAGATGGACACCGCTCAATCGTCATCGCTATTCATAAGGATCCAGAATATATATACTTTATTGATATCGAAGAAATTACACACGGAATGACAAACCTATATACAGTGGTGGACATTAGGGTAGCACATCAGCTATATGCGCTCATCTAAACCAAAATTTGTCATGTATATTTACAAATTCAATTATTCCTCTCCTCTAATGTGTTACGTGCTGCCCAAGAAACACGTGACATCATTTTGTTTAAATTTTATTGCGTGTAACAACTTTATTTGATTTTGAAATAAGACAAACCCCAACAAATGACTGGACAGTTATTTAGCACAAATTTAAAAAAAAATTATTTCAATAAAAAAAGATAACGCAAAATTAATTTCACTTAAAAGTTAGTATTTGTTAGGAAACCCCTCAGTTTTAATTACAGCTGCACATCTCCTGGGTATACTGTTCACCATGGCCATGCATCGTTCTTGTGGTATAGCGTACCATACCTTTTGTATTTCCGTCCACAAATCGCTCAAGTTTTTGGGTGTAACGGCTGTAATGTGTTTCTCCACATCATTCCATAGGTTCTCTATAGGATTGAGATCCTGTGATTGAGCTGGCCATTTTAATACATCGATATTATTTTCTTCCAAGCAACAGTTCACTATGCGTGAAGCGTGTTTTGGGTCGTTATCATGCATAAAGCGCCACCTAAGTGGCATATATCCCTCTGCATATAGAATCATTGTATTCAGAAGTATATTTTTGTAAACGTATTGATCCATGGGATCAACACCGTACCCAGAAAACGCTGCCCAAACCATCACATTTCCGCCACCGTGTTTTACCGTCTTTGATGTGTATTTTGGGTTGTGCTGCACGATTGGAGGACACCATACATAACATTTTCCATCTGATCCAAAACGACAAAACTTAGATTCGTCACGCCAGAGAACAGTTTTCCAAAAAATCATTGGCTTCTCTAAATGTTCACGCGCAAAAGAAATTCGGGACTTCAAGTGCTTCTTTGATATGAGTGGCTTATGTTGTACAATACAGCCACGCAAATTTCTTTCATTTAATCTTCTTCTAATTGTTCATGACGAGATGTCAATACCAAATTTTGTTGAAAATTCACTTTGTATTTCATTCGAGGTCTTAAATGGGTCTGCAACTGAGGCACTATAAATAAAGGAGACCTCCCTTCGGGTGGTTTTTCTAGGTCTAGTACCCTGTTCAACATTTTTGTACGTCCCATAAATCTGAATATGGCCTAATGCGTTATAGACCATCTTCCTGGAGCAGTTCAAAATGGATACAATCTCACTAAAGGTGTTTCCTCCCGAGCTTATTTGCTGAATTACTTGACGTTGCGCCTCTGTGCACCAATTGCTTTTAGCCATGCCTAATTATTGTTTTCTGGTTTTTATTCAACCTTTTAAAATGAAGTATTTATAAAACTTACCACTTTAAGATTTTAAAGACGAAGAATAATGAAAAATATTAAAAGTTGTAAAATGTGCTAAAATGCTGATACCCTTTCACTTTTTTGTGAAGGGTATAATAAAAATATTTTCAATAAACGTGCACAAAACTGTCACCCCTATCGTGAATAACAATTGTAATTTTTGTTCGGTGAAATTTTTATTCCACTCAAAGGGAAAAATGGTATCGTGGTAAATCTACCGTGGGAAATTATTCTCACTATCAGTTCTCAGTGAATGTAAAAAGAGAATAACCTGAAAACAATATAAAAAATCAAAGAAATTTGTGTAATAAAATTTAGATTTATATAATAATTTTAAAAAATTAAAAAAAAATATTGCTAAATATTTTGTATTCAAATTATTTGGATACATTTTGGGTACCGAACAAACCAAATTAAAAATGTTCTTAATGTTCCGAAGTACGGTTCCAGAGCTGGGAAGCTTACACCTATTTCTCGACGCAATATTTATACCAAAAATCAATTATTTTTTTTACTGTTTATAAATTAAACCTATTTCGTGCTTTGGGAAGCCTCAATGGTCTATTAAAAAATAAAAAAATTAAATTTGTTTTTCCAGGGATGGGAAACAATTTTTTTTTGCCTATTCCGTATATTGTCGTACATGTAGTAACTAAAAAAAATTCAAGATTTTCTTTAATAAAACCTCTTTTTACATCATGAAGATTTGCATTGGCCAAAAAAAAATTTTTAAATTCAATTTTTGCTTCCAGGGGTGGGAAATTGCATATTTTTTATACATGAAAGTAATCAAACAGGCAACTGATGTTGTTGTTGTTTTTTTTTTTGCTAACTAAAACTGTCTTATAATTAAGGAAGAACAAAATTTGTATCAAAAATTCAAAAATAAACTTTTGAATCCAGGGATAGACAAGTGCAATATTTAATAGTATATGAAAGTGACCAAAATGGTTAAAAATTTTAAAATTTTCTAAAAAAAAAATTTATTTATACCTCATGAAGCGTTGCACTGATAAAAAAAACAAAAAATTAAAATTTTCGTTCCAGGGTTGGGAAAATGAAAGTTTTTTTTGGTACATGCAATATTTTGTAGTACATTTAAAAACCAAAATGGTTGCAAAATTTGAGTTTTTCTAAAATAAAACTACTCATGTAGATTTGCATTGATAAAATATATTTGAAAAATTAAAATTTCGCTTCCAGGGCTGGGAAATTGAATTTTTTTTTATGGAGAGAAGTAACCAAAAAGGCAATTGACGTTGTTTTTTTTTGCTAAAACTATTTTATATTTTAGGAAGAACAAAATTGGTATCAAAAATTTCAAAAAACAAATCAAAATTTCGGATCCAGGGTTGGACAAATGCAATATTTTATGGTTTATGAAGGTGACCAAAATGGTTCAAAATTGTAAATTTTTCTTAAATAATACTACTTTATACCTCATGAAGAGTTGCATTGGTAAAAAAAACAAAAATTAAAGTTTCACTTCCAGGGTTGGGAAGTTTAAAGTTTTTTTGGTACATGCAATATATTGTAGTACATGAAAGTGACCAAAATGGTTGCAAATTTTAAGTTTTTCTTTAATAAAACGACTTTATACCTAATGAAGACTAGGATTGGTAAAAAAAATAAAATTTCGCCTCCAGGGCTGGGAAATTTTAATTATTTTTTTATATATAAATGAAACCAAAAAGGCAACTAACTTCAGTTTTTTACTAATTAAAACTATTTTTGAGTTCAGTTAAAACAAAATTGGTATCAAAAATTTAAAAAAAATCAAAATTTAGATTCCAGAGGTGGATAACTGCAAGGTTTTGTAGTACATGAAAGTGACCAAAATCGTTACAAATATTAAGTGTTTCTTAAATAAAACTATTTCATGCCTCATTAAGAGTTTCATTGGTAAAAAAAAATTAAAATTCCAGGGTTGGGAAATTTAAATATTTATTCTGCATAAAAGTAACCAAAAAGGGAATTGACGTTTTTTTTTTTTTGCTAATAAAAACTGTTTTATATTTCATGAAGAAGAAAATTGGTATTAAAATCTTATAAAATCAAAATTTCGTCTCCAGGCTTAGACAAATGATATATTTTATGGTACATGAAAGTGACCAAAACGTTTAAAAATTTTATTTATTTTTGTCAAGTAAAACTATGTTACACCTCACTAAGATTTGCATTGGTAAAAAATAAAAATTCGCTTCGAGAGTTGGAAAATTGATATACAGGCTTGGAAAATCTACATTTTCTGATTCATTAAAGTAACCATATAACTTGCTATTTTTGATTTTTATGATGAATTATGCCTACTATATATATCAGGAAGAAAAAATTAGTTTTAAAAACCAAAAGAATCTAAAAGACGATTCTACGGTTGGACAGTTAGAATTTTTTGAGGTACATGAAACTGATTTTTTCTTCTTGTACGTAAATTAAACATATTTAATATTTTTGAAAGACGTTCAGAGGTATTAGAAATAGCTCCCTGGCTGAAAAATTTAAACGAAAAGAATTACATCTGTGAATCTGGATACACAAAACTAAACAGATGTTTTTGCATCATTTTTGTATAATAGTGGGGCACATACAGGCACGGTTGCCACTGAGTAAAAAAATTTTCTACCAAAATTTTCCGAAAATGTTACCAAAAAGTTACCAAAATTTTTTTTTATAAAAACAAAAATCTCTATTTTTATTATAATAAAAACAACAACTTTTATTAATAAAAAACATAACACAAAACGTTTTAATTCATTTTAGAACATAAATAAATATTTCAATTCATTATACCTACGAATTCCGTATTTAATTTAAATAAATTATTTATTATTGCAGTCATTTAAAATAATCTCTTGCTGACCAAACATAATGTTGGTCATTACCTAAAGTCAATTCTTTAGCTAGCATTATGTTGTTTAAAGAATTAAATTCTAACCTGTTTCTCAATTTGGTTTTTATTAAACTTAGACTAAAAAACTTTCTTTCTGCAGCTGCTGAGCTATGTGGAAGGCACATTAAATTAAACATAAAATCAGTCAGTTCCTTAAAGCTATATTCATTAAGTCCGTTTTTTATAGAACTTATGTTTTGCCAGAATGATAAAATATCATCTGCTTGATTAAGATCATTTTCTAATAGAGTAAGATGTCTCCATTGTGTAATTATTGTATCATTATTATAGTCATTTAAATATGAAAATGCATTTAAAAGTTGTAAAAAAGAGTCTTTGGTTTGATTAATTATGTTATTTGGTGTTATAATAGACAAAGATTTTAAAATAGTTCTGCTAAAATCAAATCTCTTCTTTAATTGATCGAGAAATTCTATATAAAACTTCCTACAGCATACTTTAATTTCTATTTGTTGCGATTCCGAGAAATTTTTGTCTTTTAAATACTTTTCCGCTTCACTACCAATAAATACTTCCAGTGGAGGTAAAAAGTTTTCGGAATTCTTGGTTACAAAATTGTTTAAACATTCGATGCTTTTTATATAACTACTTTTAATATAATTGAAAGCAACAAGCTTAAAATTAATATCTAGGTGCTGAAACAAATAAGGCAAACGGACCGTTTCGGATTGAAATTCCTTATTTAGGTTGTTAATAATTTTCAATATGTACGACAAAAACATCATATAAACCCTTATTTCTTCATTTGCCAATAAATTTGAAATTTCAATTGGCTTACCTCCGTTTACCTCCAGAGCACATGATAGAAAATACAGCTGTAGGGGCTTCCACTGCTCAATTATTCTTGAAATGATCGCTTCCAACGCTAACCATCTAGTTACGGAAAGTCCCAGCATTTTGTGCGGCTCAGAGTTACAATACTCTTGAAATTCTTTAAGTTCATGAATTCTTTTAGAACTATGCGCGAAGAAATTGTAAACCTTTCTGCATAGATTTTCAACATCCAGTGGCAGTTTTTTGCATGCATAGCTTGAACACATATGCAATGAATGGCATGTACATTTTATATAGAAGAAATCTGTGTCACGTTTAAGTTTCCTTTTTAAGCCATTTAATTCTCCAGCCATTGTGCTCGCTCCGTCCGTTGTCAAACCAATTAGGTTTTCTATGGGAATATTATTCCTATCAAAAAATGCTTTTATTGTTTCGTATATGGATTTGGCGTCAGCTTGAACCAATTCCAGTAAAGATAAAAATCTGTCCTTGACTGATTTAGAAATTCTGTCGATGTACCTCACTACCAATACCAAGCATTTACGATCCGATACGTCAGTTGTTTCATCAACAATAAGGGAAAACTTTGAGGACTGCATTGTTGATGTTATGTTTTCACGGGCTTTTCCTCCTAATGTATCAGCCAATTGAGTAGCTTTAGTGCGACCACATTTAATCAATTTCGCAATGCGAGAATCTGGACAACATTCCCGTAGCAGAAAAGGCAAAAAATCCATTAAAAGGAAGGGTAGGTTGTGGCAAATGCAAAACATGACTAATGTCAATTCCGCTTGCATTACTTGTTTATCCAGAGATCTCTGCTCCTCAGTAAAAAACTGGTCAATCTGAACTTGATTTTTCTTCTGTTCTAAGCGTTGGACATGTGCACTTTTTGTTGCGTGATTCTTTAAATGTGACAAATGATTAACTAATGTCCTTTCGCAGACTGAACAGTAACATTGGCCTGCTTTTTCCAAAAGCCAAGGAAACTGTTGCTTCCACTCCGAACGAAACTTCCTGGTTTGCTTTGTAATTTCCTCTTCAATTCTGTAAGATATATACAACTTGTCAAATATTTGGTTTTATGCATTGTGCATTCAATAATCATTTTACTGATTTTCTTTGGAAGATCCATGTTCATCGTCGCTGCTCAAAATCGACACGTCCTCCGCCACCCTTCGCTTTTTTATGATAAATCTAAACGAAAAAATATTTCAATATATTTGTCATAAAACAGTAATGTTTATACTTACTTATCCATACAAAACACAAACTGAAGAATAATTTTAATTTGTCCGAAATTTTCACACCTAGCTCATACTTAACATAAATAAACAAACATAACATCAAAGCCGATGTGAACAAAAGCTGCTAACTACGACATTTGCATATTACGCCGTTGAGCAATTTGGCGCACATTCACACAGTTGTTTTTAATGATTTTTTTCTCAGTGTTGAGTAATACGGAAAAATGATAAAAGAAAAGCAATATAAACAAAAGTTACCAACTTAAAAACAAAGTTACCAAGTTACCAACCCTAAAAAAAATTACCAATTTTGGTAGAATGTTACCAACTATGGCAACTGTGCATACAGGGCCATTTTGAAGCGATTTTTTTTAAATCGGTCAGAATTTTGTAAGATTTTCTTGTGAATGAATCGTGCGATTATGTAGGATAGTCAGTCACGGCCTTTAACACACAAAAACTTTTGTTTTGTATTCATCAGAAATGTGGAAAACAACATTTGGCTATACCATGCCCGTGACCTTTTTTGCCTATATCTCTTGAACCAGGCACAATATTTGTATAAAACAAAAACTAAAACATTTGTTATATACGCATTTAAAAAATAATGGGATTGCACCATTTAAAATTTAAATATTAGAAAAATCAAACGTATCATAGGTGTGTGTGTTCTCGTAGAAAAACTTGGGTATGCATCGTACGGTTAATCGTTCTTGCACGAGAGTACTCAAATTGTGTTTATACATATACCCTTCACAAAAAAAATGAAAGGGTATACTAAACATTAGAGCGTCTCGCCTTACAGGCAAAAAAAAGTTCGCCGTACACCACAGAATATGAAGCATTGTTGCAAGGCGGTTTAAAAAAAAAATTCTTATTTTATTTTTGCCGAAGTGGAGGTCGTCAAAACACATTTTTCGCTATATATCTTCTACATTTGCAGTCGGATCTCAAAGAGCGATACATCGATATTTTTGTCTCGATAGTCATTGGCCTCAAATATACCGTTTTTGTATTTACCCACCAGAGCTCAGTTCCTATCATCCTAATGTACCACCCTAATATCACAAAACTAAAGCTCGCAAAAAATCATTTAACTTTTGGTAAGGAAGTTTTTCAATAATCCCAGCAAAACTATTAAAAAAAAACTTTTGACGAACGTAGGGGTAGCCTTTTTAAATTTCTTGTCATATCGTCGATATTTATAGTCGGATCTTAAGTGTGATATATCGATGTTTTACTCTCGCCTTTTTTGTTCTTCAGTAATCATTGTACTTACCCATCATACCAAAATAGAACTTACCCACATTATCCAAACCTATACAAAGAGAATTAAAACAAGTAAAAGTGCTATATTCGGCTGTGCCGAATCTTAAATACCCTTCACAGATGTCATTCTTTTCGTTTAAATATTCCGGCTAGGAAGCTAAATGTTTGGCTTTTCTTATTTCTAATACCTCTGAACGTCTTTCAAAAATATTAAATATGTATGTTTATTTACAAACAAAGAGAGAAAGGCCGTTTCATGTACCCCAAAAAGTTATAATTGTCCAACAGTAGAATCGTCTTTCAGATTTTTTTGGTTTTTAATACCAATTTATTTCTTCCTGATATATAAAGTAGGTATTATTCATCATAAAAATCAAAATTGGCAAATTATATGGTTACTTTAATGAATCAAAAAATGTCGATTTTTCAACCCTGGAACCGAATTTTTAGCTTTTAAAATGTTTAATATCAATTTAATACTTAGCAAAACATAAAATATGTTTAATTCACTAAAAAAAAACAAAATTGGGAACTTAAGTGGGTACCAAATGTATGTACCAAAAAATTTCGATTTTCCAGCCCTGGAACCGAATTTTTAATTTTTTTATAGTAATTTAATTTTTTCTGATATATAAAATAGGTTTAATTTACTAAAACCTCAACATTTGGAATTTATGTGGGTACTGGAATCGAATTTTTATTTTTTACCAATCCAATCCTTAGTGCGGTATAACATAGTTTTACTTGACAAAAAAATTAAAATTTTTAAACTTTTTGGTAACTTTCATGTACCATAAAATATTTCATTTGTTCAACCCTGGAGTCGAAATTTTAATTTTTTAAGATTTTAATACCAATTTTGTTCTTCCTGAATTATAAAACAGTTTTAATTAGCAAAAAAAAAAAAAAAACAACGTCAATTGCCTTTTTGGTTACTTTTATGCAGAATAAATATTTCAATTTCCCAACCCTGAAAAGGAAATTTTAATTTATTTTACCAATGCAACTCTTAATGAGGCACGAAATAGTTTTATTTATGAAAAAGTTAATATTCGTAGCAATTTTTTTCACCTTCATGTACCACAAAATATTGCAGTTATCCCACTCTGGAATCTAAATTTTTTTTTTTTTTTAATTTTTGATACCAATTTTGTTTTTCCTGAACTAAAAAATAGTTTTAATTTGTAAAAAACCGACTTTAGTTGCCTTTTTGGTAACTTCTATGTATATAAAAATTGTAATATCCCAGCCCTGGAAACCATATTTTATTTTTTTTTTACCAATCCTAGTCTTCATTAGGTATAAAGTCGTTTTATTTAAGAAAAATTAAAAATTTGCAACCATTTTGGTCACTTTCATGTACTACAATATATTCCATGTACCAAAAAAACTATCAACTTCCCATCCCTGCAAGGGAAATTTTAATTCTTTTTTTCTTTTTTTGTACCAAAGCAACTCTTCATGAGGTATAAAGTAGTGTTATTTAAGATAAAATTACAATTTTGAACCAATTTGGTCACCTTCATGAACTATGAAATATTGCACTTGTCCAACCCTGTATTCGAAATTTTGATTTTTTAGGAAATTTTTGATACCAATTTTGTTCTTCCTAATATATAAAATAGGTTTAGTTAGCAAAAAATAAAAACAACGTCAATTGCCTTTCTGATTACTTTTATGTATAAAAAAATTTTAATTTCCCAACCCTGGAAGCGAAATTTAAATTTGTTGTTTTTTTATCTGTGCAACAGATAAAAAACAGAGGTATAAAGTAATTTTTTTAGGAAAAATTTCAAATTTTTAACCAATTTGGTCATATTTTTGTACTATTAAATATTGCACTTGTCCATCCCTAGATTCGAAATTTTATTTTTTATTTTTGAATTTTTGTCGCCAATTTTGTTCTTCCTAAATTGTAAGGCAGTTTTAGTCTGCAAAAAAAAACAACATTAGTTGCCTGTTTGATTACTTTCACGTATAAAAAAAATTAAATTTCCCACCCCTGGAAGCAAAATTTGAATTTAAAAATTGTTTTTTTCCAATGCAAATCTTTATGACGTATAAAGTGGTTTTGTTAAAAATAAACTTAAAATTTTTAAGAATTTTAATTACTACATGTACCACAAAATACATGGTCCGAAAAAAAATTTTTAATTTCCCATCCCTGGAAAAAAAAATGTTTACTTTTTTAGTTTTTAATAGACCATTGAGTCTTCGCAAAGCACGAAATATGGTTAATTTACAAACATTAAATAAAATTATTGATTTTTGGTATAAATTTTGCGTCGAGAAATAGGTGTAAGCTTCCCAGCTCTGGGAAGCAGTTCTATCTGCAAGACCAGCTGGAAGCATAACAATTTTCAGATAAAATAGTGGAAATACCAGGTGAACATAAACAAAATAACTTCATTTGATGACTTTGTTTGCTAAACTTAATTATTTCCACATCTTACCCATGCCGTTGTCAAAACACCGAGCGTTTTGCTCATATAGTTCATGAGTCTGAAATGACTTCCACTGATGAGCAACTCATGGGCCAAAGTTTTTCTAAACGCGAGAGTCGTCAAAAATATAGCAAACTTGCATCATTTTAAAATATGATTCATTAAAATTTTTGATTTTACATTAATTTTTATACCCTTCACAAAAAAGTGAAAGGGTATATATAGGTTTGTCATTCCGTGTGTAATTTCTTCGATATCAATATAGGACCCCATAAATCATTTAGCAATGTCCGTCTGTCTGTACGTGAAATCGGTTTTCCCAAGCCCCCAGAAGAGCTAGAGACTTCGTTCTTCGACCGTTGGATTGGAAATGAACTTAAATAGAGTGGCATTGAGACGGTTCCAGAGCTGGGAAGCTTATACGTATATCTCTACGCAAAATTAGTACCAAAAACAAATTATTCTTTTGGTTGTTTGTAAATTAAACCTATTTCATGCTTTAGGAAGCTTCAATGGTATATTAAAAACTAAAAAAATTAAAATAATTTTTCCAGGGTTGAAAAATAAAAAGTTTTTTTTGGCCCATTCAGTATTTTGTAGTACATGTGATAAGCAAAATGGTTAAAATTTTTTTCCTTAAATAAAACCACTTTATACCTCATGCAGATTTGCATTGTAAAAAAAATTTTTAAAACTAAAATTTCGCTTCCAGGGCTGGGAAATTTAAAGTTTTTTAGGTACATGCAATATATTGTAGTACATGAAAGTGACAAAAATGGTTGCAAATTTTAAGTTTTTCGTAAATAAAACGACTTTATTACTAATGAAAACTAGCTTTGGTAAAAAAAGAAAGCAAAAAGAAAAATTTCGCTCCCAGGGATGGCAAATTGAAATTTTTTTATACATAAAACTAACCAAACAGCTAACTAACATCGGTTTTTTACTAATTAAGACTATTTTCAATTCAGGGAAAACAAAATTGGTATCAAATATTAAAACAAATCAAAATTTCAATTCCCGGGTTGGATAACTGCAATATTTTGTGGTACATGAAAGTGACTAAAATTGTTACAAAATTTAAGTTTTTCTTAAATAAAACTATTTCATACCTCATTATTAAGAGTTGCATTGGTAAAAAAAAAACAATAAAAAATTAAAATTGCGTTTCCAGGGTTGGGAGATTAAAATATTTATTCTGCATAAAAGTAACCAAAAAGGCAATTGACGTTGTTTTTTTTTTGCTAATTAAAACTGTTTTATATTTCAGGAAGAAGAAAATTGGTATTAAAATCTTATAAAATCAAAACTTCGTCTCCAGGGTTAGACAAATGAAATATTTTATGGTACATGAAAGTGACCAAAAAGTTTAAAAATTTTATTTTTTTTTTGTCAAGTAAAACTATGGTACACCTCACTAAGAATTGCATTGGTAAAAAATAAAAATTCGCTTCCAGAGTTGGAAAATAGAGATGGTACATAAAAGTACCCACATAAATTCCAAATTTTGTGTTAGCGAATTAAACCTATTTTATATTTAAGAAATAATTTAAAATTCGGTTCCAGGGTTTTAAAATCGAAATTTTTTGGTACATACATTTGGTACCCACATAAATTCCCAATTTTGGTATTTTTTCAGTGAATTAAACATATTTTATACTTCGCTAAGAATTAAATTGGTATTAAAAATTTTTAAATTAAGAATTCGGTTCCAGGGTTACAAAATCGAAATTTTTTGGTACATAAAAGTAACCATATAAGTTCCCAATTTTGGTTTTTTTTCAGTGAATTAAACATATTTTATGGTTCGCTAAGAATTAAATTGGTATTAAACATTTTAAAAACTAAAAATTCGGTTCCAGGGTTGGAAAGTCGACATTTTCTGATTCATTAAAGTAACCATATAACTTGCTATTTTTGATTTTTATGATGAATTATACCTACTTTATATATCAGGAAGAAAAAATTGGTTTTAAAAGCCAAAATAATCTAAAAGACGATTCTACGGTTGGACAATTAGAACTTTTTGAGGTACATGAAACTGATTTTTTCATATTGTTTGTAAATTAAACATATTTAATATATTTGAAAGACATTCAGAGGTATTAGAAATAGCTCCCTAGCCGAAAAATTTAAACGAAAAGAATTACATCTGTCAAGGGTATTTAAGATTCGGCACAGCCGAATATAGCACTTTTACTTGTTTTATTTCAATTTCACTCTTTGCAGTTTCTCTTCGCAGCTCAAATCTCTTTATTTCATTTTCCATTTTTTTTCTTGCAATGAAAGGACCATATCAAAAGGATTTGCATTTTTAAATTTTGGAGTAGTTTCCTGTATTTTTTTAATGCTTTCTTTTAATGTGTTTGAATCAATAGGTGACTGGAAATTATTAGAAATTTCTGGAGAAGTAATCGTGATGTCTTCAACAGTTTCCGAGTTGGTTTCATCATCGTTAAAGTCTAAAAGTACATCAACATCCTCAATTGCGAGGGTTTTAAGAGTTTACATGAAAACCCTTATTGTGTTTAATGTTCTACGATATTATCTTTATATATTTATAGTCTTTGCTCAGACCAAAGTAAGAACCAATACGAAAGGAAATCTTTAATTTCGTTTATTTACGTACCCTTGTATGAAGGCAGACATTTTTTTCATGTCCGTGTTCCAGAAATCGTGCTATAGGTTATTGAGTAAAGTATTTAATTTTAGATACTTCTAAAGATAAAAATTGAGCATAATATCCATCAGATTGAGAAGTACAGAAAATATGGCGATTGGACAATGGCAACCTCCCAATATAATATGAATTCAGCAGCATATTGGGATTCGTTAAAATGATTTCATATAAGAAGAATAAAACCAATTTCTCTGAATATTAATACAGTGGACCCCCGATAATTCGTAATCGCAAGGGACCGGCCATTTTTTACGAATTATAGGGGTTTTTGATTTTGCGGGGTTTCGATTTCACGGGGTTAAAATAAAATAAATACGAATTAACGGGGGTTTTCAGTTTACTTACTAAAACGATAAAAAAACATAAAAAACATTTTTTAAAACAAAACAATTGTTTTTTCTCTCCATTGTCAATGCCAGCAAAAATTTGTTGTGTTGGTAACATCGGCAGACAAAATGATCTTAAACAAGTAAAAGTGCTATATTCGGCTGTGCCGAATCTTAAATACCTTTAACAGATGTAATTCTACTTTCTTTCTTGCCAAAACAGTACGTAGGTTTAATTAAAAAATCAAAATGATGTTATCGGTTACTTTTATAATTAAGAAAACGTTAAAATTTTTCGGCTAGGAAGGTAAATGTTTGGCTTTTCTTATTTCTAATACCCCTGAACGTGTTTAAAATATATTAAATATGTTTAATTTAAAACAAAAAATAAAACAAAAAGTTCTAATTGTCCATCCGTAGAATCGTCTTTTAGATTTTTTTTGGCTTTTAATACCAATTTAACTCTTTCCGATGTATAAAAAAAAGATTTCATCCACAAAAAACCAAAATTAGGAGCTTATATGGCTAATTTTATGTACTAAAAATTTTCGATTATCCAACCCTGGAACCGAATTTTTAGTTTTTAAAATGTTTAATACCAATTTAATTCTCAGTGAAGTATAAAATATGTATGTTTAACCTTCGCCTTACCAAAGGTTTTTATATACATCGTTTACCAATACCCACCCGGGTGGTACTGAAGTTTTATGCATGTTCTTATGTGCGGTGGATGCTATATTACTGATTAAAGTGGATGCTATATTATCAGATATATTGCTATTAAACTTGTGAGAAGTCAGCTTTTAATTTTTAATGTTAATCACAGAGATGGTTTCTTCATGTCTTACTGTTTCCAGGGATCAGCGCCTCTTAGGGAATCGCAACTGAAATATGAACGTATCTGTTATTTTTCCCAAGTATAATTTCTAAAATCTTGTATTCTTTTCCAAGTTCATAGATGATCGCCAAATAATTAGTTTTTTTATAACTCAGCAAGATGGTGTTTAGTCTCTCCAAATTTTCGAAAAGAGCATTGAGGAATCAGTGATCTACTCTTTTCTGCTACAAAGCTTTGTAACGATAATTTAGGTATATATATATATATATATATATATATATATATATATATATATGTGTTGTGAAATGTAAGCATAGCAAGGAAGATTTTTATTATAATATACAATTTAGTTGTTATGTAAGAACGTTGGAAAGTGGTCGCAAAGTTTTTTGATATGAGTAGTGAAAATAATTTGCAATATGTATGTATTTTATAATCACTATTTCTACTTTCAAAGTAAAAATAATTATTGTAACTGATGTTACTAAAGGCTATCTTATGAAGAGAGAGAAGAGTATTTTCTTGGATTGATTGACTATGAGTTAGATTTGGATGGTACTGAGAATTTGTGTGGTGATGATGAAGACCAGGATTATATGCCTATTGGAGATGCTGACGATTCTGATATAGAACAGAAGTTTGGTGAAGTAGAGGTGACCGTTGAAAGTGATTATGATGATAATGATGAATCATGTGCGAGTTCTTTGTATTACGAAACTAAAGACAATGTGAAATGGTATAAGGAGGCGCCAACGATCGATGAATACTATTCATGAAAACCTTTATATGGGTTTTGATTTTTTAAGATTTTAATGCCAATTTTTTTCTTCCTGAATTATAAAACAATTTTAATTAGCAAAAACAACAACGTCAATTGCCTTTTTGGTTACTTTTATGCAGAAAAAATATTTCAAATTCCCAACCCTGGAAACGAAATTTTAACTTTGTTTGGCTTTTTTTTACCAATGCCACTCTTAATGAGGCATGAAATAATTTTCTTTAAGAAGAGCTTAATATTTGCAACCATTATGATCACTTTCATGTACCATAAAATATTGCAGTTATCCAACTCTGGAATCTAACTTTGAAATTTTTTTTTAAATATTTTGTAACAATTTTGTTTTTCCTGAACTAAAAAATAGTACTAATTAGTAAAAAACCGACGTTAGTTAATTTTTTGGTTACTTTTATGTATAAAAAAATTTCAATTTCCCAACCCTGGAAGTGAAATCTTAATTTTTGTTATTTTTGTTTACCAATGCAACTCTTCATGAGGTATAAAGTAGTGTCATTTAAGAAAAATTTGCAATTTTGACCCATTTTGGTCACCTTCATGAACTATAAAATATTGCACTTGTCCAACCCTGGATTCAAAATTTGGTTTTATTTTTGAATTTTTTGATATCAATTTTGTTCTTCCTAAAATATAAGATAGTTTTAGTTAGCAAAAAAAAAACAACGTGAATTGCCTTTTTAGTTAATTTTATGTATAAAAAAATTAAATTTCCCAGCCCTGGAATCGAAATTTAAAATTTTTTTGTCAATGCAAATTTTCATGAGGTATAAAGTAGTTTTGTTTAAGAAAACAAAACTAGTAGAACACGAGACTATGAAGCGGGGGGTCGTGAGTTCGAGCCCGCGCTGAGTCATGAAATATTGTGTTGAATTCTTCTGAACAGCATCAGTGCGTGGTTGTGTTAGTTGTTGCCAGCCTCTTTTAATGATGAAGGCAGCGACTGACACTATCATGAACTAAAAGCAGAGTAACAGCACCCACCTTCGTCGGCCCTGTAGCAAAAATTAGCCGGCGAAGTAAAAAGTTGAAATAGCTACAAAAACAACTGTCTATCTTCTCATCTTTCCTAATCTGTCCCCTCAATACTATCCCCTCGTTTTCAGTTCCGGCGCAATGCATTGCATATATAGGGGTCATCCCCTGAGTGCTGGTCCAAGATTAAAAAAAAACTCAAATTTTGCAACTATTTTGGTTATTACATGTACATACTACAAAATATTGCATGTACCAAAAAAAACTTTCATTTTCCCAACACTGGAAATGAAATTTTAATTTTTTGTTATTTTTTTATCAGTGCAACGCTTCATGAGGTATACACTAATTTTTTTAAGAAAAACTTCAAATTTTTAACCATTTTGGTCGCTTTCATGTGCTATTAAATATTGCACTTGTCCATCCATGAATTCGAAATTTAATTTTTTATTTTTGATACCAATTTCGTTCTTCCTAAATTATAAGACAGTTTTAGTTAGCAAAAAAAAACAACATCAGTTACCTGTTTGATTACTTTCACGTGTAAAAAAAGTTATATTTCCCACCCCTGGAAGCAAAATTAGAATATAAAAAATTTGTTTTGGCCAATGCAAATCTTCATGACGTATAAAGAGGTTTTGTTCAAGAAAAACTTAAAACTTTTAACAAAACAGGTAATGGGGCGAAAAAAAAATTTTTAATATCCCATCCCTGAAAAAAACTTTTATTTTTTTATTTTTAATAGACCATTGAGGCTTCCAAAAGCACGAAATAGGTTTAATTCACAAACATTAGAACAAATAAATAATTGTTGGTAAAAATTTTGGGTCGAGAAATAGGTGTAACCCTACCAGCTCTGGAACCGTATTTCGGATATTTCTGAATTTCAATACCAGTCTATTCATTTCCAATCCATCGGTCCAAGAACGAAGTCTCTAACTCTTCTGGTTGCTTGGGAAACGCGATTTCACGTACAGACAGACGGACGTCGCTATTCATAAGGATCCAGAATGTATATACTTTATGGGGTTATATTGATATCGAAGAAATTACACACGGAATGACAAACCTATATATCGTTAGCTAAAATGCAAACGGCCCTAACTAACAAAAAATCCAAAATCGTTTTTTTTATTGATTCTGATGCATAGCATCAAAATACACATCCACAAAAAAAATTGGACCCATCTGACTAAAATTACCAATTTTATTAACGAAAAACAAACGGCCCTATCTACAAAAGCATTTATTTCATAAACGCAAAAAGACATAACTGATTGTTTGTATAGACAACATTGTAAGTTGACAAAAAAAAAGATAGATTTGACGGTTGAACAATTTATTTATTAAAGAGAAATAAATTTGTAACAGCTTAATGCAATTTTTTAAATAAAATATATTAATTTCATCTCAAGAGCAATTTTATCTGAGTTGTGATTGATCTATGTATTAATATTTCTGAAATAAAGAAAAATAAAATAAAAAGCATCATGTCAGTTAGAATCTCACTATCGTCGGAAATATACTGAAAAGGTGTATTTTGAAGCAGACTTCAAAAGTTATAAAGAAATATATGATCTTTATACTGACTCATGTAATGACAATAAAGAAAATGATATTGGGGCTGTATCATTTCCCAATTTTATGAAACTTTTTAAATCTTCTAATTATGCTCTATTTAAACCTCGAAATGATCAGTGTGACTTATGTTTGTCTTATAAGGCAAAAAACTTGCCACAGGAAGAGTTTGAAAATCACCGAATAGAAATTGACCAAATGAGATCTGAAAAGGAAAATGATATTGAAAACGCAAAATCAGGATTGTGTTTACTACTTTGTATAGATATGCAAGCAGTAAAGCTTTTACCCCAGTCCAAAGCTAACTCGTCTTATTATAAAATGAAGCTCCAGCTTCATAATTTTACCATTTACAATGTAGTTAATCACGAGTCTGACAATTATATTTGGGATGAAACTGAGGGAAATCTGGTTTCATCCACGTTTACTACAATTATTATTAAACATTTGAGAAATTCACTTGAACGTTTTCCTGAAATCCACCACATCATTATCTATTCAGATGGTTGTTTTTATCAAAACAGAAATGTCGTTCTTTCAAATGCTTTGCTTTCTTTATGTGTAGAAAAAGACATTACCGTAGAACACAAATACTTGGTGGTTGGTCATACGCAAATGGAATGCGACTCTACGCACTCTCTTATTGAAAGAAAGATTACGAATAAAGAAATAAACATGCCATTTGAATTTGTTAACTTGGTAAAAGCAGCTCGCAAAGCCCCTTTTTCTCTTAAAGTTCACCACTTGAATCACAATTACTTCCTTGATTATGAATCTGTCAATAAGCGGTATAAATCTATAAGACCAGGTATAATATGAAATGTATGTATTTCTGTAAAATCTACTGAATCGAAAAATTATATTTTATTTTTAAGGACAAAAATCCGGGGACCCCACTGTCAATATGATACGTGCACTGGCATACGAACAAACAGGAACTATTTATTTTAAAACCAAAATAGATGACAATTATGCCCAGCTTCCGCAAAAAACTAGAAACAAAATCATTACCGCTTTACCTCCGAGATTGCACGAAGAAAGATTAAAAGTTTCTAAAAAGAAGTGGCAGCATCTGCAGGATTTAAAACCACTACTTCCAAAAGATTGTCATTATTTCTATGATAGCATACCCTTTGAAAATTAATTAATACCTTATAAATTCACTCTTCTTTATTCCAATTTTTGCAACTCTTTAAATGAATTATTTTTTGTTTAATCTTTATGAATTATTTTAATTTAATTTTTTTGTGATGCAATATTAAATTGAATTCACACATAATATGTTTATTAAAAATAAATAAAAAGCGTGTACATATAATTAAATTTATTAAACAGCGTTTTCCTAATAAATAAAAAAATACAATCAATCTACTTTGTATTAATGTGTAGATAGGGCCTTTGGTTTCATAAAATTAGACTACCAAAGGACCTATGTAACTAACAAGGCTTTTTAAATATATAAAAATTTTATTTTAGAAGAATTCAATTTCTCATACATTTTTTATAATACTGGTGAAAATCATGCTGATCGAAACTATACCATTAGTTTAAAACAGTTTTTTGCTTCTCCTGTAAAATTTTCAAAATGTTAGATAGGGCCGTTTGCATTTTAGCTAACGATATACACTTTCAATTTTTTGTCAAGTGTATAAAAATGTATTTAATATCTACATGAACAAGGAAATTCCAGCCAGGTGAATGTAGATATGTAACACATTTTGATTTACGTACAGCACGCATATGGAAATGAAGAAAATAAGAACACGTGTAATCTAACTTTGCCCAATTGTAGAGTAATGATATGTTGAATTAAAGTAAAATTTTGGTTTTGGTGTTTTGGTTACATGTCGAATGCGCTAATTTACTCGCAGGGTTTAATACATTGAAACGATTCAACGTCCACTGGTAATGGGACCACTTTATAGTATTATATATATTGAAATTAATATTATCTTTTAAAATTTCTTTTACTTTAAAATTTTTAGTAAAATGTTAACATGACCAAGGGCAGAGCAACGTACCTTATATTATTATAAATTATTGCTATGACTTTGTCAGCTTTGTGCATCAGGCTTATAAATATATTTATATTAGTCTAATATATTTTTAGTTCTGTTATTAAATTAGTACGAGTATGTTAATAAAAGCAAGTTTCAATTGTACAGATATTGGAAAAAGAGCCTTCAATTGATGCCTTGAGTTTTTTCGGAAGCTAAAAAATTAAACGTCTTGAAATATTTTAGATCACGAGCGCCCAGGCCCTATGCGCTTGATGCTCATTTGTTTTTGTAAAAGCGCTTAGCTATAATCTGTGAGTTTTAATACTCGCATACAGCACCCAGCACTAGCAATACGAAATACACAAACAACTTTGTCTTATTATACCCACCAAAAAGAGAATATGGAGGGTATATTCACTCCATAAAGTATATATATTCTTGATCAGTGATGATATATAAGACGATATGAGCATGTCCGTCCGTCCGTCTGTGGAAATCACGATTCAGTCCAAACAAAAAGAGCTAGACTCTTGAAATTTGATATAAATATATCTTGAAGGATAGTTCGGAGATGGGCTAAATCGGGGAAGAGGGAAAAAAGATCCCCTGAGAAGAACTAAACCAACCCATAAAAAACAACATAATTTTTAATTTTTTTTTTTGTAATTTTGTTAAGCAAATGATATATTTTTATATTAAAGAAGGTCCAACGCGTTAAACTTGGAGCCATAAAATAAAAATAAAATTATTTTGAACCCCGCCCCTTTTAGTGGGCTTTATTATATGCAAAAATTGTGTAAAAATTTAACAAATTGTTTTACTTAAGCCTACATTCCTTCAAAATAAAATTTTTAAGCTTTAATGACGAAGCTGAGATGTCACCTGGTACTACTGTACAAAAGTAACAATGCTTTCGTAATGCTAAGATCACGCTATCGGCGCAATGTATCGATTTTCGTCGGCTTACTGCAATAAAGTCATAAGTGCTAAACCAAAATTGCATTATATCATAATTAAGTCTACATGGCATTATTAACAATGCAGTGTGGTGCAATTATTTCCTTATATTTCAATTAGTTGACATATAAGGCAAATTTTGCTTATTAATTATAACTTTATTTCAGTGAGCCGACGAAAATCGGTACATTGCGCCGATAGTGTGGTTTGCTGATAAACATTGACGACAGCGATCATCAGTGAAGATTTTATTTTTGTTTAGCGTATAATATCGCTTTGTATGTATTTGTTTTTACAACAAAAAATATTGAATAAAAATTTGTTTTTCTTTCAATGTATTGGTGTTTACACTTCCATAAGGAACTTTTGGGCACACTTGTTTTAGATTATAAGTAAATGTGGGATCACACGATTGTCGCAGAGAATTGTCAAATTCTCTGCGGTCACATGATTGTCTCATTTTACATAAACTTAATTGTCGCGAATTGACGCAAGAACATTAAGTGGCAATAATTGTCGCACTCCGGTAACAAGATTGTTCTATTGCACGGCAAATCTGAGAAACCGCTGTTGTGCAAGAAGCCAAATTTTGTTTTGTTTATATTAGCGTAAATTGTAAAACATTTAATATTGGGTGTTTTTTATTGAGGTATAGAACTTTAAGTTGGCATCACTTTTTTAACTGGCGGCCATTTTGTCAGCTGTCAAGTGATTAATATTTAGTTTGGTTTGCATTTCATCATGAACAGGTTGACAAAAGAACAACGCTTGCAAATCGTGCAAATTTATTTCGAACGTAATGGTTCAGTTCGCGAAGTTTACCGCAAGCTCCGTCCATTTTATGGTCGACATAATCGTCCATCAGAGCAATTAATTCGGTTAACCATGGATCGTTTTCGCACTACGTTTACTCTATGTGATAATACGCATCCGCAGAGACGTCGAACATTGCGCACCGAAGAAACAATTGCCGCTGTAGAGCAAAGTGTTGAAGAGGACCCGAATGAATCGATTCGCCACCGTGCACAGCAATTGGAGCCATGATAACCGACTATTTTGTTCCCGAATTGGATGGCATGAATGTGGATGAGTTGTGGTTCCAACAAGACGGCGCTACATGCCACACAGCGCTTTATTGAAGGAAACATTCGATGAGCGCATAATTTCGCGGAATGGACCTATCAATTGGCCACCAAGATCGTGTGATTTGACACCATTGGATTATTTTCTTTGGGGATATGTGAAGTCGCTCGGCTACGCCAACAAACCAGAAACGTTAGGGGACTTGGAAGCCAACATTCGTGGCGCTATTGCCAACATACGGCCCCATATGCTCGAAAAAGTGGTTGAAAATTGAACCTGTAGAATTGGCTTTATTCGAGCCAGCCGCGGCGGCCACATGCCCGAAATCATATTTAAACATTAATGGCATAAAATTATCCTTCAAATAAAGCCAAATTGATGGACATTAAAACGATTTTCTTATGTTTTATTTCAATTCGAAGTTCTATACCTTTAAAAAAAACACCCTGTATATATTTTACGTAAAGATGATTTGTTCTCTAAAGAAAAAAATTGCATCAGCTTTAATTATCATGCGTGTACTTGAAGATATAAAAACTGAAGAAAAGAAAAGTTAAAAGAATTACATGGGTCAGAGATCAGCTTACAAAAAGAAGCAATGATGGCGCATATGAAAAAACATTGATGGAGTTTCGTGATATAGTAAATTAAAACTTTTTGTTCAAAAACTTTATTCGGATGAATGACGAAACGTTTAAAGAATTGTTGCAAGTAGTGTCACCATATATTAAAAAACGATACACAAATACAAGAAAAATTTTATTATAACATAACCAACTATTGGTGCAAATTGACACAAGACTTCTTTAATTGACACAAGAGAAAACAATAAGTATTGGTGCATTTTTGATAATTTTATTGACCCTTGGTTAACTATAAACCGTTCACACGATTGCCACACCAGAGTTGCATTTGGTTGCGGCAAATCACCACAATTTTGTTCTCGATTGTCGCATGGGACAATAAATTGTGATATCACACGATTGGCATATAAAATATAAAAATAATTGATGCATTGCGGCAATTGTGTGATCCTACCTTAAGCATTTAGAACATTTTTTTTGGCAATTATCATATGCATACACTAAGGGGTGTGTATATAAGATTGTATGTATTGATGGATGTGTACTTAAAGGTTATGAATATCAATGAAATTTCAGGTATATAAATGTAATAAAATTGTCTTGTATTTGCAAAAGCAAAATAATTTGTTTTGTGAAAATCCTATCCTCATTAGCAAAATAATTGATTTTGCGAATATTATGCTTTATGTTTTATAAAATTCATTTCCAATACATATAATAAATATGTATGGACACTAGGGGTGGGATAGTGCACAACTTTTTGATTTCGACACGCGAGAACCGCTAGTTTTGTAGAGTTTGGCAAAAAAATGCATGAGCCAAAAAATTAGGGAGGTAGGATGAGGGTAAATGGCTCCTCATCGGGGTCAAAAGTAGGGGAAAACGAGACAAAATCCACGAAAAACTCAATAACTATTTCTGGATCGCTCTTAGGGGGGTTAAATATAAGACCGACTCCCACTAATATTTTCTCACCTACATTTTTTCTGAACATACCTATCCCCTATCTAGCCTCCTTAGGGGCGTTCCCATACAAAATGCTATTTTTTATAAAATTAGCCCCACTGCTCCAACTAGCTCCAGAGTGCTCGTAGATGGGCGAAATGTATGACGGACTCATAACACTTTTGTTAGTCCAACATTTTTTCAGAACATGCCTACCATCCATCTTCAGTCATTAGGGTGGTCCCCATACAAAAATTTTAATTAACAAAATTTATTTGGATTATAAAAGAAATGTTTTATTGTTGAATTATTATTATAATTAAATTAAATCGTTTTTATTATGAGAAGGATACTTTTTCCTATTTTCACATACAACTTGAAGCAAAAAAATTTTTTCTTCCTCGTTGCGGCACAGTATGTTGTTGTATTCTTCTATTAACTTTACTCCTCTTTCGGTAGCGTCATTGACAACATGTAATTTACTCAATATTTCTGTCGCTTGCTGGTAATCTTTGCGTTCTTCCCAGTTTTCTGGGTCGGTAACTATAAAGTCCAATGACAGTCCAAAGCGCACGAAAAATTTGGCTGTTTCAGGTGTTACGTATTGGCTTAAATCATTATTCATCAGATCTTTATTTAGTTGTGTTGATTCCACGCTAATTCTTTTCACGCTTTTGAAACCAAAAATATGTGCTGAACGATCTTGATTGACACTGCTGCCACAATGGTCCACGTTACTATCGTCATCTTCTTCGAAGGAATCATCCACATCGTCCTCTTCCTCGCTGTCCTCGTGTTTCTTATATTTTTCATTCTCAAATGCACGAATTGCGTTCGCCATTTTACGTTTTGTGTCGTAGGAGACAGATCTATCAAACAATGCGAGAGAAATAGCTTCACCATTGAGATACCAAAGATGTCCAGAGAATCTTTTCCACAACCTTTGCGATACAAGCTCATCAATCAGAGCATAATCAGCAATCGCTTTCAAAAAATTTAAATCATTATTTGGAGCTTTGATTGCACTTGTGGCGTTAAACCAAGCTTTCACGTAAAGTGTTACAATGAAAATGGTAACATCGCGAAGTCCACTTAGTTCTTCCTTATTCAATTCGAAATATTTTCGGAATAAAAATATTTTTGAGCAGTATATGCCTTTCGCCATCCACCGGGCATGGCTGATAGCTCCTGGTGGTCTAAAACGATAATTTGGAATATTTTCGCCAAGAAACAATAAAATTATTTCGAGAAACTCTTTATAGTCATCTCTGGGTTGCTTTTCCTTCAGTTGCGCAAAGCAAAACGACTTGATCTCTAATTGAACTTCAATTGGTAATTTCTCTGCAACGTTGTAATCTTCTATGCCAGAACTATAAGGTTTATCTTTAATTTTTTGCCATTGCCCTTTGAAACGAGCAAAAATTGGAACTCCTGGCCCAGACATTTTACCGAATTTAGCTTCAAAAACTTCTTTTAATTGCAATTCATAAATGTGATGCCTACATGGTAGATAGAAAAGATCTCGTTCTAGTAGAGTGACGCACCTTGAAATTGGCCAGTATTTGTTGACGTGGTATCGAATGACATAGCTTGAACACGGTCAGTTATTTTCCAATCAAGCAAAAGCCCGTAAATGGCATTCGCAATACGTTTGCCTTTGCCTTTACCCGACGGTATCTTTGGCACGCCCAGGAGTTGCTCCTTTCCATCATATGTAATGATAACGGGAAGTCGCTCAACTTTTTTATCACTGCCTTGCATATCCGGCAACATTTTGCCATCCCAATGCACATTGAAAAATTTTGTTTCAGCCAACTGAAAAAGTACACGTGCTGTATTGTACAGAAATATAATTTTTATTTCATATAGCGTACCTGTGGGTTTTCCTTCGAAAATTCTGCAATCTGCTGACGATTTTTTGTGCGGGCTTCTCGGAGTGACTTCCGATTGATTATATATAGCCTTGGATCAAGTTGAAAAGCTCGTGCTGCAGCAATCAATATACGAACCGCTGCTACATCTGTTATTTTACATCTGTCGAAAACAGACACAAGATCCGGAGTAATGCATTCGATTCTGCCTCTTGTTCCTTTTGGTATTCGCTTGGGCGAAATCTTTCCATCATCGGCCACGTCGACCTCAATATCTGATTCACTCGATTCAGTGGATGAAATCTTGCAAACTGAAATTACACAGTACACACTTGTAAATATCATAATTACACTCTAAAATTGTATAATATTTTTGAATTGTAATAATAATAGTTACCCGTTACTGGAGCTTCCTTTTGAAGTTTTGCGCGTTTTATCTCTTCTTCTAGTTTTCTTCGTTCCGCTCGTCTTTTCTGTTTTTTAGCTATAACCTTGTCAACACCCGTCATGCATCCTGGACGCCCCTTTTCTCTTTGAAGTTGCAAAAAAGCTATATCTTCCGGATTGGTTACCATTTCGAGTACATTGGCATGTGCAATATCAAAAAGATCATCCAATTTCCCGACAAACTCAGCCTCCTTTTTTCTTTGCGTTTCTCCGCCTCTTAACGTATTCTTTTGTATAGCTAACCATTCAGTGACCAAAGAATGAACCTTTTTTTTCACATCGCTTCTATGTTTTGTCGGAATAAACGCTTGACGCCAAAAAATCATGACAGTGTCAGTTACCAAATTTGCACTTTCGTCAGCACTTGTTTTACGCTGCCCAGTGCCATAAAAATAGAATCTAAGCACTTGCTGTCTAGACGGCAACTTTGTTCCCGTTATATTCGAGCATGGTTGTCCAATCAAAAAGAGTTCGGTATGCGATCTCAAACTGCTCGCAATCCCCATCGATGTCGATACCATTTTTTGCTCTAACTAATACAACTTTACCCTTGTCTGTATGTTTATTTAATAATTACTTACCTTGTTTACTTGTTAATTTCGGTATTAATTTTTTTCCTTATTTATGTAAAATATACTAAAATTGGTCACTTTCAATATATGTATATCAAAAAAGAATGTAAATTTTTTACACTACGTACAAGTGTGACTTTCCTCTTTAAAACTCATTAAGAAGTAGCAAAATATGTATAACAACAAAATAACATAAATCAAAGCAAATAATTTGTAAATCCCCTAACTATTTATATAAAAAGAAAATTGTGCTACCACACGCTAAAGTTTTTAAAGTAAATCAAGTTATAAACTTTATGTAAAGTAAGTGGCAACGCTGGTTTATGTATGTATGCAATAACTAAAACCGTAAATTTTATATCAATGACGCTAAACAAAAAAACGATTATCATAATAATCAGCATTACTCAATAATAAAATATGTTTTTATAATCCAAATAAATTTTGTTAATTGAAATTTTTGTATGGGGACCACCCTAATGACTGAAGATGGATGGTAGGCATGTTCTGAAAAAATGTTGGACTAACAAAAATGTTATGAGTCCGTCATACATTTTGCCCATCTACGAGCACTCTGGAGCTAGTTGGAGCAGTGGGGCTAATTTTATAAAAAATAGCATTTTGTATGGGAACGACCCTAAGGAGGCTAGATAGGGGGTAGGTATGTTCAGAAAAAATGTAGGTGAGAAAATATTAGTGGGAGTCGGTCTTATATTTAACCCCATAAGAGCGATCCAGAAATAGTTATTGAGTTTTTCGTGGATTTTGTCTCGTTTTCCCCCACTTTTGACCCCGATGAGGAGCCATTTACCCCCATCCCAATCCCCTAATTTTTTGACTCATGAATTTTTTTGCCAAACCCCACAAAACTAGGGGTTCGCGCATATCCAAATCTTGGTACTAAGGATTTCCATATAACACTATTCCACCCCTAATGGACACACATATGTATGTATTATAGGTTTCTTAACACATTTAGACTCAATAAAAGTGTCTTTCAATATGTCCTGAAACAAATCCAAACAAAGCTAAAATGTAACATGCTAAAGTCTGAAATTACCCCACCAATATAGCTGGCAATTGCTCTGCAATTTTTTGCGCAAGGATCATATCAACTAAGCGTTGGGAATGACTTTAATTTGTCATTGGCTCAGCCCGCAGTCAGTAAAATTATTTTCGAAGTTTTGGTCGCAATGAATACCACAATTTGCAACAATTGGGTTAAATTTCAAACGTCGGAATTTGAAACAATGGTGTGCAAACAATTTTTTTATGAACGAGCTGGTTTTCCTGGAATCATAGGATGTGTAGACGGAACTCATATTAAGATGATTGGCCTCTGCAAAACTGCTCAACATTTATATTACAATAGAAAAGGCTTCTTCAGTATAAATGATTGTAATTACTACCAACCAATATAAAAACAATAAATTTAATTGCTAAATTTTCATGATTAATTATTTTTAGATTTGTGATCACAAAATGCGCATAAGATATGTAGATCCAAGGCACCCTGGTTCCGGGCATGATTCCTTAATTTGGAATACTAGCCGAGTAAGAAGGATTTTACGAGAATAGTATGAGGCAGGCGAACTTAATTCGTGGATTCTTGGTATGAAAATTTAAATAACATAAAATCTTTTTAACGTTTAAATTTTTAGGAGATGCTGGGTATCCGTTGGAACCATTTTCAATGACACCCTTCAGATCTGCGACTGAACATAGCGCGGAAAGCCGTTACAATTCGGTTCATTCAAAAGCGCGAAACATTATAGAGCGAGTAATTGGAATGCTTAACTCGCGATTTCAGTGTCTTCTTGCAGCACGGGAATTGGATTATGATTACCAAAAAATTGCACAAATAATGTTTGTGCTGCTCTCCGCAAAATTTGTATTCATTACAATACTTCTTTTTCCGATTGTGATGTAGAAATTGCTTCCGAAGAAACCGAAAATTTCAATATAAGTAATGTAAATGATAACACAGATGGCACAAAAGCTAATAAGAGACGCTATTAAAAACAGCTTTTCGTTATGAATTTCTTTTATTCAATATGTACATATACTCGTATATATTCTCAAAAATACTAAACTAAAAAAATACTAAAATAAAAACAAGTTCCCTTTTCCAAGGGCTTCCGAAAACCGATTTCACGTACAGTCACGCGAATATCGGTTACTCGACTTCCCTATTCATAATGAGCCAGAACATATAATTAATGGAGTGACTGATATATTAATATTGAGGAAATTAGAAACGTAATTATACTATACGAGTATGTACATACGCATACCCTTTCACTTTTTTGGAAGGGTATAAAAACACCAGGCATTTGTTTTTATACCCTTCACAAAAAAGTGAAAGGGTATATATAGGATTGTCATTCCGTGTGTAATTTCTTCGATATTAATATGGAACCCCATAAAGTATATATATTCTGGATCCTTATGAATAGCGACGAAAATTGGGCGATGTCCGTCTGTCTGTATGTGAAATCGGTGTTCCCAAGCCCGTGGAAGAGCTAGAGATTTCGTTCTGGACTGATGGAATGGAAATGACCTTAAATAGAGTGGTATTGAAATTCAGAAAAATCCGAAATACGGTTCCAGAGCTGCGAAGCTTACACCTATCTCTCGACGCAAAATTAATACCAAAAACCAATTATTTTTTTGGTTGTTTGTAAATTAAACCTTTTTCAAGCTGTGGGAAGCCTCAATGGTCTATTAAAAACTAAACAAATAAATTTTTTTTCCAGGGATGGGAATGTAAAATTTGTTTGGCACATTCCGTATTTTGTAGTATTAATTTTAAGTTATTCTTAAGTAAAACCTCTTTATACATCATGAAAATTTGCATTGGTCAAAACAAATTTTTTTAAATTAAAATTTTGCTTCCAGGGGTGCGAAATTGAGAAAGGAAAGGATGGTATTGAGAAGACGTGAGAAATAGAAAATATTTTTGTAGTTTTTTTAACTTTTGCTTAGCTGGCTAATTATTGCCACAGTACCGACGAAGGAGAGTGTTGTTACTTTGGTCCTTAGTCCATAATAGTGTCAATCGCCGCCAGTTATGTTCGATGACCAGTGCTACACCTTCATCACTGAAACAGCCCAACAGCAACTTTCACAACCATGCACTACTGTTGATCATAATAGTTCGAAACAATATTCATGACGGAGCGCGGAGTCGAACTTGGGACTTTTTACTTCACAGTCTTGTGTTAACTACTTCGACCAACAGCAACCGGCTGTTAAACGCCATAGCAGTGCTGGAATAAAAATTGTACTTTTTCTTTGCCAATCCTTTCAAAACGAAGTAGTGGTTCCTGAGAACCACCCAGAACTTCTCACGAACCCCGCCAGGGCAGCCAGCTGTGCATCCCTGAGGCAGTCCAGATCCCGCAGGAAACGTGAGCCTAGATGTCTAAGCCTACGCTCATGCAGGGCCGGACATTCGCAAAGAAAATGCTGTACTGACTCCTCTTCCTCCTCATCTAAACAGCTCCTGCAGCGACCATCATGGGGAAAGCCCCGACATGTGCCCAATTGCACAGTGCCCCGTCAAGACCCCCCAAGGAGTGCCAACGACTTTTTCCCAAAAGTCAGAAGCTGTCTAGTCCTACCCCTGTCAAGCGAGGGCCATAGAGTTCTGGAGACCCTACAGGTGGTAATACTTGACCACCTGCCTGTCACCTCCCTCTCTGCCTACTCCTGAATCTTATTCAGCAGCTCAACTGAGGGAATGTCAATATCCCTGCGTGAGGCTGCCTCATCCAAGGCCGAGCCCGCTCTAGCGCATTCATCCGCCATCTCATTCCCCTGAATGCCTTCATGCCCTGGAACCCAAACTATCCTGACGTCATGTCCTTCAAGTCGAGCCAGAGATTGAATGCATGCCGGTACATATCTCGACCTCACTGTCCCCGAGTCTAGGGCCCTAATTGCTGCCAGACTATCCACACAAATGTCAATAATTCTTGCCTCCAAACTGAGCCCATCAATCCTCAATGCCGCCTCGGTAATGGCATAAATCTCCGCCTGGAAAACTGTCGAAGCATCGGGTAGCCTGAGCGATACCAAAAAGTCGAGATCCTCGGAATACACCCCCGAACCAGTGCCAGTGCCAGTGTCCATCTTCGAGCCGTCCATAAAAACCAAGGTCGCATTGCTGCGAGTCGCAGAGCCCTCCATCCAGTCCTTCCTCTCCGGAAACGCGACTGAGAAGGACTTGTCGAAGTTCATGACCGGAGTCATATAATCAGTCCGTCTCCCCAGGACCTGCCCTCCTACCCTTTGTAGGATAATGCCATGTCCCGTACGGTCATGCCTGAAACTGCCAGACTCGATGAGTCTGAGGGCAGATCTTGCAGATATGTACCTGATGTAAACCCCAAGGGGACCCAAGTCAAGAATCATCTCCAGACTGGCCTGAGGGGCCGATCTCATCGCGCCAGTCATAGCAAGACATGCCAACCTCTGTATCTTGCCCAGCATAGAGAGATATGTATTCTTGTCCACAGCCCTCCACCAAACAAGTGATCCATAAGTAAGAATGGGTCTGAACGTTGGAAAGTGGTCGCAAAGTTTTTTGATATGAGTAGTGAAAATAATTTGCAATATGTATGTATTTTATAATCACTATTTCTACTTTCAAAGTAAAAATAATTATTGTAACTGATGTTACTAAAGGCTATCTTATGAAGAGAGAGAAGAGTATTTTCTTGGATTGATTGACTATGAGTTAGATTTGGATGGTACTGAGAATTTGTGTGGTGATGATGAAGACCAGGATTATATGCCTATTGGAGATGCTGACGATTCTGATATAGAACAGAAGTTTGGTGAAGTAGAGGTGACCGTTGAAAGTGATTATGATGATAATGATGAATCATGTGCGAGTTCTTTGTATTACGAAACTAAAGACAATGTGAAATGGTATAAGGAGGCGCCAACGATCGATGAATACTATTCATGAAAACCTTTATATGGGTTTTGATTTTTTAAGATTTTAATGCCAATTTTTTTCTTCCTGAATTATAAAACAATTTTAATTAGCAAAAACAACAACGTCAATTGCCTTTTTGGTTACTTTTATGCAGAAAAAATATTTCAAATTCCCAACCCTGGAAACGAAATTTTAACTTTGTTTGGCTTTTTTTTACCAATGCCACTCTTAATGAGGCATGAAATAATTTTCTTTAAGAAGAGCTTAATATTTGCAACCATTATGATCACTTTCATGTACCATAAAATATTGCAGTTATCCAACTCTGGAATCTAACTTTGAAATTTTTTTTTAAATTTTTTGTAACAATTTTGTTTTTCCTGAACTAAAAAATAGTACTAATTAGTAAAAAACCGACGTTAGTTAATTTTTTGGTTACTTTTATGTATAAAAAAATTTCAATTTCCCAACCCTGGAAGTGAAATCTTAATTTTTGTTATTTTTGTTTACCAATGCAACTCTTCATGAGGTATAAAGTAGTGTCATTTAAGAAAAATTTGCAATTTTGACCCATTTTGGTCACCTTCATGAACTATAAAATATTGCACTTGTCCAACCCTGGATTCAAAATTTGGTTTTATTTTTGAATTTTTTGATATCAATTTTGTTCTTCCTAAAATATAAGATAGTTTTAGTTAGCAAAAAAAAACAACGTGAATTGCCTTTTTAGTTAATTTTATGTATAAAAAAAATTAAATTTCCCAACCCTGGAATCGAAATTTAAAATTTTTTTGTCAATGCAAATTTTCATGAGGTATAAAGTAGTTTTGTTTAAGAAAACAAAACTAGTAGAACACGAGACTATGAAGCGGGGGGTCGTGAGTTCGAGCCCGCGCTGAGTCATGAAATATTGTGTTGAATTCTTCTGAACAGCATCAGTGCGTGGTTGTGTTAGTTGTTGCCAGCCTCTTTTAATGATGAAGGCAGCGACTGACACTATCATGAACTAAAAGCAGAGTAACAGCACCCACCTTCGTCGGCCCTGTAGCAAAAATTAGCCGGCGAAGTAAAAAGTTGAAATAGCTACAAAAACAACTGTCTATCTTCTCATCTTTCCTAATCTGTCCCCTCAATACTATCCCCTCGTTTTCAGTTCCGGCGCAATGCATTGCATATATAGGGGTCATCCCCTGAGTGCTGGTCCAAGATTAAAAAAAAACTCAAATTTTGCAACTATTTTGGTTATTACATGTACATACTACAAAATATTGCATGTACCAAAAAAAACTTTCATTTTCCCAACACTGGAAATGAAATTTTAATTTTTTGTTATTTTTTTATCAGTGCAACGCTTCATGAGGTATACACTAATTTTTTTAAGAAAAACTTAAAATTTTTAACCATTTTGGTCGCTTTCATGTGCTATTAAATATTGCACTTGTCCATCCCTGAATTCGAAATTTAATTTTTTATTTTTGATACCAATTTCGTTCTTCCTAAATTATAAGACAGTTTTAGTTAGCAAAAAAAAACAACATCAGTTGCCTGTTTGATTACTTTCACGTGTAAAAAAAGTTAAATTTCCCACCCCTGGAAGCAAAATTAGAATATAAAAAATTTGTTTTGGCCAATGCAAATCTTCATGACGTATAAAGAGGTTTTGTTCAAGAAAAACTTAAAACTTTTAACAAAACAGGTAATGGGGCGAAAAAAAAATTTTTAATATCCCATCCCTGAAAAAAACTTTTATTTTTTTATTTTTAATAGACCATTGAGGCTTCCAAAAGCACGAAATAGGTTTAATTTACAAACATTAGAACAAATAAATAATTGTTGGTAAAAATTTTGGGTCGAGAAATAGGTGTAACCCTACCAGCTCTGGAAACGTATTTCGGATATTTCTGAATTTCAATACCAGTCTATTCATTTCCAATCCATCGGTCCAAGAACGAAGTCTCTAACTCTTCTGGTTGCTTGGGAAACGCGATTTCACGTACAGACAGACGGACGTCGCTATTCATAAGGATCCAGAATGTATATACTTTATGGGGTTATATTGATATCGAAGAAATTACACACGGAATGACAAACCTATATATCGTTAGCTAAAATGCAAACGGCCCTAACTAACAAAAAATCCAAAATAGTTTTTTTTATTGATTCTGATGCATAGCATCAAAATACACATCCACAAAAAAAATTGGACCCATCTGACTAAAATTACCAATTTTATTAACGAAAAACAAACGGCTCTATCTACAAAAGCATTTATTTCATAAACGCAAAAAGACATAACTGATTGTTTGTATAGACAACATTGTAAGTTGACAAAAAAAAAGATAGATTTGACGGTTGAACAATTTATTTATTAAAGAGAAATAAATTTGTAACAGCTTAATGCAATTTTTTAAATAAAATATATTAATTTCATCTCAAGAGCAATTTTATCTGAGTTGTGATTGATCTATGTATTAATATTTCTGAAATAAAGAAAAATAAAATAAAAAGCATCATGTCAGTTAGAATCTCACTATCGTCGGAAATATACTGAAAAGGTGTATTTTGAAGCAGACTTCAAAAGTTATAAAGAAATATATGATCTTTATACTGACTCATGTAATGACAATAAAGAAAATGATATTGGGGCTGTATCATTTCCCAATTTTATGAAACTTTTTAAATCTTCTAATTATGCTCTATTTAAACCTCGAAATGATCAGTGTGACTTATGTTTGTCTTATAAGGCAAAAAACTTGCCACAGGAAGAGTTTGAAAATCACCGAATAGAAATTGACCAAATGAGATCTGAAAAGGAAAATGATATTGAAAACGCAAAATCAGGATTGTGTTTACTACTTTGTATAGATATGCAAGCAGTAAAGCTTTTACCCCAGTCCAAAGCTAACTCGTCTTATTATAAAATGAAGCTCCAGCTTCATAATTTTACCATTTACAATGTAGTTAATCACGAGTCTGACAATTATATTTGGGATGAAACTGAGGGAAATCTGGTTTCATCCACGTTTACTACAATTATTATTAAACATTTGAGAAATTCACTTGAACGTTTTCCTGAAATCCACCACATCATTATCTATTCAGATGGTTGTTTTTATCAAAACAGAAATGTCGTTCTTTCAAATGCTTTGCTTTCTTTATGTGTAGAAAAAGACATTACCGTAGAACACAAATACTTGGTGGTTGGTCATACGCAAATGGAATGCGACTCTACGCACTCTCTTATTGAAAGAAAGATTACGAATAAAGAAATAAACATGCCATTTGAATTTGTTAACTTGGTAAAAGCAGCTCGCAAAGCCCCTTTTTCTCTTAAAGTTCACCACTTGAATCACAATTACTTCCTTGATTATGAATCTGTCAATAAGCGGTATAAATCTATAAGACCAGGTATAATATGAAATGTATGTATTTCTGTAAAATCTACTGAATCGAAAAATTATATTTTATTTTTAAGGACAAAAATCCGGGGACCCCACTGTCAATATGATACGTGCACTGGCATACGAACAAACAGGAACTATTTATTTTAAAACCAAAATAGATGACAATTATGCCCAGCTTCCGCAAAAAACTAGAAACAAAATCATTACCGCTTTACCTCCGAGATTGCACGAAGAAAGATTAAAAGTTTCTAAAAAGAAGTGGCAGCATCTGCAGGATTTAAAACCACTACTTCCAAAAGATTGTCATTATTTCTATGATAGCATACCCTTTGAAAATTAATTAATACCTTATAAATTCACTCTTCTTTATTCCAATTCTTGCAACTCTTTAAATGAATTATTTTTTGTTTAATCTTTATGAATTATTTTAATTTAATTTTTTTGTGATGCAATATTAAATTGAATTCACACATAATATGTTTATTAAAAATAAATAAAAAGCGTGTACATATAATTAAATTTATTAAACAGCGTTTTCCTAATAAATAAAAAAATACAATCAATCTACTTTGTATTAATGTGTAGATAGGGCCTTTGGTTTCATAAAATTAGACTACCAAAGGACCTATGTAACTAACAAGGCTTTTTAAATATATAAAAATTTTATTTTAGAAGAATTCAATTTCTCATACATTTTTTATAATACTGGTGAAAATCATGCTGATCGAAACTATACCATTAGTTTAAAACAGTTTTTTGCTTCTCCTGTAAAATTTTCAAAATGTTAGATAGGGCCGTTTGCATTTTAGCTAACGATATACACTTTCAATTTTTTGTCAAGTGTATAAAAATGTATTTAATATCTACATGAACAAGGAAATTCCAGCCAGGTGAATGTAGATATGTAACACATTTTGATTTACGTACAGCACGCATATGGAAATGAAGAAAATAAGAACACGTGTAATCTAACTTTGCCCAATTGTAGAGTAATGATATGTTGAATTAAAGTAAAATTTTGGTTTTGGTGTTTTGGTTACATGTCGAATGCGCTAATTTACTCGCAGGGTTTAATACATTGAAACGATTCAACGTCCACTGGTAATGGGACCACTTTATAGTATTATATATATTGAAATTAATATTATCTTTTAAAATTTCTTTTACTTTAAAATTTTTAGTAAAATGTTAACATGACCAAGGGCAGAGCAACGTACCTTATATTATTATAAATTATTGCTATGACTTTGTCAGCTTTGTGCATCAGGCTTATAAATATATTTATATTAGTCTAATATATTTTTAGTTCTGTTATTAAATTAGTACGAGTATGTTAATAAAAGCAAGTTTCAATTGTACAGATATTGGAAAAAGAGCCTTCAATTGATGCTTTGAGTTTTTTCGGAAGCTAAAAAATTAAACGTCTTGAAATATTTTAGATCACGAGCGCCCAGGCCCTATGCGCTTGATGCTCATTTGTTTTTGTAAAAGCGCTTAGCTATAATCTGTGAGTTTTAATACTCGCATACAGCACCCAGCACTAGCAATACGAAATACACAAACAACTTTGTCTTATTATACCCACCAAAAAGAGAATATGGAGGGTATATTCACTCCATAAAGTATATATATTCTTGATCAGTGATGATATATAAGACGATATGAGCATGTCCGTCCGTCCGTCTGTGGAAATCACGATTCAGTCCAAACAAAAAGAGCTAGACTCTTGAAATTTGATATAAATATATCTTGAAGGATAGTTCGGAGATGGGCTAAATCGGGGAAGAGGGAAAAAAGATCCCCTGAGAAGAACTAAACCAACCCATAAAAAACAACATAATTTTTAATTTTTTTTTTGTAATTTTGTTAAGCAAATGATATATTTTTATATTAAAGAAGGTCCAACGCGTTAAACTTGGAGCCATAAAATAAAAATAAAATTATTTTGAACCCCGCCCCTTTTAGTGGGCTTTATTATATGCAAAAATTGTGTAAAAATTTAACAAATTGTTTTACTTAAGTCTACATTCCTTCAAAATAAAATTTTTAAGCTTTAATGACGAAGCTGAGATGTCACCTGGTACTACTGTACAAAAGTAACAATGCTTTCGTAATGCTAAGATCACGCTATCGGCGCAATGTATCGATTTTCGTCGGCTTACTGCAATAAAGTCATAAGTGCTAAACCAAAATTGCATTATATCATAATTAAGTCTACATGGCATTATTAACAATGCAGTGTGGTGCAATTATTTCCTTATATTTCAATTAGTTGACATATAAGGCAAATTTTGCTTATTAATTATAACTTTATTTCAGTGAGCCGACGAAAATCGGTACATTGCGCCGATAGTGTGGTTTGCTGATAAACATTGACGACAGCGATCATCAGTGAAGATTTTATTTTTGTTTAGCGTATAATATCGCTTTGTATGTATATGTTTTTACAACAAAAAATATTGAATAAAAATTTGTTTTTCTTTCAATGTATTGGTGTTTACACTTCCATAAGGAACTTTTGGGCACACTTGTTTTAGATTATAAGTAAATGTGGGATCACACGATTGTCGCAGAGAATTGTCAAATTCTCTGCGGTCACATGATTGTCTCATTTTACATAAACTTAATTGTCGCGAATTGACGCAAGAACATTAAGTGGCAATAATTGTCGCACTCCGGTAACAAGATTGTTCTATTGCACGGCAAATCTGAGAAACCGCTGTTGTGCAAGAAGCCAAATTTTGTTTTGTTTATATTAGCGTAAATTGTAAAACATTTAATATTGGGTGTTTTTTATTGAGGTATAGAACTTTAAGTTGGCATCACTTTTTTAACTGGCGGCCATTTTGTCAGCTGTCAAGTGATTAATATTTAGTTTGGTTTGCATTTCATCATGAACAGGTTGACAAAAGAACAACGCTTGCAAATCGTGCAAATTTATTTCGAACGTAATGGTTCAGTTCGCGAAGTTTACCGCAAGCTCCGTCCATTTTATGGTCGACATAATCGTCCATCAGAGCAATTAATTCGGTTAACCATGGATCGTTTTCGCACTACGTTTACTCTATGTGATAATACGCATCCGCAGAGACGTCGAACATTGCGCACCGAAGAAACAATTGCCGCTGTAGAGCAAAGTGTTGAAGAGGACCCGAATGAATCGATTCGCCACCGTGCACAGCAATTGGAGCCATGATAACCGACTATTTTGTTCCCGAATTGGATGGCATGAATGTGGATGAGTTGTGGTTCCAACAAGACGGCGCTACATGCCACACAGCGCACGTCACAATCGATTTATTGAAGGAAACATTCGATGAGCGCATAATTTCGCGGAATGGACCTATCAATTGGCCACCAAGATCGTGTGATTTGACACCATTGGATTATTTTCTTTGGGGATATGTGAAGTCGCTCGGCTACGCCAACAAACCAGAAAAGTTAGGGGACTTGGAAGCCAACATTCGTGGCGCTATTGCCAACATACGGCCCCATATGCTCGAAAAAGTGGTTGAAAATTGAACCTGTAGAATTGGCTTTATTCGAGCCAGCCGCGGCGGCCACATGCCCGAAATCATATTTAAACATTAATGGCATAAAATTATCCTTCAAATAAAGCCAAATTGATGGACATTAAAACGATTTTCTTATGTTTTATTTCAATTCGAAGTTCTATACCTTTAAAAAAAACACCCTGTATATATTTTACGTAAAGATGATTTGTTCTCTAAAGAAAAAAATTGCATCAGCTTTAATTATCATGCGTGTACTTGAAGATATAAAAACTGAAGAAAAGAAAAGTTAAAAGAATTACATGGGTCAGAGATCAGCTTACAAAAAGAAGCAATGATGGCGCATATGAAAAAACATTGATGGAGTTTCGTGATATAGTAAATTAAAACTTTTTGTTCAAAAACTTTATTCGGATGAATGACGAAACGTTTAAAGAATTGTTGCAAGTAGTGTCACCATATATTAAAAAACGATACACAAATACAAGAAAAATTTTATTATAACATAACCAACTATTGGTGCAAATTGACACAAGACTTCTTTAATTGACACAAGAGAAAACAATAAGTATTGGTGCATTTTTGATAATTTTATTGACCCTTGGTTAACTATAAACCGTTCACACGATTGCCACACCAGAGTTGCATTTGGTTGCGGCAAATCACCACAATTTTGTTCTCGATTGTCGCATGGGACAATAAATTGTGATATCACACGATTGGCATATGAAATATAAAAATAATTGATGCATTGCGGCAATTGTGTGATCCTACCTTAAGCATTTAGAACATTTTTTTTGGCAATTATCATATGCATACACGAAGGGGTGTGTATATAAGATTGTATGTATTGATGGATGTGTACTTAAAGGTTATGAATATCAATGAAATTTCAGGTATATAAATGTAATAAAATTGTCTTGTATTTGCAAAAGCAAAATAATTTGTTTTGTGAAAATCCTATCCTCATTAGCAAAATAATTGATTTTGCGAATATTATGCTTTATGTTTTATAAAATTCATTTCCAATACATATAATAAATATGTATGGACACTAGGGGTGGGATAGTGCACAACTTTTTGATTTCGACACGCGAGAACCGCTAGTTTTGTAGAGTTTGGCAAAAAAATGCATGAGCCAAAAAATTAGGGAGGTAGGATGAGGGTAAATGGCTCCTCATCGGGGTCAAAAGTAGGGGAAAACGAGACAAAATCCACGAAAAACTCAATAACTATTTCTGGATCGCTCTTAGGGGGGTTAAATATAAGACCGACTCCCACTAATATTTTCTCACCTACATTTTTTCTGAACATACCTATCCCCTATCTAGCCTCCTTAGGGGCGTTCCCATACAAAATGCTATTTTTTATAAAATTAGCCCCACTGCTCCAACTAGCTCCAGAGTGCTCGTAGATGGGCGAAATGTATGACGGACTCATAACACTTTTGTTAGTCCAACATTTTTTCAGAACATGCCTACCATCCATCTTCAGTCATTAGGGTGGTCCCCATACAAAAATTTTAATTAACAAAATTTATTTGGATTATAAAAGAAATGTTTTATTGTTGAATTATTATTATAATTAAATTAAATCGTTTTTATTATGAGAAGGATACTTTTTCCTATTTTCACATACAACTTGAAGCAAAAAAATTTTTTCTTCCTCGTTGCGGCACAGTATGTTGTTGTATTCTTCTATTAACTTTACTCCTCTTTCGGTAGCGTCATTGACAACATGTAATTTACTCAATATTTCTGTCGCTTGCTGGTAATCTTTGCGTTCTTCCCAGTTTTCTGGGTCGGTAACTATAAAGTCCAATGACAGTCCAAAGCGCACGAAAAATTTGGCTGTTTCAGGTGTTACGTATTGGCTTAAATCATTATTCATCAGATCTTTATTTAGTTGTGTTGATTCCACGCTAATTCTTTTCACGCTTTTGAAACCAAAAATATGTGCTGAACGATCTTGATTGACACTGCTGCCACAATGGTCCACGTTACTATCGTCATCTTCTTCGAAGGAATCATCCACATCGTCCTCTTCCTCGCTGTCCTCGTGTTTCTTATATTTTTCATTCTCAAATGCACGAATTGCGTTCGCCATTTTACGTTTTGTGTCGTAGGAGACAGATCTATCAAACAATGCGAGAGAAATAGCTTCACCATTGAGATACCAAAGATGTCCAGAGAATCTTTTCCACAACCTTTGCGATACAAGCTCATCAATCAGAGCATAATCAGCAATCGCTTTCAAAAAATTTAAATCATTATTTGGAGCTTTGATTGCACTTGTGGCGTTAAACCAAGCTTTCACGTAAAGTGTTACAATGAAAATGGTAACATCGCGAAGTCCACTTAGTTCTTCCTTATTCAATTCGAAATATTTTCGGAATAAAAATATTTTTGAGCAGTATATGCCTTTCGCCATCCACCGGGCATGGCTGATAGCTCCTGGTGGTCTAAAACGATAATTTGGAATATTTTCGCCAAGAAACAATAAAATTATTTCGAGAAACTCTTTATAGTCATCTCTGGGTTGCTTTTCCTTCAGTTGCGCAAAGCAAAACGACTTGATCTCTAATTGAACTTCAATTGGTAATTTCTCTGCAACGTTGTAATCTTCTATGCCAGAACTATAAGGTTTATCTTTAATTTTTTGCCATTGCCCTTTGAAACGAGCAAAAATTGGAACTCCTGGCCCAGACATTTTACCGAATTTAGCTTCAAAAACTTCTTTTAATTGCAATTCATAAATGTGATGCCTACATGGTAGATAGAAAAGATCTCGTTCTAGTAGAGTGACGCACCTTGAAATTGGCCAGTATTTGTTGACGTGGTATCGAATGACATAGCTTGAACACGGTCAGTTATTTTCCAATCAAGCAAAAGCCCGTAAATGGCATTCGCAATACGTTTGCCTTTGCCTTTACCCGACGGTATCTTTGGCACGCCCAGGAGTTGCTCCTTTCCATCATATGTAATGATAACGGGAAGTCGCTCAACTTTTTTATCACTGCCTTGCATATCCGGCAACATTTTGCCATCCCAATGCACATTGAAAAATTTTGTTTCAGCCAACTGAAAAAGTACACGTGCTGTATTGTACAGAAATATAATTTTTATTTCATATAGCGTACCTGTGGGTTTTCCTTCGAAAATTCTGCAATCTGCTGACGATTTTTTGTGCGGGCTTCTCGGAGTGACTTCCGATTGATTATATATAGCCTTGGATCAAGTTGAAAAGCTCGTGCTGCAGCAATCAATATACGAACCGCTGCTACATCTGTTATTTTACATCTGTCGAAAACAGACACAAGATCCGGAGTAATGCATTCGATTCTGCCTCTTGTTCCTTTTGGTATTCGCTTGGGCGAAATCTTTCCATCATCGGCCACGTCGACCTCAATATCTGATTCACTCGATTCAGTGGATGAAATCTTGCAAACTGAAATTACACAGTACACACTTGTAAATATCATAATTACACTCTAAAATTGTATAATATTTTTGAATTGTAATAATAATAGTTACCCGTTACTGGAGCTTCCTTTTGAAGTTTTGCGCGTTTTATCTCTTCTTCTAGTTTTCTTCGTTCCGCTCGTCTTTTCTGTTTTTTAGCTATAACCTTGTCAACACCCGTCATGCATCCTGGACGCCCCTTTTCTCTTTGAAGTTGCAAAAAAGCTATATCTTCCGGATTGGTTACCATTTCGAGTACATTGGCATGTGCAATATCAAAAAGATCATCCAATTTCCCGACAAACTCAGCCTCCTTTTTTCTTTGCGTTTCTCCGCCTCTTAACGTATTCTTTTGTATAGCTAACCATTCAGTGACCAAAGAATGAACCTTTTTTTTCACATCGCTTCTATGTTTTGTCGGAATAAACGCTTGACGCCAAAAAATCATGACAGTGTCAGTTACCAAATTTGCACTTTCGTCAGCACTTGTTTTACGCTGCCCAGTGCCATAAAAATAGAATCTAAGCACTTGCTGTCTAGACGGCAACTTTGTTCCCGTTATATTCGAGCATGGTTGTCCAATCAAAAAGAGTTCGGTATGCGATCTCAAACTGCTCGCAATCCCCATCGATGTCGATACCATTTTTTGCTCTAACTAATACAACTTTACCCTTGTCTGTATGTTTATTTAATAATTACTTACCTTGTTTACTTGTTAATTTCGGTATTAATTTTTTTCCTTATTTATGTAAAATATACTAAAATTGGTCACTTTCAATATATGTATATCAAAAAAGAATGTAAATTTTTTACACTACGTACAAGTGTGACTTTCCTCTTTAAAACTCATTAAGAAGTAGCAAAATATGTATAACAACAAAATAACATAAATCAAAGCAAATAATTTGTAAATCCCCTAACTATTTATATAAAAAGAAAATTGTGCTACCACACGCTAAAGTTTTTAAAGTAAATCAAGTTATAAACTTTATGTAAAGTAAGTGGCAACGCTGGTTTATGTATGTATGCAATAACTAAAACCGTAAATTTTATATCAATGACGCTAAACAAAAAAACGATTATCATAATAATCAGCATTACTCAATAATAAAATATGTTTTTATAATCCAAATAAATTTTGTTAATTGAAATTTTTGTATGGGGACCACCCTAATGACTGAAGATGGATGGTAGGCATGTTCTGAAAAAATGTTGGACTAACAAAAATGTTATGAGTCCGTCATACATTTTGCCCATCTACGAGCACTCTGGAGCTAGTTGGAGCAGTGGGGCTAATTTTATAAAAAATAGCATTTTGTATGGGAACGACCCTAAGGAGGCTAGATAGGGGGTAGGTATGTTCAGAAAAAATGTAGGTGAGAAAATATTAGTGGGAGTCGGTCTTATATTTAACCCCATAAGAGCGATCCAGAAATAGTTATTGAGTTTTTCGTGGATTTTGTCTCGTTTTCCCCCACTTTTGACCCCGATGAGGAGCCATTTACCCCCATCCCAATCCCCTAATTTTTTGACTCATGAATTTTTTTGCCAAACCCCACAAAACTAGGGGTTCGCGCATATCCAAATCTTGGTACTAAGGATTTCCATATAACACTATTCCACCCCTAATGGACACACATATGTATGTATTATAGGTTTCTTAACACATTTAGACTCAATAAAAGTGTCTTTCAATATGTCCTGAAACAAATCCAAACAAAGCTAAAATGTAACATGCTAAAGTCTGAAATTACCCCACCAATATAGCTGGCAATTGCTCTGCAATTTTTTGCGCAAGGATCATATCAACTAAGCGTTGGGAATGACTTTAATTTGTCATTGGCTCAGCCCGCAGTCAGTAAAATTATTTTCGAAGTTTTGGTCGCAATGAATACCACAATTTGCAACAATTGGGTTAAATTTCAAACGTCGGAATTTGAAACAATGGTGTGCAAACAATTTTTTTATGAACGAGCTGGTTTTCCTGGAATCATAGGATGTGTAGACGGAACTCATATTAAGATGATTGGCCTCTGCAAAACTGCTCAACATTTATATTACAATAGAAAAGGCTTCTTCAGTATAAATGCAATGATTGTAATTACTACCAACCAATATAAAAACAATAAATTTAATTGCTAAATTTTCATGATTAATTATTTTTAGATTTGTGATCAGAAAATGCGCATAAGATATGTAGATCCAAGGCACCCTGGTTCCGGGCATGATTCCTTAATTTGGAATACTAGCCGAGTAAGAAGGATTTTACGAGAATAGTATGAGGCAGGCGAACTTAATTCGTGGATTCTTGGTATGAAAATTTAAATAACATAAAATCTTTTTAACGTTTAAATTTTTAGGAGATGCTGGGTATCCGTTGGAACCATTTTCAATGACACCCTTCAGATCTGCGACTGAACATAGCGCGGAAAGCCGTTACAATTCGGTTCATTCAAAAGCGCGAAACATTATAGAGCGAGTAATTGGAATGCTTAACTCGCGATTTCAGTGTCTTCTTGCAGCACGGGAATTGGATTATGATTACCAAAAAATTGCAAAAATAATGTTTGTGCTGCTCTCCGCAAAATTTGTATTCATTACAATACTTCTTTTTCCGATTGTGATGTAGAAATTGCTTCCGAAGAAACCGAAAATTTCAATATAAGTAATGTAAATGATAACACAGATGGCACAAAAGCTAATAAGAGACGCTATTAAAAACAGCTTTTCGTTATGAATTTCTTTTATTCAATATGTACATATACTCGTATATATTCTCAAAAATACTAAACTAAAAAAATACTAAAATAAAAACAAGTTCCCTTTTCCAAGGGCTTCCGAAAACCGATTTCACGTACAGTCACGCGAATATCGGTTACTCGACTTCCCTATTCATAATGAGCCAGAACATATAATTAATGGAGTGACTGATATATTAATATTGAGGAAATTAGAAACGTAATTATACTATACGAGTATGTACATACGCATACCCTTTCACTTTTTTGGAAGGGTATAAAAACACCAGGCATTTGTTTTTATACCCTTCACAAAAAAGTGAAAGGGTATATATAGGATTGTCATTCCGTGTGTAATTTCTTCGATATTAATATGGAACCCCATAAAGTATATATATTCTGGATCCTTATGAATAGCGACGAAAATTGGGCGATGTCCGTCTGTCTGTATGTGAAATCGGTGTTCCCAAGCCCGTGGAAGAGCTAGAGATTTCGTTCTGGACTGATGGAATGGAAATGACCTTAAATAGAGTGGTATTGAAATTCAGAAAAATCCGAAATACGGTTCCAGAGCTGCGAAGCTTACACCTATCTCTCGACGCAAAATTAATACCAAAAACCAATTATTTTTTTGGTTGTTTGTAAATTAAACCTTTTTCAAGCTGTGGGAAGCCTCAATGGTCTATTAAAAACTAAACAAATAAATTTTTTTTCCAGGGATGGGAATGTAAAATTTGTTTGGCACATTCCGTATTTTGTAGTATTAATTTTAAGTTATTCTTAAGTAAAACCTCTTTATACATCATGAAAATTTGCATTGGTCAAAACAAATTTTTTTAAATTAAAATTTTGCTTCCAGGGGTGCGAAATTGAGAAAGGAAAGGATGGTATTGAGAAGACGTGAGAAATAGAAAATATTTTTGTAGTCTTTTTAACTTTTGCTTAGCTGGCTAATTATTGCCACAGTACCGACGAAGGAGAGTGTTGTTACTTTGGTCCTTAGTCCATAATAGTGTCAATCGCCGCCAGTTATGTTCGATGACCAGTGCTACACCTTCATCACTGAAACAGCCCAACAGCAACTTTCACAACCATGCACTACTGTTGATCATAATAGTTCGAAACAATATTCATGACGGAGCGCGGAGTCGAACTTGGGACTTTTTACTTCACAGTCTTGTGTTAACTACTTCGACCAACAGCAACCGGATGTTAAACGCCATAGCAGTGCTGGAATAAAAATTGTACTTTTTCTTTGCCAATCCTTTCAAAACGAAGTAGTGGTTCCTGAGAACCACCCAGAACTTCTCACGAACCCCGCCAGGGCAGCCAGCTGTGCATCCCTGAGGCAGTCCAGATCCCGCAGGAAACGTGAGCCTAGATGTCTAAGCCTACGCTCATGCAGGGCCGGACATTCGCAAAGAAAATGCTGTACTGACTCCTCTTCCTCCTCATCTAAACAGCTCCTGCAGCGACCATCATGGGGAAAGCCCCGACATGTGCCCAATTGCACAGTGCCCCGTCAAGACCCCCCAAGGAGTGCCAACGACTTTTTCCCAAAAGTCAGAAGCTGTCTAGTCCTACCCCTGTCAAGCGAGGGCCATAGAGTTCTGGAGACCCTACAGGTGGTAATACTTGACCACCTGCCTGTCACCTCCCTCTCTGCCTACTCCTGAATCTTATTCAGCAGCTCAACTGAGGGAATGTCAATATCCCTGCGTGAGGCTGCCTCATCCAAGGCCGAGCCCGCTCTAGCGCATTCATCCGCCATCTCATTCCCCTGAATGCCTTCATGCCCTGGAACCCAAACTATCCTGACGTCATGTCCTTCAAGTCGAGCCAGAGATTGAATGCATGCCGGTACATATCTCGACCTCACTGTCCCCGAGTCTAGGGCCCTAATTGCTGCCAGACTATCCACACAAATGTCAATAATTCTTGCCTCCAAACTGAGCCCATCAATCCTCAATGCCGCCTCGGTAATGGCATAAATCTCCGCCTGGAAAACTGTCGAAGCATCGGGTAGCCTGAGCGATACCAAAAAGTCGAGATCCTCGGAATACACCCCCGAACCAGTGCCAGTGCCAGTGTCCATCTTCGAGCCGTCCATAAAAACCAAGGTCGCATTGCTGCGAGTCGCAGAGCCCTCCATCCAGTCCTTCCTCTCCGGAAACGCGACTGAGAAGGACTTGTCGAAGTTCATGACCGGAGTCATATAATCAGTCCGTCTCCCCAGGACCTGCCCTCCTACCCTTTGTAGGATAATGCCATGTCCCGTACGGTCATGCCTGAAACTGCCAGACTCGATGAGTCTGAGGGCAGATCTTGCAGATATGTACCTGATGTAAACCCCAAGGGGACCCAAGTCAAGAATCATCTCCAGACTGGCCTGAGGGGCCGATCTCATCGCGCCAGTCATAGCAAGACATGCCAACCTCTGTATCTTGCCCAGCATAGAGAGATATGTACTCTTGTCCACAGCCCTCCACCAAACAAGTGATCCATAAGTAAGAATGGGTCTGATCACCGCCGTATACATCCAGTGCAGGATGTACGGCTTCAACCCCCATCTCCTCCCAGAAACTCTCTTGCACGCGTAAAACGCGCATAGAGCCTTCCTCGTTCTATCCTCCACATTACGTTTCCACGATAGCTTAGAGTCTGGAACAATGCCGAGGTATTTCGCCTCCCTCGAGAGCTCCAAGCTCCTGCCACCAAGGCATGGTGGCCTGAAAGCCGGGATCTTATATCTCTTGGTAAAAAGTACCAATACAGTCTTCGTAGGGTTCACACCTAGACCGTTCCCCTTGGCCCAGTCGAATAGTTCCTTCAGCGCTGATTCCATGAGTTCACTTATCGTAGGCAGATATTTACCCTTTATAAGGAGTACAACGTCATCAGCATACGCAACTACCTTGGCGCCACCTGCTTCCAACCTGAAAAGAATGCTGTTTAGGACCAGGTTCCAAAGGAGCGGAGACAGAACTCCTCCCCGCGGAGTGCCCTTTGTTACAGCCTTCCTCTTCGTACTCATGCCCAAACTGGAGATTATGGATCTGCTCCCAAGCATGCTCCCTGCCCAGTCCGTAATCAACTTGTCCGCCCCGATCTCTCTGAGCGCATAAGTTATCAAGGATATGTTCAGATTGTTAAAAGCGCCTTCTATGTCTAGAAAGGATGCCATAACA